>VWZK01006772.1:0-46210 GCA_013396935.1 Baryphthengus martii
ATCTGCCAGGTATTTGAAGAAGCTCTTTCCAATACAGGAAATCATTCCAATACAGGTTGGAAATGACCTTCAAGATCATCAAGTCCAACCATCTACTAAACATTATCGTGACCACTAAACCACGTCCTGAAGCGCCACATATATTGAACGTCTCCAAGGATGGTGATTCCACAACCTCCTGTTTTCTCCTTCTTCCCTGGGGTTACCAGTCTGTTCCGTGTGCTGGTCCGTACCTCCATCATACTAAAATGTGCCCTGCACTTTGACATAGAATCACGGAATCATGGAATCATAGAATGGTTTGGGTTGGAAGGGACCTTTCAAGGTCATCTAGTCCAACCCCCCTGCAGGGAGCAGGGACATCTACAACTAGAGCAGGTTGCTCAGAGCCCTGACAAACCTCACCTGGAATGAGCAAACCTTTGAGGTGCACAGAAGAACTGCATAGGTGTTATTTCCCCACTGAAATGCACAGTCTAAGGCTCCGTGAAGCCCCTTGCAAATTTTACTCCCCCTGTGCTCAAGCAGCAATTTTCGTTACTGTCAGGAAAATTCTACAAATTATCACATGGCAAAACCAGCATTAACTTAAGACTCCTAATGAGTCTTGCTCCTGGATTCAAGCAGAAAAGGCTTGTCAGCGTGGGGATGTGACACCCCATAGTGAACCTACACCACGTGGTCCATGCCACGCGAGCCGTGGCAAGAGTTTCATCAGGCCTGCCGTGAGGTGGACTCACATGGGCTGAGAGGGGGAGAGCAGGGGACATGAAGCTGCATCAGGGGAGGGATTTTTCCTCGCAGTGGCCAAGATAGATAGATAGGAGGAAAAACAGATGAAAGGCAAGAGTAGCTGCTGTGTCCAGGACACAAGTAGCATTTCAAAGGTGACTCTTAAGCATGGAAAATATGACTTGTGGGTAACTGCCAAGAGCATAGAAAGTACTGTTGGTCCTCTGGGTATGTCACGTAGATTAACGGTGCCTGCATGAATCAGAGGCTCTGATAACCTTGCCCTTTCTCAACTCTACAGCCCATCTCCCATCCCTGTGACCTGAGTATCTACTGACTTTGTTACAAAATGGGTCTTTAGGCAGTTTCTACCACCTGAGGGTCACAGGCCACATGAGTGGTAGAAAAAAAGATGCAGCAGCATCTTTCAGCTGGGAGTTTCAGAGCACAGCAAGGCCCAAATACCAAATATTTGCAGTGAGATGTCCCACAAGACAACTTGGAGCTGATTACACTCTAAACTCTCCGGTATCTCCAGAAATTTATTCCAAAGTCACAGACTCACAGAACCCCAGAAGGGTGGGGGTTGGAAGAGATCTCTGGAAATCATCTGGTGCCACCCCTCTGCTCCATCAGGGTCACCCAGAGCAGGGGACCCAGCATCGCAGTGTCCAGACGGGTTTGGAATCTCTCCAGAGAAGGAGACTCCACAACCTCTCTGGGCAGCCTGTTCCAGGGCTCCATTTTTAGGGATGTTTAGGGGACTGAAGCATCTATCTAACGAGGAAAGGCTGAGATCTGGGGTTGTTTAATCTGGAGAAAAGAAGACTGAGAGGCAACCTTACAATACTGATCAATATCTAAAGGGTGGGCATCAAGAGGGTGGGGACAGACTCTTTCCAGAATTGCCCAGAGACAGGAGCAACAAGCACAAACTGGAACCCAGAAGGTTCCATCTGAAAGTGAGGAAAAGCTTCTTTGCTGTGAGGGTGATGGAGCCTGGCCCAGGCTGATCAGAGAGGTTACGGAGTCTCCTTCTCTGGAGAGATTCCAAACAGAGCCTGGATAATGTGATCCTGGGCCCCCTGCTCTGGGTGATCCTACTGGAGCAGGGGGGTGGCACCAGGTAATCTCCAGAGGTCCCTTCCAGCCCCCACCATGCTGGGATTCTGCGATTATTATCCCTCTTTTTAAGTTTCTGCAGAAAGCAAAACAGGACCATCCAAAAGTCCCTGAAGGTTATAAATTAAAGTTCTGGTTTAACAGCTTGAAAACTCCTAATGGGAAGGGAAAGGTTACTCTTAGCAAGATGCTGCACAAGGCAGCTATTTTAAGTGAGGGCAGAGCAACAGGGTGTGCTCAATCACTGCCACATTAAGCACTGCTCTGATGTTATACGAGGGGAAGAACCTGCCCCCTGATATTAAGAGTGCCTTAATTATGTGTATCTGAGCTTCTCCTGGCTCGTGGGCTCACCATGATTCATGGCTTTGAGCTTTGAAGGAAAGCTGACTCCTGGCAGTGCAGTTTGGGGAGCCACGTGGTGAGCCTGCCGTGACAAGACTTTCTCAGCTGGGAAACGATGATCTCGGTGAGAAATCCCACGGCCGGGGGAGCGGGTTGGGTACGGCTGCACACAAGCACCGACACGTGGGCTGCGTTGTTTGGGTACTTTGGACAGAATTTAGAAAAAACAAACCAGGCTGATTCTACAACACTACGGTGTCTGAGCGTTCAGAAAATACATGGACTGGGTGATAAACAGGGAGTGAGTGTAAAAATGCATTTATCCACTGAAAACTCTTGCCCATCGACGACGAAATGAAACTCTGCACAGTTTCTGCTAAAGTGCAGGTCCCTGGAGACAAAGATACAGACGTAATAGGAAATAAAAAGGTTACCAGTTTTTAATGGTTGTCTCAGTATCCACCTTTCACCTCCACTCCGTAGCAGAGGTTTTCCTTCACGCAGGTGTCAATCCCTGCAAGCTTTGTCCATTCCGTTTCCTTGACCAACAAGATGCCATCTGCCTCATACAGCACCTCTTGCTGTCCTTGGGATTTGTAAAGAAAACCCAACTAACTTCAAATTGCAATTAATTTATCACCAGACACATTATCTTCAGGTTACTTCACCGTTGCTTCAATGCAATTTGCTGCCTGTCTTCAGTGGGGCAGGGTTGACATGAACAAATCAATCTCTTCTTATTTGCCCTGTAGGTCTGTAAATACCAACTGCTCTCAGGGACCTCGTGAGAAAGCAGTTGCAGAGCCATGAAGCTGTGTTGAGTCAAAGCTTGCAAGCCCGGGCATTCATCAGGAATGTTATTAATGTACAGCATTTATTGAGTTATGTATGCTAATTTAACAGTAGGGAGGGGCACGGCTGCTTAGCTGGGACTGGGGCTGCTGGGAGACTCCAGCTGATCTCACTGGAAAGGAGGATGGAGAGAGACTTTGGCCAAGGAAACTGCAATTCTGGGAGCCACATGGGGGTTGGTCTCTTCTCCCGAGGACCAAGAGGAAACAGCCTCAAATTGTGTCCAGGAAGGTTTAGTTGGATATTGGGAACAATTTCTTCTTCAAAAAGGATTGTCGAGGCCTGGCCCAGGCTGCCCAGGGCAGGGCTGGAGTCCCCCTGATCCCTGGAGGGGTTTCCAAGCCATGGAGATGTGGTGCTGAGGGACGTGGTTTAGTGGTGCCCTGGCAGTGCTGGGGGAACAGTTGGACTTAATGATCTTAAAGGTCTTTTCCAAGCTAAATGATTTTATGAAGAAGAGGACTACTACAACTGGTGACACGTTTTAAACCAGTTTTAATTGACTCCCACTTGCTGTGCCGACAACAATCCATCATGTGCTCGAGCTGCCAGTGAGACAAGCCCACCAGGCAGACACAGCGATGGGGGCTTTATCTACACCACCACCAAGCCAGCAGTGAGGCCACTCACCGCTGCTGTCACCACAAATTCTTGGGCTAGTTGGAGGCTGAAGGTGACAGCGGTCCCACGACTGCGTGGACCACACAAATGACACCCACATGATCCTCTACAACCTGGGGATGGGGGAACCAGCTGGGCAGCAAGATGTTCTCAGTGGGGAACAGGAAATTGCCAAGAGCTCAGAGGAAGAGAAATGTATGGAAAAATATGCCACGATATCTAGGAAGAGTAGCATTTGGAGTCAGGTTTAGCTGCTCATCTGGTCATTTTTTAACCCATGTTTATAACATCACCACTCAAGATAATTAATTTGTATCAGAAAGGCCCCCCTCTGGGAAGGAAACCGGTACACAGGAGAGCTGGGACACTGGGAAATCATAATTCAGGGTGCAGCCATAGCTCATCCTCATCCTGAGAGGATGCTGCGCTGAGTCATCTGTATATACCCAGGAAAAGGTCATTTTGAGGGAGGATTTGCACAGGGAAAAATGGTTTACAAGTAGTAGAAATAAACAGTCTTTGCAAATCATCGGAGGTAACACAAACCAGCTGGGGCCTGACGAATCTGGGCAAAAAGCAGACCTTTCTATACAGCCCCAGGAAACCATAAACCCCTCCTTGCCGTCCTCTGTGATTGCCACATACTTCCAGCTCAGGAGAAAAGGGTCTGTTGGTTTTTATCAGCCTACTTTAAAAGCCACATTTTCCCTACGCTTAAGAAAAACGTGTGTTTCAAAACCTTTAACCTTGTGCTGGGTTAAACTTTGCATAAGGTAAATAATTATAATGATAATTGGAATAAATTTGCTTTAAAGGAACAGAACTGTGAGCTGGGGAGAGCATCAGGCAATAAGGTACGAGTCGGTCTGATGTACTGCTTCTTATTTCCTCTCCTTGGCTTAGCGAAGCAGAGTCCAAAATTTTATTGCTTAATGAAATGTCATCAGGCAGCATCAAACAGATTAAGTTCCTAAGGTAATGAAAGAGCCTGGAATATTCCGTCACCTCGTGGTTTCCATGAATTTGGAAGGAAAGTGTGCTGAGTAGAACGGAAAACATACAGAGACCTGTTCCCCTCACCTGTTGAGACAACCCAGCATTGCTGGGTCAGAAGGTAGGAAATGCAACGTCAGGCACGTTCACTCGGTATTTTGGGATTTCCCAGGCAGAACTGCACCATCTCTCCTGCCTCCAGACCAAAACCTGCCATCAAGTCGTCTCTCAAAACAATCCTCTGGAAGCCACCTAGGTTATGGGAAGCACACCCAAAGCTTCCCAGTCGTCTTCAAGGATGTCTGAGGTGCCCTGTAGCTAAAATAGTAAATAAGGAGATCAGTAAACAAGGATGATGGAGCGAGCCGTCGAGCGAGGATGGCTTTGATTCCACAACTGGAAACAGGGAGTGAGATCAAGAAAAGGAGCCGGAATCCCTACGGGCAGGGCCGCTCGCTCCCAAATGAAGGCAGCGTGTGCGCCGATTGATGCAATCTAAACACAGTTGTTAAACATGAATGTTATCTGATGAAGTTGTAGAAGCCAAGCTTTTATAAGTGAAAAAATACTTCAGGTATTAAAAATGCAAAGCATGTGTTTTGGCCTGTAGAATGGGATGAGTCACTGTTTCAGAGAGCGGCTTTCAATACCTGTGGAGAGCTAAATGAATGATGTTTGATTACAGCTCCTCTCCTGAGGTATTTACGGGTATCGTTAGATGGACCTTTTAAAAATTAAAAGTGACAAAGTTATAATGAATTAAATTTTCGTTTAAGTGAGGCTCAAAGAGTATAGCAAATATCATATATTCGTTCTATGAGGCACAGGATGAGTTGCAGGAAGCAAAAGCATCCTGGGAAAGTCCTGGAGAAAGACTAAATGCAAGTGAGCAGCGGAATGTCCCCTCCAAATTTTCAAATCTCCGTAGAAAATTTGCTGTTCGCTACATGGCAAAACGTACATCACATTGATTTATGTTCTATATTTTTTAAAGGAAAATATTGGGAATTGCACTGAATCTCCTTGGGAGGAATGATATAATCGGACGTAACACGAAAGATCACTCTTCCCATTGCTTTTACACATGACTTAACTAGTTAATCATGCCCATTACGTCGTCTGGCCTGATGATGGGCTCTCAAAGGAACACAGATTTTAAAACAATTCCTGCCAACTCCTTGTTAGCCCTCAGTATTTCTTTTTTTTTCCAGTCGTGGAACTGAGTCAGACGTACTCCAAACACATTTTTATATATTTGTGCTAGAAAAACCCCAGTCACGTCCAAACCTGGGAGTTGTGAAGGCATGACTGCGAGGTGGCACATACATACAGCAGCTTCTCTGCATGGGCAGCCCCTTCTTTCAGCAGACCAGTAAATAGGTCAGCACCAGTAAACAGGTCAGGAATTCAGGCTTTGAGGGGAAAAAAAAAAAAAAAAAGTGATTATACAGCAAAGAAAGGAAGCTTATCCCCACGGTATGGGCATTGTGAGAAACACAAGGTTTGGATCTTCCTAGTTCTACATGAACGGGCGCTTTCACGGTGGGTGGGGAAGGGGAAGAAGAAGCTGTTTGTGGGTTTTCAGCCGTAGTTGGCTTGCGTCAGAGGTGCATACGATGGTATTACCCCTTCACGTGACTAAATCTCATTTCTTACTTGAAATGAACTCTGGCCAGAGCGTGGGTGCTGTCTGGGGACGGGGGTACAGCTCCCCCAGCACATCCTGGCTCCCCAAAGAGGGAAGGCAGCTACCACCTTTGCTCATCTGGGACTACTGGGAAGATGGCAGCGTGCTCCACGTGTATACTCCCCTCACAAAAAAATCACATTAAAGCTGTGATAAAAGCCAAAGCACTCAAGAATTAAGGCTAGAGTTGACCTCTGAGAGTATGGGCGCTCCTCAGAGGTTTTCCTTATCTGAAAAGTCTCCAAATGCAGCTTGCCTTAAGAAAGTTGTTTCTCATACAAATAATTAGCACGATCACTTACCCGCACAGTGACCGTGCACCTCGCTGTAGCCACCACCTGTGTGCACTGCTCTGACTTCTTATCAGCTTTTTTTTTCAAAAGTATTTGCCACACTTTAGCATCTCGGGAATTGTTTTCCACATTTTCAGTTTGTTCCATGAACGCAAGAACAAGCCGGAGCCTCATCAGACTGTGAAAACTGCAAACGGCAGATGTCTGAAGGAACTGGAAAAGCGTGATAAGCCCCGGGGCAGCGCATGTTTCACTTCTAAGGGCCAATGTCCACTTCTCAGGGTATGACACCAGTGTTTGTGGGACAGACTTTACTTAATTCAATGAGTGCCAGAGAGCTGAACCCGCTGGGACATCCTGGGTCTGGGATCAAGCGTCCCCTGTATGAAAGATGTGGGTGATCAAAAGTGGATTAGGAAAAGTTTGCTTAATGTATAGGAATCAAGGGGCTGGAGCACCTTCCCTGTGAGGGCAGGTCAAGAGAGCTGGGGTTGTTCAGCCTGGAGAAAGGAAGACTTCAGGGAGACCTTATAGTGGCCTTTCCATACTTAAAGGGCCCTGCAGGAAAGATGGGGAGTGTAGTGATAAGACAAGGGGTAATGATTTCAAACTGAAAGAGGGTAGATTTAGATCAGATATTAGGAAGAAAATGTTTAATGTAAGGGTGGTGAGATGCTGGAACAGGTTGCCCAGAGAAGCTGTGGGTACTCCATCCCTGGACGTGTTCAAGGCCAGATTGGATGAGGCTTTGAGCAACCTGCTCTAGCGGGAGGTGTCCCTGCCCACGGCAGGGGGGCTGGGACTAGGTGATCTTTAAAGATCCCTTCCAACCCAAATCATTCTATGATTCCATGTGATTCTATGAGCCAGAAATCCTCCCAGGAAAAGGAGTTGGTGGCAGCAGTATGTGTTTCATAGAGTAATAGCTAATGAGTAGCCTTAATCCTGCTGGAGATAGTGATGGAGACCTCTTGGCTTGGGGCTTGGAGCAGCAGGAGCATGCTGAGTTCAGGGAATGGGTTGACCTCAAACTATTCAGGACAACACTGATTTCATGTGTTAGGCATCTTTGTAATAATACGTCCAAAAAGACTTCGAGTGATGTCCATCCAGAGAAGGCTTTGGGAGGCTGGAGCAGTCAGGCAGGTGGCAACAGCTTCCTGTGAACAAGGCTACAAACCCCAACCGGAGATTAAACGCTCGTAGTGTGAGCAGAGACAAAGTGGCTGATCCTAAAATAGCTCCCTGCTAAGAAGTGTGAAGAGGGGAGTGTGGCAGAGGGAAGGGCTGCAAATAGCCTCTGTAGTCATCTGCTGAGTAGGAACCACGGACGACCTGACAGTGCTGGGTTAATGGTTGGACTTGTCAATCTTACAGGTCTTTTCCAACCAAAGCAATTCGGTGATTGTAAGAGCTCCAGCAGCTGCAGGGGTCTAGCAGGGATCTAGCAAACCACTCCACCTACAACCTCTTCCATCATTGCTTAATATTAAAGCATGATTTAATTTTCTGAGATACACCTTTGCCAACAGCGATAACTGTCAGATGGTAGGCTGGTAGGCCATGGGCCAGTGGTTACCCGCACTGATGTGATGTGTTCTCAACCTTAATTGTCTGCTTGGAGCTTGGTAATGAGCAGGGATCATATTCTATAAATAATCTTCATTCTTCCTCAGTGACTAATCTCCCTCCCTAATTTCAAAGCTTCCCAGCCACAAGATGGATTGAACTTGATTGTCGAGTTTCTGGCTGCTTCGCTATTATTTTCATACTGCCTACTCAAAGCCACCGTGACACTTCACACCTCACCCCTGCGTGGCACACTCTGAGCAAACTCACCCTCTCACACAAGGTTATGATTAGCAGGCACGACGGATTCATCAGGAAAATAATTTAAATCAGTTTTATTCCTTTCTGTAGCAGATTGACAGTATTTGTGAACAAGGGAAAAGCAGCAGTTGTTGTGTATCCTCACATTGGGAATTCTCTTGCTGCTGCTCTCAAAACTAAGCTCTGGAAGCAAGATCTGCATGAAACTGCAGTAGAATCGGGTGCGAATAAATCTGTTGGTAGCTACCAACAGCTCCCTGGTAAAATGGGATGAAGCATTTAGCAAGGGTCCAGCCTGGATCTGGTTTGGGTTGGTGCTGCCATGGCTCCCCAGAGCAAGGTAAGCCTGACAGAGCTGGGAAAGGCTCTCAGGTGTAAAATTCAACGAGATCTTGAGGAAGTGGAGAAGGAGGTGGCAGCAGGGACAAGTGCCAAGCGTGACGCTTGAGCAGGAATAACCGATTGCATTGACCGACAATGGAAATGAGATGCCCCTTCCCTGGAAGTGTTTGAATCCAGGGTGGAAGGGGTCTTGAGCAACCTGGTCTAGTGGGAGGTGTCCCTGCCCGTGGCAGGGGGGTTGGAACTAGATGATCTTTAAGGTCCGTTCTAACCCAAACCATTCTGTGATTCTATGAAAATCAGCCATGGGTGATTACCACAAATTATCAGTGAGATACAAGTCATGATGTTGTAAAAAAAATGTTTAGCAAAAGAAAGCAAATATCCTGTTTAGATGTCTAAATAAGGAAAAGAAGCTTCCTGAAGGTGTGCTGTTCTTCCATGTAAGCCCTGGGAAATCTTCATTTGAAGGCTGCAGCCAATTTTGGGAGCACAGCTAGGGCAGGAGCAGCACAGAGAGCAACAGAAGCGCTGAGCTGGCTGGAAGACATAACATTGGCAGAAACAGCTCAACATCTGGATTGTTTAGCCTGAGGTGAAGAGTGAGGGGGCATGTGCCAAATCTTCTCTAAGGCCTGGGTGATAAGAGCAAGGACTCGAGGTAGGAGATGACAGCTCAGACATCCTTGGGCAGAGGAGGAGAATTTTTTGAGGATTTCTGGATTTGGGGAGAGAGAACTAGACTGGGAAGCACGACTGAAAGGAGCCCTGTGACCTGCTGCCACTGCCAGCACTTTGTTTCTGTTCTTGCAAAGCTTCTTCACTGCTCTTGTGCAACCTCAGCTAGCTGTGCTTCCTCCCACCCGGCTACTCCACATTTTCACATCCTCCTTAATTTTCTTGTTCTTTAGATATATATTGATCATGTTCCAGGTTCCTCTTAAATTGTGTAAGCACATTCTCCAAAGGTCCAAAATTTTACCTCTGCCAAGAGAAGAGAGACCCTCAGAACTCTCTCAGGAGGCATCAGTACTTCTCTGGAAGTTCTGAGTTTCACTCCAGACCTTGTTCCTCCTCTGGATTGTGATTTCAGTTGCTCTAGTCACAAAGAAATGCCAGCACGGTTGCATGGGCACAGTTGGCCCAGCCATAATGTGACCAGGACAGTTGTGCCGCATGAGGAAGTAGGTCCCAGGCACCACCGTGGTTGTCAGCCCTTCCTTTTGGTTTTAATTTACTTATTATTGGTTTAGCATGTGACCACCCACTAGCTTGCAGAAGAATAGTGTGGGCAGAGGACTAGATTAAACCACAGTGTTCCTGCTCAAATTCATGTGATGCAAATTACAAACTGGTGACTTTCAGCTTGGGAAAAGCCATTCCTATCCATCTCTGAGCACCATGAGCTCCTCACCTTAGGTCCAGGCTGCAGTGAGCATCTGTTTGGAGAACCATCAGGAACTCCTTGGGATTCCCCTGGAAAATCTAATGACTGGATTTCTCACCCTTAAAATAAATATGCCTACAAAGCTGGAATCACCCATGGGTGCATCAGGGGCCCTCGCTCCCAGGGATGAAGTTTATCCAGGTTGCCTAAGGACGACCTTTGCATCCCCACATCTCATACCTGTGGACATAAGTGGTGGCATCAGAGCTTAGGAAGCCCTGTCGCATGACCCCAGCTCATCTCACAAAGGCCAGGGCCTTTCAACATTATATTCTTTCATTAGCTCCTTCACTAGCAAGAAGCAGCTCTGCTTGGAGAGGCCACTCCACGCCCACCTAACGTCTTTAACGATGCAGGTATCGTCTGCTACAAATGCAACGGCCGCACAGCAACGCCTGCCCAAATTGGCTTTAATCTTATTTTCATTTTTGTGCTCTTGAAGGTTAACTTCAGAGCTCAAACCCGAGCTCTTTTTTGCTCAGAGCCCGTACCGCATGCAAATCCCAGTCCCTTTCTCACACTGCCTGCAACCTTGACGCGGAGGAGCTGTTCCCGCAGACGAGCACGGGAGAGATCAAGGAGTCTATCAGCAAGGCCGCCGCTCTCTGTTTGTACTCCAGCTGCCTGACATTTATTGCAGTCTAGACAATACAAGATGTCCTGATGATGTGGCTCTGGTCCATGCACAGCCTCTCCCAAGGACAGAGTCCAGCCTGGTGCAGAGACACAAGGCGGTGTCACACCTTTCGTACCACAGCGTCATTTCCTCCGCCTTTTTTTCTTTTCCCTTTATAAAGTTCTGCTTTGGATAATGGAAGTTTGCAACCCTGCACGTGTATGGGCATCATTTACACGGGGATTGTTTGCATCACAGTATTGCTTAGATGCCAGAGGTGAAATCACCATCATGTCATGCCAGGCACAGGGTGCCTTCGGAGATGCTCAGTGATGTCTCAAGAGCCTGTAGTGAGTCAAAAGTGGCGGTAGAAGGAGAGCAACGAACATTATTCCTTCTCCTGTAGTGAGGGAAGGTGCTGTGCTCTACAGCACTTACAATAGGTGGGAACTGATCTCTCTCATCTAACAATAGCTGTCAGTGGCTTACATATCACACACACCTTTGTGCCTTTCACGGACCAGTTGGAGCAGGTCCAGAGGATGCCACAAAAAATGAAGCAAGGACTGGAACCCCTCTGCTGTGAGAACAGACTGAGAGAATTGGGGTTGTTCAGCTTGGAGAAGAGAAGGCTCCAAGCAGACCTCCTTGTGGCCTTTCAGTGCTCCAAGGGGCCTGTCAGAAGGATGGAGACAGACATTTGAGCAGGGCCTGTTGGGACAGGACAAGGGATGATGGTTTTAAGCTAGAAGAAGGAGACTTAGACTGGAGAGAAGGAAGAAATTTTTTATGCTGAGGGTTGTAAGACCCTGGCCCAGGTTGCCAGAGAGTTGGTCGCTGCCACATCCCTGGAACCATTCCACGGGAGGTTGGATGGGGCTTTGAGTAAACTGCTCTAGTTGCAGATGTCCCTGCCCCCTGCAGGGGAGTTGGTTTGGATGACCTTGAAAGGTCCTTTCCAACCCAAAATATTCTATGATTATATGAAATACCTTAATCCATATTGCCCAGGCATTGGCTCTATTGCCAGCAAAGGAGGAAGGCCAGAGGGAATGACACGCTGCTGACAGTCCTACCTGGACAGTCTGTTTGAGCCATGGTTTCATTTCTTCCATAAAAGCAGGCTCTGGCACAGCTCATCTAAGGCAAGGCAGCCTCAACACCTGCTTGGAAATAAGTATGGCAGACAGGGAACTGAGTTTTAGAGGGTAAGTTACCCCCTCTTACGTATGGTTCCTTCTGTTATTTCACATTGAGATGTATAATTGGGCCAGCTTTTCCCCTTTCTCATTTCACAGCTCTTCCAAATGACTGCATTAGCTTGAGGATTATGTCTCCCATGTGTCAGACCCCAGGAAAAGGCTGGGAGTTCATCCAAGGCCTGGGCTTTTGTTTGGTTTACGCGTTGTGCAAGGGGTCAATGCTCTCGAGGGGCTTTCTACGCAGCCTAAATCGGAGCAGATTAATAGGATTTTATACAGGAATGAGTAGGAGTTGCTTTCTACCCTTATTTATTTGGACGAGCGCCGATAACAGCCCGGGGATTTTCCAGACAGCACAGTCTCTGCTCAGATTTCTCCAAACAAGCCCGAGCAGACGGACAGAGAGAGTCGAGGGAAACAACAACCGAAGCGGATTCGTTACGGCCACTTCTTATCAGCACCACGTTGGCCTTCAGCACGTTGGGCTGCGGGGTGGAAACAGGCCGCTTCCAGGAGGAGAATAAAAGCACAACAATTTGCATTGGAACGAAAAAACAAAGGAGCATTTTTAACCAACGGCCCAAATCAGCAGCTCTTCCTTGACCCCCGAGAGCAACCTGACTGTGTGGGGCCCCAGTAACTCCCTCCAGCTCCGTGTTTTACAGATGAAACTGTACAAAAATTACCACTCTCAAGCATTCGGTGCAGACACCAAGGCCTCTTCCAAGTGATGGGACAGCACAGTAGTTTTGTGAGCTTTCTACCAGGGTGGCACTAGGGATTTTTAATTGCTCTAATAGGGCTGGTACCATGTTTTTCTTGCTTGCTTTTCCTGCTGAGTGGAACGTTTAGCAAAACGCCGCCTTTTACTGCACAAATACAGCAGCTCCAGCTGATTAAGCCTCTCACTCTGAATTGAAGCACCACAGGGAGGCCCAAGGAAAGCAGTTCCCCAATTTAAAGAAATATTTGCAATTTTGTCGCAAACCTCCACCTTCGGGTTTGCTCTGCTTCAGCGCTGCGAGTGAGAAAATCTCTTGATTTTTTTTTTGGTCTTCTCAGCTGTCCCTACATCCCTATCTGTCATATGCTGTCAGCTATGAATTACTGGGTGTTTGCCACATGAGAGGTATAGGGATCCTTTACACGATCCCCTTCACACAAGATTAGCCACACGAGTGCACAGCGCAAGTTACACGTTGAGATAGATTGTGCCCGGAGATGAGACTGAAGTTGGTGTCACATTTGTGTGTCAGTAAAGACCCAAAGCAAGCCCCCAGGATTCAAAACCCTCCAAAACCACTACATCCAGCAGCAAGCTTTTAGCTTAAAGCTGAGCTTCTGGCTCCATCTGCTGCCAGAAAGATGAAAAAGATGGGAGCGAGAAGCAGCTATAGCCAAAAAAAAACCCCAACCCAACATTGAAAAAAAAAAAAGGGACAACTAAAGCCTGGTTTTCTACTTAACTAAGCTACTAACATTGCTGTTAAAAGACAGACAAAACAGAGATTGCTTCATCATGGAAACTTCTGACAGGTTCAAGATGTGCAGCCTTTTACCAAGCCGTGACCCATAGGCAGTTGGGACCCAATGAAGTAAGTAATCTATTTTGGTAATTTTTAACTTCAGAAATGACTGTTTGATGACATAAATCCATGTTTTTGCAGCTGAGAAGAGGCTCAGATGAAGGACAGTGTCGTAAGCACAGTTCCCAAGATTGCCAGCGGGGAAGAAAAAAAAAAAAGGAAAACCTGCGTTGTGTCTTTTCCAACCTCCCCACTGTTCACGTTTCACATGATGCCTTTAAATTTTGCTTTACATTTTGTCCACAAACAGTGTAATATTATTTATTTATTTATTTATTATGCCGGTGTATACATTCCATGACTTCATGCCAAAACCCACACACACTTCTCTGGCCAAAGCGCCCGGGCACCCAGCACAATTGGGCCTTCTTCCTGCAAACAAAGCCTCCAGTGAAGCCAAGGGCCGCCCTGGGAAGGCTGGTTTGGCTTTTGGGTGCTTAAATTACCTCCCGGTGTTTGCACAGCACTGAACCCAGGGTCACCATTCATATCAAAGCAGCATTTCCTATACCTGGTGCACAGAAACAAAAGAAGCTACTTCACAAAAATCGGTGCGGGCCGTATGATGAAGGACAGATTAAGGCTTTAGAGGAATGTTTTGTAGACACTTACGTATACCTTAAGAAAAATTTACTGCTGTACAGCTCTTGTTAAAGAAAGCTAAACCGTCTGGATAGGCAATACAGATCTCTTTCAAGTCCCATTTTTAAAATAAATTTCAATTACAGCAGTAAAAAAGGATCACCAAAGAAATGCCATTTCCGCACTCTCATCTCTAACTAATACAAAGTCAGAAAAGCTCTTGAGAAATAGAAGGAAAGGACATTTTTTGAGCTTGCTTTTCTCACTTCTTCACCCCCTGAAATAGTTATGATGCAAAAAACCAAACAGGATACCTTATGAAGTTATGGAATGTCTTCTATATTTTCTTTGCACGTCTTAGTGTAGATATTACACTAATTTGTAAATTCTTTTCAGTCTGGTCTTCTTCAAACTCAGCTTTGCGCAGGACCAGCACTTGGCTGAGCCATATACACTTGAGCAATAAGCAGAACAAGTACGAACCCCAAAGCACCGAATTTCTGGCACTAAGAGGGTAAGGGCACTTAGCTCGTCTACATTTTTTTGGTAATAAGCGCCCTGAAGAAAATTTCTAAGGCTAATTAAGATCCCAGACAACAAAACCTGAGAGTGATTTACAAGTCCATTAGTTATACAAGCAGCTAGATTTGAGTTTGAGAGATTTAAAGCGGTGTCACTGAAAAGGGGCCAAATCCCAGTTGATGTTTTCTAAAAGAGAGACAAAACCCACTTTCCACGCTAAAGCAAACCTTCTTTTTTGCCCCTTCTTTCTCAAAGCAGGCAGGACAGATTGAAGGCAGATGATCTTGCTGCTAGCCTGTAATTTTGCCACCAGGAGAGGAGGAGCTTTGACATTTCCTTTGGCCATTTCACCTCCTCCTTCTAGCTCACTGACAACTGCCGAGGTGTTTTTTATTGTTGTTGAAGTAGAGGTTAACTGGTGACAGGCTCAAAGTCTGGGAAGAGAAGTCCTGGTTCCTGTCTTCACTTCTGTAGTAATATCTGTAATTCTGTACTTGTTTTGGCATTGAACTCTAATTAAAACAAACATTCAAAAAAACCCCACAACCACCCCTGTCTGCTTTAGCTCCTCAGCTGCAGTCATACACCCTCGTCCTGGCTCTGCTTCCCGCCCCAAGAGCTTTTCACTGGTTTGCACCCAGCACTGGTGTCTCACAAGCATTAGCAGAGTTGGTCCCACCGCTGGAAGGACTGGGATAAATCATAGGATCACAGAATCATTCTGGTTGGAAAAGACCTTTAAGATCATAGAGTCCAAGTGTTAACCCAGCACTGCCAGGGCACCACTAACCCCTGTCCCTCAGCACCACATCTCCATGGCTTGGAAACCCCTTCAGGGATGGAGACTCTACCCCTGCCCTAAACAACCCTTTCTCAAAATTTCCTCGCATCCAACCTAAGCGTCCCCTGGTGCAATGCGAGGCCATTTCCCCTCATCCTATTGTTCGCTCCTTGGGAGAAGAGACCAATCCTCCCCTGGCTCCAGCCTCCTGTCAGGGAGTTGTAGAGACTGAGGTCTCCCCTGAGCCTCCTTTTCTCCAGGCTGAAGAAGCCCAGCTCCCTCAGCCGCTCCTCACCACCCTCCTGCTCTAGACCCTTCCCCAGCCCCGTTGCCCTTCTCTGGCCACGCTCCAGACCCTCAACATCCTTCTGGGAGTGAGGGACCCAAAACTGAACCCAGGATTCAAGAGGCAGCTTCCGCAGTGCTGAGTACATGGGGACAATCACTGGCCTAGCCCTGCTGGCCACCCCAGTGCTGACACAGCCAGGATGCCGGTGGCTTCTTAGCCACCTGGACTCATCTTCAACTGGCTGAATGCACTTGAAATGCACTTGTGTAGGACATGGGACTCACTCATTCAGAGCCACCTCCTGGATGCACCTCCTGGCCACCACCACATCAACCCAAAAGGTGTAAACCACCTGCCACTGTACCTCACAAGGGCCCTGACCACTCGAGATGTGTATTTAGGCTCTGAACATGCCTATGAGCTCTGAGGACTTTGTCATCCTCAATCCTGTTCCTGAGTTGTTGAGCTGCTTAGGCAGGAACTTGGCACCCACTTCACCCAGATAGTGGTGACTGTGGGAACGAGGCAGAGTTGAGAGCAACTCAAAGAACTTTCAAGTTGAAACAGAAAACTCATCAATTACCCAGTCGTTACATTAGGGCAATTTAGGATGACAGTTTTTGACTTGTCTTCAGAAAAAGCTATAAATACCTTGACTGTCATGAGCTTGCAAAGAAATTGGATTCATGAAGCAACCATAAGCTCAATAAAAAGTTCCAAAAACAGTCAGCAACTGTCTGCTGTTGAAAGAGAAAGATTTCTCGAGTTCTGAGCAGTCTTGACCTAGTAAGTCTGTGACCAGAAAGCAGGCTGGAGAAGATTAGAGCTCAATTTGACCACCAGAAGCCAGAGAAACATTGAGTAATAGTGGATAAAAGTCAGCAGACCAGACCACAAGATTCTACATGCGTGTAACTCGTCCTTATTACACAAATAAACAACAGAGGGGAAAGGCTTCAAAGCTGCAGAAAAGGGAGTCTGGGAGCACAGGCTGAGAGATAAAAACATAAAAATATATATATAAAAAACCTTTAGGTTGTCTCAGAGAAGGAAAACAACCTGTTCTCTGTGGCCTGGCAGAGGCTGTAAATGGGCAGGAAGAGAGAGAGCTGGAGAACACGGCAGGAGACTGGCTGACAGTAAGGACAGGGAAGCACCGACACAAAGACCGGAGTCTCCGGCCCTACAGCCCTTCAGGGCAATCAGGCAAACTACCACACAGCTCTGACTGGGGCAGGGGAACACTCCTGATCATGTCCTTCGTCCTTGCCAGCCCTATTAAAAGCAAATTGTTGGGCTGCAAAGCATTTTGAGGGGTTTACCTTTCAATCTCTGAAAGGACTCCAGCAAATTCCATTTTTCTTATGGGTCCTTTCAGTTATTTCACTCCTTTCCAAGCACATTACATAAGCACAGCTTTCAGAAATGCCAAACTTCCAGGGCAATACTTTTCAGCACTTTTTTTTTTTTCCTTCTTCCCAACAGTCACAGTGACACATCCCCCCCTTGCAACACGGAGGCCTTTCCAAACTGAAATCAGCCTTACCTCACCCACAGCAGCTGACCACTCATTTTGCCTCACCCAAAACAAAGCAGGGTAAACAGTTCTTGTGACCCTAACCAGCAGGTTGGGTCATTCCCGTAAATTAAGTTGCCATGGGATTATTTCCCACTTTCAACCACGTGCATGTGACTGCTTCAACCCCTATGCTCGGCCCAGGGAACATTTTGCATTAACAGAGATTAAATCAGGGTTTAGTTTCAGCTAAAACCAACTCAGTTGAGAAATATGAAAAAAAAAACAGGGCAAGAACAGCAGCCAACTCCACAACTGCACAGAGAATACAGGACTGGCAACGTCCTAAGACACAAAAGTCCACTCATCCTGTAAAAAAAGCACAGCAGAAGCTTCCAGACAGAGACTGAGAGAAAAACAGAGCATATAGATCACAACGGCAGCGCTTGGTGGGGCTCTGGACAGAGGCAACTGCAAATTTCGGTGAGGCTTGCTCTTTTTGAATAAACTCTGTATTTTAGTTGCACATGAACAATTTATTTTTTTTCAATGCAAAGCATGTTTTAATATGAACATCCAGATGAGAGAAAGTTTTGTAACAGTAAAACCAGCTCTAGACGGTCAGATTTAGTTGACAAGACTGCAAAGCCGAACACGGGGACGAGGTTTGAAAACAGCATCTCTTGTCATGCAAGCAAAGTACTGTATCGAGAACACAGCTCGATGGTTCAACCAGCAACAACCAGTTTGTCAGACTTTCAGCATCAGAAGATGTTTCTGGCTACAAATGAGAAACAGAAATTCATCCATAATGATAAGTGCTTCCATCCTACAGATAACTCAACCAAGGGGCAAAAAAGCCAAATGTGATGGTTTGGAGAGTCATACGAGAGTGCAAGATCACCCTCACTCAAATTTATAGAAATTACACTTTCAACTTTGGCCAAGACTTTCAACAATTAAATAGGTTTCTACAGTTGTCTCCCCTCAAACATCCTGACTGAGCTGTTCAGTAGGTACACAACCAGATGAACAGAATCTCACCACTTTATTTCCAAGCATTCCAAGATTGGAAACTCTTCAAAATTATTCTTTATTGTCTTCAGGGCCATTGTAATTTAAAGACATAGCTATGTTTTAAGAGTTAAGTCCTCATGGATAGAAGAAACAAGAGATTCTTGCTTCAAGAGCACACCTTCATCACACGTATTTCAACATAGCACCTCAGGCCAGGCAGCAGATATACTTTAAAAGCCACATGTTCAGAAAGACAGAATGGTCTTGTGAATTATTTCGATGCACTCTCTGATTTCATCCTCCTTAATCACCAGGGGTGGTGCCAGCCGAATGATATCACCGTGCGTAGGTTTGGCCAGGAGTCCGTTATCACGAAGCCGCAAACACACCTTCCAGGCATCGTAGTCTACAGTTAAAGGAAAAAAGAAAAAGAAGACACCTGAAAAGGTGGCACAATTCATAGAATCATAGAATACTAGGGGTTGGAAAGGACTTCTGGGGACTCCCCTGCCAGCGCAGGATCACCCAGAGCAGGACACACAGGAACATGTCCAAACAGGTTTGAAAGTCTCCAGAGAAGGACACTCCACAACCTCTCTGGGCAGCCTGGGCCAGGCTCCGTCACCTTCACAGGAAAGAAGTTTCTCCTCATGTGGAGGTGGAACGTCCTAGGATCCAGTTTGTGTCCATTGCCCCTTGCCCTATCCCAGGGCACCACTGACAGGAGCTTGGCCCCTTCTGCTTGACCCCCACCCTGCAGAGATTTGTAAACATGAATCAGATCCCCTCTCAGGCTTCTCTTCTCTAGACTAAACAGCCCCAGGGCTCTCAGCCTTTCCTCATAAGAGAGATGTTCCAGTCCCTTCATCATCCTTGTAGCCTCTGTTGGACTCTCTCTAGAATTTCCCTGTCCCTCTTGAACTGGGGAGCCCAGAACAACACTCCAGATGTGGTATCACTAGGGCAGAGTAGAGGGGGAGGAGAACCTCCCTCGACCTGCTGGAGCACGTTGTTGTTTTCTGATATAATCCAAGGTGTTAATCCCCAGAAACACGTTCTCAGACATTAGTTTTTCCCTTCCTTGTATTCATCATACTCTTCTAACTATCCTGGAACAAATATCCTTGGTCAATCTTTCCATAATCCAAGAGAAACCAGCTTTGCAGATGTGGCCAGGTGAGGAGGCAAAAGGGTATTTGATGGGAGCCAGATTGACCACCAGGTCTGAACATTATCACAACATAAAATAATTCAGATAATTAAAAACAAACAAACAAACAAAAACAACAAAAACTCTGTTCAGACTTCATTAAAAATCCCCTATTTTTAACAGCACAGAGTCACTTGAATAAGTTTTCAGTAGGTACTACAGGCCTATGGCCAAAATCTGAACTCAAACATGATACCTATAAACCATCTTCCATTAAGATACATTTCAATTCAAGCTGGAAAATATTTTTTCCTGCTGTGATTGTGCAGTTGGTTAGATTCCCTTACCTTTGGTTTCCCGAATTACAATTGCATTTAACAGTCCTTTCCCTCTTACAGCCGTTACGATATCAGACGGGGTCTTCATGAGCTCGTTTCTTAGGATGTTACCCATTATTTCTGCGTTTTTAGCCAAGTCTTCCTCTTCAATTACCTAAAGGGAAGTCAGATCTGCAGTCAGCTGAAGGGCACTGCAATTGGTTTCCGTACCGCGCTGGAACGGATGACTAATGACGCTACAATCGCGGAGATACAAAAGCTGTTGCATCCAAAGCGTCACTGCAAAAGCTGCACATCCAAGCAGATTAGTATTAAGCCTTTACTCATTCATGCTTACAAGAAACAATAATCTCTTTGAATTTGTATTCTAAATTAACCGCCTTTCGTTGGCCGTTATTTACAAGTAAATGGTAAACCTCCGAAGACTTTTAATCTATCCAGGGCCACACACTGGGTACCGATGAGGCTTTCGCAGTGACTTGCATTACATGGAGTTAATTACGCAGTCACCGATTAATTACAATATGGACTGTGGACAAGCCATTTTACTCGGTTCCGTCTGAGCTCCTGTAGCAGATAGCTGTTATCAAGCTCCCAGAGCAGCAGCCTCTGCAACACCGTAGAGTAAAATAAGGCGATTTAAAAATGTCCTTGTGAAATCAGTGAAACTATTTTACCAAATGGACGTAAATGCCTTGAAACTTCCCCTAAACCGATTTATTTGGTCATTTAAGACAATAAGACTATAGGAACACAGAAATTAGGACCTATTTCCAGTAAAGACTCTAGCATTCGTGTTGGGAGCTGTGCAAACAGTTAACCGCTACCAATTTCCCAGTCTTATTTCAAGCCAGATTTCTACTCGTAGTAGAACAAATAATATCATTTACTTGAGCAAAGATCATGTCAGCGTGAAACTCTTTTTTCTTTGGAATCCAAATGTCTGTTACGACACACAAACCTCCAGCGCTGCCATCGCAACACGGCAGGCCAAGGGATTTCCTCCATAGGTAGATCCATGTTCACCAGGCTTAATGGTCAGCATGACTTCATCATCACATAGCACTGCTGAGACCTAAAACGGGAAGGTCAGCCAAGTCATTTACATACGTATTTAGAACAGTAAACTTACGTATCTCTGAAGCAAAGTTTCCCTCAGGAAAGGATAATTTTCACCCTATGGTGATAAATTAGGTTTACATTTCCAGCTCTGTGTAGAGAGCACATCTGATAAGCACATTACAGCTTAATCCCTTAAATACACTGAGCTAGAGTGGTAACATATAACATCTAACTACAGTTCAGGGGCATTTCTCCCAACTGAATATTATTTCAAGAGTTTAAGCCTCAATATTCTGTTTAACAACTCAGAAATACCTTCCGTCGGCCAAAATAGTTCAAGGCATGTTGTGATTTCCAGCTTAATCAGCAGGAATGTAAGTCACTCCAAGAGGATAAGATCAGTCATGCGGGGATACCAAACAAGTGAAATAATGCCAGTAGTTCAGAAACAGCTTTATAATGTATGTTTTAGCACACATTAGTATTTTTTTTTCCTCTACAGAACTCATCTAGAACTTAATCACAGCAAGATTGTGATAAACTACTCTCCAGAGAGAGTACAAAAGACCCGTCGATAATTCCAGAATGAAAAGCTGACCAGTGGCCACTTATTTTCCTGCCAGGATAATATCAAACAGAAGAAAACACAGATATACCAAATCTATTCAATTAATCAACAAGGGCCAAACTGCCTAGAAATCACCAGCCTAAGAGGATGCATCTACTAACTCACCACCCTATCAAGCCAAGTATCAGCATAAAGCTCAGGATACTATATAACCATTTCAGCAATAAAGAAAATATCATGTATTCCATTATTTTCTTGTGTACCTCTCACAGGTTGGACTAGCTGGGTCATAAATCATAGTTCACCTTGTCCACATAGATTTCCAAGTACAACAAACATTGGATTTATTGTTCTTCCGGTCAGCAGACTTTCAATGGTAATTACTCAAAAATCATTATTCAACAAATGGATATTTCCTCGTTACTCACAGGATATAAGCCACCAGAAAGGGCCTTTCCGAGGAGAATGATATCGGGTCTCACATTTTCATGGTCGACAGCGAGCATTTTCCCTGTTCTGGCTAAACCAGTCTGGACTTCATCAGCAATAAACAGAACCTTTGTAGGGATAAAAAAAAAAAAATGAAGAACCAACACAGAGACTGACTTTTACTCCCTGTCCTAACTGAACTCAAACAATACAGCACGAGTGCTGTACTCCTATATGTTGCATATGAGGATGACCTTACAAGACAGGCCAGTAAACAGAGTGGATAATGTCTAAGCCACCTCGTTATGGAGAATTCCTTACGTTGTGTCTTGTGCAGAGGTCCCGCACTCCTGTGAGATAACCTTTGTCAGGAACAACCACACCTGCTTCCCCTTGAATCGGTTCCACCATGAAAGCGGCGATGTTGGGATCTTGAAGGGCCCGCTGTACGAATGGACATAGGGATAGGAAAAAGAAAAAAAAAAAAATCTTTCACTCAGATCACATTTAGAAAATGTAGAGGTGAATCCATGCAGCAGAACCCAGGTCTAAGGTTGGTGTGCTCCCTCAAACGATGGTAACAGAGTTTATGTCAGGCAGTCATCCCTCAGTGCCATTTCAGTCCCAGCACAGAAGCCTGCATCACTATCTGCCTCGAAAACTCAGCTGGTGTGATTGCTTGGGAAATGAAAAACCTTAAAAACTGCAAACCCAGACAAAGAGATTATCACATCAGTTCATGAATGACCTCAGAAATACACTCAGTTTTGCATCACCACACAACAGACAAACAATTGCTCAATGCTTCCCCAGGACACCTCATACTAAAAAGAATTGGAGCCTCTCCAGAAGAATCTTGTCACCTCAAAGCAAATTCCACAGCTATATTCTTGCACCATCAAGTTCTAAAAGGTTTAGAAGTCCAGGAGACTCAAGAGATATAATGATTCCCAGCATGAATTTACTACAGTTTTTCCTCAGCTTTGCCCCATAAATAGAATGAATTCAGTTATCAGTCTGATGGATGTTCATCTCAAACTCCAGAGCACATTCAAAAGCCTCAATAAAATTGGCTGAAAGCCACCAAATACTTACAGGCCTTTCACAATGGGCAGCCTTATGTAGGTTCAAACCTGAGTAAGCTTTTCCAAGCTCTGACTGTATGATGCTGAGACCCCTTTGTTTCCCCCTCCCCAAACTCCTCAGAGGTTAACATCTCTGTCCTGTAAACCCTCCAGCCTCCAGAGCTGACTCACAGACCCAACAGAGGACTAACCAACTTGTCACTCATGGAGACAATGGAGAAGTGGCAATGCTGATGCTCCTAATGCTTCAGGACTATCTGTGTTTGGCTGGAACATTCTTGTCTCCCAAGTCCAGCATCCTACGGTTGCCATCAAGGACCATCCACCCTTTAACACCTAAGCCCACGTCATGAAGGTGGGAAATTTTAGACTATTCAAGGACAACTTTCCCCAACAGCTTGACAGGATGCGCTTCAGAAAAGCCAAGGAAATTCAGAATCAGTAGCATTTCTGTAGATGAAGTGAAACACCAACCTAGCGTGGGTTTAAGGGTCCTGTGAAACTGGAAAGACTTGTTTAGGACTGCAGTGGATTCTAGTCATTTGGTCATTGAAGAATGCACAGTTTTGAGAGAGCAGTAAGTCAAGTTTTTTGTGTCAGAATCCAAGTCCTGACTTTGGAATGTATGCTACTGATCTGAATTCCCATATGGTTTATTGGCCGTTCTTCATTTGTATCTTGAATGTCTTAGTGACGTGGAAAATGAAACAGATCCTGTGGTTCTCCTTCTACATCCTAAAGCAAAACTGAAAATCACAGCCAAAGTGGATTTTAAATTATTTCCTATATGTAATTATAATGTGTAAATTTCTTATATATGTCTAGATATCTATATCTTAATGTCAAAGCACATATTTCAAAGGATGAACTTCTGGTTTTCCTGCCTCACAAAATGGACATTGTAAAATAGTTTCTTACAAGAGAACAAAAACTGTTAAATACCTCAAGAGCTGGTAGATCATTATATGGGATCACTTCGAAACCTGGCATAAAGGGTCCAAATCCATCATAGCTGGATGGGTCAGTAGAACTGGAGATAGCAGACATGGTTCTGCCCCAGAAGTTGCCAGCTAAAAAAATAAAGAGGGAGATTGTTACAAAACTAAGAGCTGAAACAGTGTATAGGACATAGCACTTTCCATTTGAGAATGCATTTAAGAGCTGTCTAATATTAGCATATTAGCATCCTTTTGCTAATTGTCAGCATTTTACATTGATGCCATAAATACACTGTGTTGCTGTATCAAAAGCATCTATCAAAATCAAAAGAAAACTAAACTTTTGTACACTGGCAAGTACACAAAATAATTCTATAAGCTTTGTTAGCGATCTGAAAATAGAAAATAACTCAGAAAGATAAGATGTTTTTAAGGAAGATGTGCAGCTTTTACATTAATATTGCTCATTAATCATAGAATGCATTGGCTTGGAAGGGATCTCCAAAGGCCACCCAGTCCAACTCCCCTGCGGGGAGCAGGGACATCTGCAACTCCAGCAGGTTGCTCAAAGCCCCATCAAGCCTGACCTTGAATGTCCCCAGTGATGGGGCCTCCACAACCTCCCTGGGCAACCTGTTCCACTATCCTCATAGCAAAGAACTCCTTCTTAATGTCCAGTCTAAATCCACTCTTCTCTAGCTTAAAACCATTGCCCCTCATCCTATTGCTACAAGCCCTTGTAAACAGTTCCTCCTCCAGTTTTCTTCCAGTGAAAAAAAAAAAGTAAACAGCAACAGAATTTAGGTCCTAAACATAAAGCTACCAGTAAGCCAAAGCATAAAATCTATTTCTGTGCATTTCAGAGTTCCAGAAGAACCCGTTTGTATTTGTAAAAATAATGTGACACTGCACTATTTCATACAGAAATATCAGTTAAAATATCTAGGAACCAACTATCACCAAGACTACGATATACTCATTTTACTCTTTCAGTTAAATCAACATACTCTCAGCTAAGCACTAATCAGGGGTTTAGGAAGACTAAAGAAGATTAAGGGTTCAACGTCTTCACAGCATTATAAGCTTTTCTTTCTTTCCCTCACCACTTTCTTTGTGGTCACAGATGTATTTATCTACAGTGTCTCGATATAAGGAGAGCATACCTCAAACTGGAAGAGGGGAGATTTAAATTAGAAATTAGGAAGAAGTTCTTCTCTATGAGGGTGGTGAGACACTGAAACAGGTTGCCCAGGGAAGTTGTGGATGTTCCATCCCTGGAAGTGTTCAAGATCAGGCTGGACAGGGCTTTGACTGACCTGCTCTAGTGGAAAGTGTCCCTGCCCACGGCAGGGGGTTGGAACTGGATAATCTTTCAGGTTCCTTCCAACTCAAGCCATTCTAGGATTCTATGGTTCTTTCTTTCTACTTTTCTTTCTCCAGCTACTTGGCACATAATTATAAATTGTGGTTAAAGGGATGGTATCAAAAAAAAAAAAAAAAAGAGAGAATATATCCAGTTTATCAAGATGAGTTAATTGTCTAAAGAGCAAAATAAAATATATATGGAAGACAAGGAGGGAGGAATATATTTGCTCAAAGAATTCTAAAAAAAAAAATTAAAAAACCCTAATTTATATGATCCCTCAAACCACAATGCAAAGTTCAGCTATGAATTGCACTTTATAATGCAATATTCAACTGCGAATTGTAATTTGTAAGTGCTTCCCAATGACAGTTTATGGTTCAGCTACCATACGTTCCAAAAATCAAAAAAAGTATTTGCAAGATTAGCAATTAAAAAAAAAAAAAAAAAGTTACTATTTAAGTAATAAGCTTTATTCTGGAAGGTTTTATAAAATACAGAACCATTGAAGAACATTAGAATTGCCGAAAATACTTCACCTCTCTATAAGCAAAGAATAACAAATGGAAGTTGTGAATTTGACACACTTTATTCTTATTTTAAGCAAAGCACAAAAGCCTCTTCAGGGGCAAGTAACATCTCCCTGTTAGAGAGTCAAGCAGAGCAGGCAGATACAGGGAGGAATTGTACCACACAAATAATCAAGACTTTCTAGGGCCCCATATTTATTTTAGCAAATCACTTCTACTTTCCTGATATGATCAAGACTACACCATGGGTTTACTGGCTTAACGCCAACTTCTGGAAGACCTGAAGGATGTAGAAGAGCACTGGTAAGGAAAACCTAAGAGGGAAGCAGGTTTAACCCAAATGTGGAATTTATGAGAAGGGCAGCAGCAATTTCACGAATGAATTCAGGATAAATATATATAAAAAAACAACCCCTTAGGAATAAAAAGATGCTGCACTTTAACACCCAAGCAGTTAAAAGAGTATGGAGGACTTAAGGCACTTCCCATGTGACCAATTTGTGACGAATAAAAAGGTTAAGCAGTACAAATAAGGTCCACTTTACATATTCAATTCTGTGTATAAAACAATCTATACTGTTTGTAAACATCTAGGTTTATAAACATCTGAATTCCTGTTTATAAACCTCTATGTTTATATAACATAATGCTTTACATAACATATATGCTTATAAACACGTAAAATGCTGTTTATAAACCATCACACTAACTATGCTTTCCTTCCTGAGTTAAGCTCCTGAGTTAAACCAGAGACTACCAGCAGCTCTTGACAAAGCACAACTGTCCTCACTGCCTCTTGACGGATCCACCTCCACAAGGGAGAGGATCTGCAATTGATTTGTTGTAGGAATTATATTCATATTTTACAGTCACTTCTGTTAAGATCCACGCATTTCTTAAAGGGTATTGCTTTTTTTTTTTTTTTTTTGTAAAGTGTATAATTCATTGTAACTATTTCAGGTTAAAATCAAACAGCACGCACAGAATATTTTGTCAGCAGAATATATTGAAGACCGAGCTTCACAATTTAGCAGAAGGCACTTAGGGAACCTTAAGGTCCTGCACAGACTGTTGTAGCCACAACAGTAGGGTTTCTTATCAGAATTGCCAACTGCAGATATGGAAGTACAACATGAGCTGTTAATAGGTGGAGATCTTAGCTTCCATTATTAAAATGTCAAAGGTTACAGAGACATTCTACAGACTTACTTCAGTGAAAAACCGACGTGCTAAGAATACTGCCAAATAATCACTACAGCTAAAAAAGAAAAGAGAGCGCTACAGCCAATGTCCAGAGCTCTCCTCCTCCTCAACACCTTGATTCCTAACGTGCACTTTACGTACCGGCAAAAATAATCTTTGCTTTGTATTTGGGAACTCCTTTCACAGTGTACGCCCACTTCCGAGCCAATTTACAGGCAGTTTCTCCAGCTTCCACTCCTAAAACATCAAGCAGTACCATTCATTATCACATCTGTACATCAGACAGGATCAAATGGTACAAAATTGTTCAATTTCACAGACAAGAAACAAAACTGAAATAAAATTCTTTTTTCTTTTTTTTTTTTTTACCTGTGTTCATCGGGAGAACTTTGTTATAATTGAACATTTTGGTGACAAACTCCTCGTATTCCCCAAGGACATCGTTGTAGAACGCTCGGGATGTAAGAGTCAGTTTTTCAGACTGAGCTTTCAGAGCGTCCACGATCTTTGGGTGACAGTGCCCTTGATTAACAGCACTGTAAGCACTCAGGAAGTCAAAATACTTTCTACCTTCAACATCCCACACATAAACACCTAGGAAAACAAAAACACGGTCAATGCACAAAACAAAAGAAGAC
The DNA here is from genome assembly GCA_013396935.1 of Baryphthengus martii. Taxonomy (NCBI): domain Eukaryota; kingdom Metazoa; phylum Chordata; class Aves; order Coraciiformes; family Momotidae; genus Baryphthengus; species Baryphthengus martii. The sequence continues at coordinate 27,680 of VWZK01006772.1, forward strand.
ACGAGGTAATAATAAATGGTGTAAGCTAAGAGCTACAACACAACCTGGTCAAGTAGAAATAATATTCTTGGTGTTCCTTTGGGGAAAAGCTGAAAGAGCCTCAAAAATAATCAGTTGACAAGGAGAGCAGGAGGAACAACCTAGTATAATACAAATAAATGCCCAGTGAGGAACTGAGAAAAGCAGCATTTCCCCTGTAAAGCTGCTATTTCACTAAGTTAGTGATAGGAGAATATTGCTTCCCCTTCTAGTCCCTGGTTTGGGTCCTAAAAAGTAGAGCAGAATAATTTTGTAAAAGAATTAGTAAGAATTGGAGGTCATAGAAGAAAGAACAAAGCCAACAGAACCTTAAAAAGTCTCAAAACTTAGGGAGACTGACAGCTCTGAGCTGTCAAAACATGTACTGATAAACTATTCCACCACAAGGCTGGTAATATTTCAATATAAACTCATAGAATGTAACCTGCAGAGTACAAAAAACCCTTAAACATCATTAAAAACCAGAGTAAATTTAAAATAAGCAATAATACAGGAGAATACACAAGAACTTAAACAGGGTTCCAAGGCACCTTCTCAATAATACAGGAGAATACACAAGAACTTAAACAGGATTCCAAGGCACCTTCTCATGTTTACATTGTCATTAAGCCCCTCCACACAAGGTGACAAAAAAAATAAAGTTGCTTGAAAGTTTCTTGCTGAGTTATTCTGAATTATGAGGATCAGAATTTCAACCTCTATTTCGCTAAATCGTTTTAGAAAGACCACAATTTTATGAGGTAGCCTCATGCATTACAACCCAGTTCTCCAACCAGCAATTAGCTGTCTTCGTTTCATCAATTATTTAAATCCCACCCAAAAAAAAAAAAAAAATCCAAAAGCTCAGAAATGAACTAGGTCAAACTCATTACGCCACGTTCCCATCCCATCTACACACACACATCCCACCTACACCGCCCAGGGCGACTTAAATAAAATACCTTTTCCTCTTTCCAGAGCAACAGGGAGCGGGTGATAATTGTGGGCACCGTATTTAGCCTCACGTTCAAAGATGAGGTCAGAGGTTGGTTGGCCTTGGATGGTTTTTTTAGCGGCAACTGAGGTAGGAGAACTCAGCGAAGCGTGAACACCTCGTCGGAGAACAGCAATGCTCCGAGAGCGGGTTAGCTTGGAAAACATTGTTGACTTCAGGTATGTTGTCACAGATCTGGGGAGACCAAGAAAAAAAAAAAAAAAGTTAATTATTAGAACTAAGAACACTTCAGAAGAAACATCAGCAACAGAAAGAAAACAAAAATGTCTGACTCTCCAAGTCTATGAACTAGCGGCATAATTTTTCCTGTAAGTGTTCCTTTCTCATCGTGTCTTAAATTAGGACTAGATTTATTAATAGCAACTAAAATAAGAAAATTGAGTTTGCCAAACTTCTTGTGCTACTGAATTGCCTTTTGTCTAACAAAGATCTCCACAAGAAAAAAAACACAAAATGAGAAAGCAAATATATAACGCTGGAAAGAAGCACCTGACTCAAACAATGTTTAGCTGATATCAAATTTGGTAAAGGATTGATTAGTTTTAACTGAAGTCAGCTTTAAGAAGCAAAATTTGTGATTTTTTCCTGATAGAATCACGTTTTGGGTTGGAAGGGACCTTTAAAGAATCTAGACCGAGACAGCTGTGGTTTTTATATACATTGCACTCTGAATTTTAAAATGTTGCCACCTACACATCAAGCACTCACTGGTAGTCGCATTTTAAGACCATCAAAAAGTAGATGGAAAGTAATAGCATATCAGATATTAAGGATTATTATAGAACCTCGTATTTTATTTTCTTCAGCAATTGCCCCTGGATACATAACCTTGTACTGTTAACACCTAAGGATAATATGAAGGTAGAATTTCCTGAGACAAAAAAAAAACCTCTTTCTTTTCCCCCCTGTGCCATCACCTCAGTCAATCTAAAGATATGTCCCAGAGAAGGGAAAGTGAGTTGGCATTCTAAAAGCTGTTAAAACCACTTAGAAACCGGCAAAAAGTATGAACCGCAAAGGAAGATCACAGATTACAATGCCAACGGCTCTGATTATCAAATGCAGCCTCCTTTGTAACGTTCTCCGCAGAAAGCCGAAGGGTGAAGCAGCCTGGACTCTGCTGCGCTACCTACCGACAACAGCACACTGTAAAACTTCACCAAAAGACACTTATTTTGTATCAACAGGAAAAGGTAGGGATGGTTTACACAAGGATGAGGTTATTTCAGGCTGCTTGCAGAGACAGAAGTATTAAATCACGGATTTATTCTAAATTTATATTGGAACAGGTCAGCACAGGGAGTGTCACCTTAAACAGAGAGGCATTTCTCTCAGTGGACTCCTCAGATATTAAGGAAAAACTTCTTTGGTGGGAGGGGGTTGGAGTCTGGCCCAGGCTGCCCAGAGAGCTTGTGGAGTCTCCTCTGGAGAGATTCCAAAGCCGCCCCGACAATGCGGTGCTGGGCCCCCTGCTCTGGGTGACCCTGCTGGAGCAGGGGGGTTGGCCCAAATGATCTCCAGAGGTCTCTCCCAACCATGCTGGAATTCTGGGATTACACTGCTGCTCCTCGCTTCTAAGCAAAGCCAGAAGGCTGTTTTCTGAACTTCTCAAAATCAGCTACCAAAATCCAGGTCTTTAGGAAGAGTCAACAATCTCCATTCCAAGAAGGGATGAAGGGCAGCTTCACAGCTCTGGGCGTTTTACCAGCTGTCATCCATGCTGTTAAATATTAGCCAGCGTTGTTAATACTTTTCAAGATTGTTAATCAAAGATTTTGCAAATAAAAAAAGACAAATACTTCCTCATGCTAGAAAGATTTTGGACAGAAACTCAGCTCAGCTGCACCACTCAAAAGGACAACTTGCTTAGCTCCTATAATTTAATTGATCTGTAACATTCTGGCCCTTGGCACCTTCATGGCAGAGCAGCTCATTCTATCCCAAGCTTCTGTATTTTTTGAGATTTTCCAGACATTTCTGAAATGAAAGCTGTAAAGAAATGAAACTCTCATCTGCTCTGTATCCGAGATCGACCTTTCTGCTTGAAGAATCAGAGACCACCAATTTGAGGTCCTTCTTTTACTTCTTTCAGGTTGGAAAATATTAATTAGAAATTTTTAAAAGGGCTTTTCTCTCCATGAGAAGAAATGCCCTGCAGCCTGTGCGAATGAGGCCACATGATTTTAGCCAAGGTGAGGGAGATTACATGGAGCAGGGCTGGGTGAAGCTGAGAGCTATGGATGTATCTGGAGTTAAAAGCTGAAGAAAAAAATGGTTTGATGATCAGCAAGACAAGATGAACACAAATTTCAGGAAAGAGGAGCAAAATAAGAGAAGAAAAAAAAACCACAAACAAACCAAAAATAAAACAAACCAAAAAAGAACCAAAAACTTATTAACAACTATGAGGAAGTGAGAAATCTGACCGTGCCCTGCAGCACGCAGTACTGGAATCAGGGCATTTCACCAAGTGGAAAAGTCTTGCATCAGAATTGAAAAGCTATTCAAAGCACAGCTGTAAAACATACTTGAACAGCTTCACTCAGCTGCTGAGCAAGAATCTCCAGACAAGAGCACCATGTCTGTACACCTCACAGCTCAGCTCAACGGCTGTAGGAACCCAACCCCTGAATTTGGTACAATTCACTGGGTATTGGGCACAATACATTGAAATACAATCCAAAGTAAATGCCATGTGTTATTAAGTACATGATAAACAGTCTCCTGTTGATAGAGCATAGAAGAAACTGCACCACTCCAGCCTTTCTCAGCTGACTACAAAGCAAGTGAACGTTCCAGAGGACAGGCTATAGCAGGAGGGGTAGCAGTCTGGACATGCCAAACTCCCCTTCCAGCACCGTAACACAACCAGCTCAGGACCCAGACTGGCAGACAACAAAAAGCAAGAAGCACAGCGGTGAAATACCAGAACCAAGGCCACGGCAAAGGCAAAGGTGGTCTCCTGGACGAGAGCAGGGCTGACAAGAGGCACATCCCTCGGGGACATCACCCCTGTCACATCCACGCTCCCCGGGATGGAGAGGGCGGGTGGGCGGTCGCCCGGTCCCAGCCCCGCAGCGGGGCTGGCTCTCTCTGGGGCCAGGCGCTCCCGGCCCTGTCGCGGGGGGGCGGCCGNCCCCGCCTCCGCCCGTCTGACGTCCCGCCGCTGCCGCCGCCGACTGGCTACTGGTTTGACTGGCAGCTCCGCCCTCTCACGCTGCCCACTCCGCACGCGGTGATACCGACCCTCCCGCCCACGGCCGTTTCTGATTGGAGACTATGCGCCGCGGTCAGCCAATCAAAATGGGCCTCTGGCACACACACCCACACTCCTCCACCCCGCGTCGAGGCCCCTCCCAGGTTCTCTCCTCTCAGAGCCCGGGGCTTCCCGAGCCGCCCCGGCCGGGCTCCGCTCCCCTTTCCTCTGCCCCGTTCGACCTCGGAGGCAATTTCTGCAGCGATAGAAATTCCCTCCCCCGCCACCATCGGCCCTGCTGTCTCTGCGGGCAGGGCCCAGCGCCCTGCCGCCGGGTGTCACCGCCCAGCGGGCTCTGCCGTTAGTGTCCGTCGGGCCGTGGCCGCGCTTGGCCCCTCTCTGAGGAGATACTGTGGAAAAGGGCGAGCACGGAATAATTTTGATAGGGACTGGGAAGAAATTAATGGAAATGGAAGGTCTGCGGGATCGTGGTGGGAGACTTTACAGCGGCCTTGCAGCACTTAAAGGCCTACAGGAAAGAGGGAGAGGGCTCTTCGTCAGGGAGTGCAGGGGAAATGGTTTGGAACTGAAAGAGGGGATATTTAGATTAGATATTAGGGAGAAATTCTTTACTGTGAGGGTGATGAGACACTGGAACAGGTTGCCCAGAGAAGCTGTGGATGCCCCAACCCTGGAAGTATTCAAGGCCAGGCTGGATGGGGCTTTGAGCAATCTGCTCTAGTGCGAGGTGTCCCTGCTCACGGCAGGGGGGTTGGAACTCGATAGTCTATCGTCCCAAATACTGGTCTCTGCCAGTAGTGTCATATTGATGGAGCACAGGTATTCACACCCTGCTGCTTTTGGAGGGAGGGAGGTCGGCTGCAGGATGTCCGATATGCTCCTGCCCAGAGCTGGGAGCCAGCAGGTGAGCAGGAGCGGGCTGTAACTACCCAGCGCAACCCTGACCTTTCCCCAGGCTAAATTACACTTGGAGAGCATTTTGTAATCAGAAAATCCAGACAGTTACAAGGAACTGGGAGGTGTGTTTGATAAATACATGTTGGTTTTAATCCAAAAGAGAAACACTGAGAATATTTTACATTTTATACTTACCTCACTAGTGGGAAGGAAACCCAAAACCAAATCTTCACGGTGCTGACTTCTGGGTGCTTCTTGCTTTTTGTTGATAAACTGTCTTAACAAGTTTATCAATGCTGGAAAAGAGTTTATTTTTCTTCTACAGAGAAAACATGGTATCCTTGGGTTGCCAGTAGAGAGAATTTGCATAAAATCCCCACACTAGAGCAACCCTACGTTTGAAAACATTCCTGAATCCTGTCATATCCTCTAACCAAATTGCTCAAACCTTGGATGTCAGGGAGCAGCTATTGCTTATGCCTTTGGAGAACACCCTCGGAGAAAATTTCCCCGGTGTGCAGTCAGCTCGATGCAGCCAGGCTTGGAAGTAGAAGAGATGATAGTGTGCTCTTTATAAATACACACACAGTTGGGCTCAGTTTGCTGCTATATTTATGTTTCTTACTAGCCTAATACTGCCAGCCCATAGTGCCCTGCATCTGCTGCTGAAGTTGAGCGCGTGAAGCACCAAAAGGTGGTGCCTTAAGGTGCTAAATTGCAAAAAAAACCCAATTCAGAGTCGTGTCTGTCAAAGGAAAACATGGTTGTACTGTGCCAAGTTCCCTAGGTCCAGAAGGATTTATTATCTAGAAGCTATTGAAACCCTTTGATTTCTAGTTAAAGGTCTGATTTTTTTGTGAAATGCCTAAAATGTTAAGGCTGAAAGTAAGCAACGACCCCCCTGTTCTGAGGATTATACTCAGTCCCAGTTCATCTTTGGTGTAAGGAAAAAAATAAAATGCGTAGTTTTGTTTGTCATATACTCATGTGTCTTAAATAACCTGATCGGACATGGGCCAGGATTTGTGATCCATGAGCTAGATGGGATTTTCCTGGGCAAGAAATGCAGGTTTTAGCTGCCTGGTGTGACTTTTTTCTTTTACTTTGGTATTTCATTAGCACAGTAGATAGCTTATCAGTTTGCTGAACTCATGCTGATGATGCCTTCTACCTTTGTAGCCACAAAAATAAAATACTAGGAGCTACATTCTTTTCATCTTTCATAGACTGGACTCAAGAGCAGCCTTTTACCTGCCTTTAAATGCTGATTTTTTTCTCAAGGAAACTTCCAATTGTCTTGGATTTTTCAGAGGAAGCAGAAAAATGTCGAAAGGGCAGAACTTGTCCGAAGGATTAAACAGCACATATCAACATGAGGAAAATACACATCTGAAAAGTTAAAGAACACAAACTAAAGGCAGCCAAGATCAGTTGCTGAAGTGCTGAGTCTTGGGTTGAGGCTCTGCATGTGGATCTAGAGCCATCCCGCCCTGCGAGGTGATTTCGGAAGCCAGGCACCCGGCCTCCCTCCCAGGAAAACCCCCATTGTGGACCCAAAGAAACTGCAGATTCCTGTCTGAAATGCAGAGTTTCAAAACCAACCACGATTATGAGTGTGAAAAAACTCTCAGCTGGTATCTACTTATTCCGCACTTGAGAGAGAGAGAGTGGCTTCAAACCCCTGCTTAGTTTAAGCTTGATCACAGTTTTTCTCTAGGATGAGCGTAGTCCTGCCGTGAGTCACTTTCTTCCCTCCTTTGTTCTTGGCGCTTCTAATCGAGACATGGAAAATACCCACTTCTCCTCTTCAAATGCTCTCAAGTTGGAATTTTAAACTGTTCACATTGTGCATGGTGGCAGCTTTTCCTGTGGGTTTCGAAGCAGTTGCTCTCAGCTAGATGTAGCATTTCCTGTGACTTAAAAAAAAAAAAGAAAGTAGAAGCATAATGTGCACTATTTAGTTACCTGTAGATACCTAAAAGGCTCCACGTGACAGTAACCAAAACATGAAAAACCGAAGACATGAAATGTTCGCCTTTTACAGTCATTTGCCCGGCAGAAAAGAAGAAAATCTTGACCTACTTGAGGAAAGAGGTTTATTATATTCATTCTGCTTATCCAGAAAATACAATTTGACATGTGAGTAAACCATAAAGTTATAAGAAGGAACAAGTTAAGTCATGCCAGTTGTTAGGAATAATTCCGCAGCTCTGTCTCCGGCAGAAACGCTCATTGAAGTCGTCGGGAATTAGGCCTGTGAAAAGAGGGAGGAATTGCATCCCAGTTATTGTGGTTATTCAGAGGTAGGGCAAATACAGGGGAATTACAGCCTTGGCCTCCTAAATCGGTTTGACTGCACGAGCTCAGTGCGCGCCCGCGATCGACGTGCCGCTCGTGGTTGCTGCTGAAGGCACTGGAGCAGTGGGAGGGTTGTAGGACCCTTTCTGGAGCTTGGGTCTTCTGCTGTAAGTGTTCACAGCACCTCGATAGCCAATATTTAGGCACCAGTGTCCAATTGTTCAATGGAAGGTGTCATGGGGTTGGAACCAGCTGATCTTTAAGGTTCCTTCCAACCCAAACCAGTCTATGATTTGATGGTATTTTCTCACTCAGCTCAATGGAAGAGCTCCTCACCTCAGAGTGAGACCCAGGCAGGTCAGCAACTTGGACATGGAGTCCATCCAAGTCATAAGGCTCAAGGTGTGAGTTCATAATTAGCTAAGACCAATACAAGTCTACGGTGCTGGCAGAAGGATAGTCCCACCCCTCTTCCCATCTCTGGGAACACAACAAGGGTAGTCTTTGCCCTTTCACTTCCTGCTGAAACTGCGCTGCTGCTCAGCTGGAAAAAATTTCACGCTTCTCTGAGCCAAAGGCAGATTTTAAGGCAAACCAGGGTGAGCTTATTGCCCGGGAGAACTCGGCCTGCAGTCCCAGCCTGCCAGCTGTCCACATCCTGCACACCGAACAGCTTTCTGAGAAGAGCGTGATGGTGTCACGTGCTCCACAGAGCAACCTTGCGGATCTTTGTGTCACCTGGCCAAGGACTGACAACATACCAGTAGGCGGTGATGGGTGAACGCGGGGACTCAGGCTGGGTAACATTTCTTAGTTTCCCTGCTGTTGGAAAGCACCTGGTATGACCAAAGCTACACAGGGGGAAGACTTTTTGGGGGCAGATGTCTCCTATTTGAAAATGTACATCTGGAACAGACCAAAAGGAAGATGAAGGTGCTTTATTACAATGGTGATAAAATACCAAAGGATAAGTGGGTGACTGCAAGAATTTTCTATTTTTACACTTCAGTCTCTCCTTTTCATTGATGAGAGTTGAAGTTACAGAATCACAGAATCACTGTGGTTGGAAAAGACCTTTAAGATCATCAAGTCCAACCGTCATCCAACTCTACCAGGGCCACTACTAAACCATATCCCTAAGCACCAGATTTTCAAACATAATATATTCAAAGATACACATTTCAAATATAAATTTGAATATATTATATCATATATATTATAGTTCTATATAAGGTATACAATTTATATATTGAATATATTCAAATATATTGCCTATATTCTATTCAAACGTGGGAAAATGGCTTTCCATGGCCCGGGTTTGTGTTATTCTGGTTATTTCCTGCCAGCAGAATTCTACATTAAGACTTTTCTCGCAGGACAAGAAACTTCAGTCTTTCCTGCAGCACGGCTCGAATGTTTTAGAGTGCAGCGAGTCAGAACGTAGCAGCAACAAACTGTAATGCATGCAAAGCACATCTGCCTCTCAAATTCAGTTAGGGATTTCTTTTTTAGCTCGTATCTTTCAAGATGGTTTGGCAAAGCGTAGCACGACCCCCTCCCAATAGGATTTTCGTTAACCCAGCTTAAAGCACCACAAACAACCCTTCGAGCTGATATTTCTGTTGCAATATCGACCTTTGGCTACAGTTAATACTTATCCTCTCCGATGTGTATGTTGGCTTATTTTACCAAGATTTCAATGATATTCTGTTTGTTAGGTGACAGGGTGGATAACTGGATTATAGAATCGAAATAGCTTCAGTTCCTCTCTTCTGTTAGGCATTGTTTCCAATGTTGGAACTTATATTTGCTTCTTTTCCTTTGCAGCTTATCAATGCCTATGTCCAGAGCCTTCGACAAATGAGACGAGGCATTTTTGTTGTATGTGAAACCTGGATTTCAAGGTAAATTTTAAGCTCTTTTATTTCTTGGACTTGTAGTTAATTAAATGAAAGAGCCTTTTAAAATACATTTCTGGTGAGCATCACATTCTTTGGGCATCACACTACTAAGAAGACACAAATTGGAGAGAGTTTGGGAGGAAAAAACCCAACTTTCAGCTGTACCAAGACAGATTAAAAGATCTGTCGATCTTCAGTTTTAGATTTTTCTCTAGTTCTGACACGCAACTCTTGACAGTAGCGTGCCTGCGATTCCAGCAGCAACACGAGCCAAGGGTGAGATCCATGAGAGCAAAAAGTGGGCAGGAGTCTGAGTATCCACGGGACCCTGATAAACGGCATTTGCTGGCACAAAAAACAGCAATGGTAAAATACAATCCAAAGAAAATGCAAATGAAACTAAGTCAGTTTGAATTTCAGGCTTTCAGGTGCCTCATGTGTGAGCTTGCTTCTTCCTTGTACAAGTGTATTTTGCTCTGGATCCTGGGACCTTTCTACTTCCAAACTTCCATTCTTCATCCCTGGGTTTTGTCAGTGAGTTCTGGAATAGACAACTGCTTTGCCTGCTCTCCAGACTTCCCAAATCTGACCCAGATGGCAGTTATAACTGTCAGGAGAGCCCACAGAAAATTAACATAAAGACATCTAACTGTGTAATGAGAATAAATATCTTGTCAATTTGGTTAATCTCAGGACTGAGCACTGAACATCTGGATACACTTTATCTCAGGAGCTGGGAAACTCTTCTCAAAGTTCTCACATGCCCATGGCTGACACGGCTGCAACAAAGAGGGCTAATCTTGCTAAATGGTGAGCGCTCATCTGCTCAGGGCTACTGTCCTCTGAAACTGGAGAACTTACATAGTGCCTCGACCGAGTCAGGCTCTACCTTGGCAAAACTGCAGTGAAAGATTAGCAAGGTAACCTATTACATCATAGAACCATAGAATCGTTTGGATTGAAGAGGATCTTTCAAGGTCATCCAATCCAACTCCCCTGCAGGGAGCAGGGACATCTGCAACTCGAGCAGGTTGCTCAGAGCCCCATCCAACCGCCCCTGGAATGGTGCCAGGGATGGGGCAGCCACCACCCCTCGGTGCAACCTGGGGCAGGCTCTCACCCCCCTCACTATTTAAAAAATCTCGTCCTTCTCTCCAGTCTAAATCTCTTTTAGTTTAAACCCATCCCACCATGTCCTGTCCCAACAGGCCCTGCTCAAAAGTCTATCCCATTTTTCTGACAGGCCGCTTGAAGTTCTGAAAGGCCACCAAAAGGTCTCCCTGGAACCTTCTCTTCTCCAGGCTGAACAAGCCCAACTCTCCCAGCCTGGCCTCCCAGCAGAGGGTTCCAGCCCTCCCAGCATTGCTGGGGCTCCTCTGGCACCTCCAAAAGGTCCCTGTCTCTCCAGAGCTGGACCCAGCCCTGCAGGAGAGATCTCCCCAGAGCACTGGGAGCAGAGGAGCAGAATCCCCTCCCTCAACATTCTGACCACACTTCTTGTGCTGCAGCCCAGGATGCATTTGACCGTTCTGGGCTGCGAGTGCACATTGCCGGCTCATGTCCAGCTTTTCAGCCATCATCTGCCCCTTGCCATTACCTCAGGATGATGTGCTGTGGATTCCTGAACTTCCTCATTCAGGACTTCAAATTATCCTTAGCTTTTCTCGAATACCAGATAATTCAGGAGATTACAGATTTTCTTGATACATGTTAGGAGAAAAGACTTTGCTTTAAAGTCATTTCTTTCATAATAATGGTTTTCAAAACTCACACAACTTGAGAGAGCAGAAATGTGGCGAGAATATTGCCAGAAGGAAGGAAGATCTTCACAAAGATCTTGACAGAAATTACCTCCTGTTAAACTATCGTACGGCTGTCCCTTAGAAGGGACAAATAAACTAAAGCATTTAATCCATTCTTTGCTCTCCACGGCTCATTTATCATTTCTACAGACTAATGCTCTTCTGTGGCAATTCCAGTGAAATGCAGCATTTTCTGAATTCACTGATACCTGTGACTTTCTTTGTCATTCGATGGAAGGGACTGAACGGTGAGAAAAGCTCTCAGTGTAGGGTACCCACAAACACCAAACCAGAGGTATAGACACAGGTATCAGATGTTGGGGCAACATCACAGAACTGACCTTACCTGAGAGGACAAGGTTTCAACTCAGCTGACTCACAATTTGTTATGTCAGGTGCTTAAAGATCTACAGAAACACCTGACATTTCTCGAGGTTCCCATTTTGCACAGTCTATGTATCTCTGTATGTTCTCTCCTTCTTTTTTTTAATAAAAAGTGTGTTTAAGTTTTTTTTCTCTAAACAACAGCAGTAAAATAACTTCCATGTTCAAAGCTACCATCACAAATCAGCATGTGTAAAGAAAAGGACTAAAATCTTGTATTTGTATTGATCTTAAACATCTTGAGGTGCTGGAGTGTGTCCAAAGAAGAATTGGGGAGGGGTCTAGAGCACAAGTCTGGTGAGGAGCAGCTGAGGAACCTGGGGGAAAAGAATTCTCAGTGAAGACTGCCTAGTCTTGACAACTCCCTGAAAGGAGATTGGACCCAGTGAGGGTTTGGTCTCTTCTCCCAAGGAACAAGTGATAGGACAAGAGGAACCAGCCTCAAGTTGTACCAGGGGAAGTTTAGGTTGGACATGAGGAACAGTTTCTTCCCCAAAAGGGTTGTCCAGGCCTGGCCCAGGCTGCCCAGGGCAGGGCTGGAGTCCCCATCCCTGGAGGGATTTCAAAGGCGTGGAGATGTGGTGCTGAGGGACAGGGGTTAGTGGTGCCCTGGCAGTGCTGGGGGAACAGTTGGACTTGATCTTAAAGGTCTTTTCCAGCCAAAAGGGTTCTATGATTCTATGTAGATCTGGTATCTTTGAAAGTATTTTCAGTGTGTCAGAAGCTGCTCGGTGGAAGAGCATGAATCTTGAATACTGCTGAAATCCCTCTGCAGTGTTCCAATGTGCCTAAGCCCTGTGAAATGCCACATTTTTAATTAAATTTTTTCATGTGGCATTACATAGACCATACAAAATGAGATGATCGGCTCGAGAAATAGGCTACCTTGGGAACTCTTCAGTGTTTGAAGGGGAAAATCTAAGAGAAATTTAATATTTGTGCTACAGAGATAATCAAAGGCAGTGTTGCCACAGGCCACACGAATCACCACAACCACAAAAGAGCTCCTGTGAGTCAAAGGGCCAAGATGCCAACTGAGAGGCTAAAGCAAACCTGTAACACGCAACTCGTAAATTAGTTGCACAAATCATTATCTTCCCAGAAACTTTTACTGAGTACTCTACCAGAAACAAGGCCCGGAACAGAAGTTTTCCATGTTAAGAAAGTGCTGTAAAGATCTGTTTGAGATGACTTCAGGGGTCATGCTGGAAAACAAAAAATGTGTTCAGCTCCAGTGATGCAAGAATCCTATTATCAATTTTTCTTCAGCAGGATCTGACCCACCAAATATTTTGCTAGACATCTAGTCTGCCTGCCAGTTGTAAAGCTGCTGAAAATCAGACTTTGATCGCATTCCTAACCGGTGTACGGGACCAAAGTAATGCTCCTCAATCATTCCCGAGTCACCTGACCACTTAGTGGGCTGATGAGGCGTTTAATAGATCAGCTGTTCTATTTTGTGAGGCCTCTGAGAAACACAGTGAGGTACCTTGACTTGCGGCGCGCTTCTGATCGCGGTACGGGACGGGCAGATTGCCAAAGAAATGAGGAACGCAATCAAAAGGCTCTGAGTCCGCCAAGAGCTGGTTTGCACCTACCTGTTGTTGTGTCACAGAAAACGACGTAGGATTCGAGATCTGCATCTGATGAGGGACTCAACCCGCTTCGTGCGTATCCTACGGAACGCTGCTGGCGGGAATCCGGCCGGCGGTTGTAAAGTTGATAAACCTCCACGTTTGCATCTCCCGAGCATCAGCCATTCCACAGGACGCGGGTAGGGGTGTGGATGGCCGAGAGGACCTCTGCCAGGAGACATTGCTCTGTACCTCTCAGCGTAAATACAGCCTGTGCTGCCATCAGGAGGTGAGATTTACAGGTTCCACAGAGAGAACAAAAACTAGTAGTCATGTCTCTTTGAAGGAACTGTTCTGCCAGAAGCAGGAAGCAGAGGCGGCCTCTAAGCTCTCCTCCTGGCTGTTCCTTGCCTTGGGTCATCCCTGGCTCTCTCTGCATGGTCCTGCTTGATGTCAGTAAGGAAAAATCCACAGGTGGATTCTACCCTCAGCTCAGGAACCTGTGTGTAGGTAGCACAGAACTCATTCATAGAATCACAGAATGGTTTGGGTTGGAAGCGACCATAAAGATCACCTAGTTCCAAACTCCCACTAGACCAGGTTGCTCAGAGCCCCATCCAACCTGGTCTTGAATACATCCAGTGTTGGGGCAGATTCATACAGATGTTCTAGCAGATAAGAAGAGTAATGAGAGAGAGAGTCAGAGAGAAGTGGGAAGGAAATAGATTTTAGTTTAATTTCCCAGTCATATTTTACTCTAAAATCATACTGGTTTTCTTCATGACAAATGCTTGGTCACTGACATTTCAATAAATATATATTACCTTTTGTTCCTCGATGTGTTTAATTGTTCAGGGTATTCTTCAGACTTTGCAAACCAGACTCTGTGAGTTATTTGGTTTGTTGGTTTTTTTTACTTCCCTACAGATCTGGAAGTCTGAACAGTTAAATAGAGGCTGAAAGTTAAATAGACATTTCTAACATTTCCCCAGCTGTGATGTCATGGTGCTCCCCCATGTACTCCTTTCATTATCAGGTCAAATGAAGTTGATGTTCAAAGCGCTTTTGAGGTTCTTGGACCACTAACATTGCCTGTGCAGAGAGAAGGTACAAAACGTAGACGTTTTTTCTCCGCAGATGAATGCTGTGTGAGTCGCAGACTTCCCCTCTCCACAGCTGAAGCCCAGCACCTCCTTTCTTGCTGCCCTGTGAAGCACCTCATTGCTGGAGGTGCTCGCTGTGGAAACTGTTAGTACAAACGATCGGGTGGGAATGAGGGAGGCTACTGACTTTTCTGTTCTCTCTGGGACATCTGAACTCTAAACTCTTTTAATATAAATGCTTTTTTTTTTTTTTTTTCCTGCTTTTTACACATGGGACTTACTTGTGATTCTCTTTAACATCTATATTCGGCCGTGAGTAAAGTCAATTTTTGTCTGTGCTTGGAAATATTGCACAGATCTGTATTCAGAGCGATTAGAGATAATGGATACTCAGTGGGGCACTTCCAAAAGTGTTACTGGTGCGAATAGCGCAATCTGGACAACGCGGCGTTGGACGGCGATTGCTATTTCCAGGGCCGCTTTGAATCACAGCTGTAATAAGTGGCCAGTCACCACATCCCTAACTAGAAGCCAAAGAGATCACCCACCCGAGCAGCCACCCCCTCAACAAAGCAGGAGGGGAAGGGTCTGTCCAAAAGGCTTGGAAGATCTTAGCCAGAAAAGCTTTGGTGGCCTGGAACCAGTGCCGTAAAATCTGCAGTCCCATCAGCAGCCATCACGGTTCCGGTGCTGTGCGGAGGTGCAAGTCATGCTGAGAGGGAACTGTGAGCGGTATCTTCTCTGGAATTACCTGTAAGACATTTTTGTGAATCTGAGCTATAGAAGTGACTAAATAGAGTGGTGGGGAAAAAAAAATGCTGGCATTTCTTGCACAGGAATCATGCATTCAGATTTCTTAGAAAGCTAAAGGAGTTTTGCCAAAGGAAAAGTTCTTGGCAAACCACAGAGCCTTGGAAGGGGTTATGAGCAGGAAAACCACATCTCAAAAGAGGAGGCAATTTATGATATTTGCATTATTTTGATTTGTAATGTTCCCTGTTTTTTGCTGTGATTTACACTTCTTAAGGAAAAGAACTAATTGTATGACAAAAGGCGGCTCCAGGGAGACCTTACTGTGGCCTTTCAGGACTTCAAGGGGCCTGTCAGAAAGATGGGGACAGACTTTGGAGCAGGGCCTGTTGGGACAGGACAAGGGGAGATGGGTTTAAACTAAAAGAGGGAAGATTCAGACTGGAGAGAAAGCAGAATTTTTTTACACTGAGGGTGGTGAGAGTCTGTCCCAGGTTTCCCAGAGAGGTGGTGGCTGCCCCATCCCTGGAACCATTGCAGGGGAGGTTGGATGGGGCTCTGAGCAGCCTGCTCCCTGCAGGGTGTTGGACTAGATGACATTCAAAGGTCCCTTCCAACCCAAACCTTTCTACAATTTTATGACAAATGACAGGACACCAGTCTCTTTTTTTCCACCAGCGATCTCAGCGCACTGCAGGTGACCAACTGTTTCATGCTCTGGGAACATCTTAGAGTGACAGCCAAATGAAATCAAGACCCATTTTTTTGCGTGCATAGTGACGACAGTCACAAGTAGGAGGCCACAAATAGGTCAAGAGGATTTAGGTTGGGTTAATCCTAACTGGAGGCAGGGAAAACGGAGGGCCTGTTAGAACACCCATCTCTTCCTGCGGGGCTTGAGCTCTTAATTGACTTCAGTCAGGCAGAAACAGGCAGCCGGCACGTTTGCTGAGCTGCATCCCAATGGCTCCAACACCTGGGACTGCTGGATCGGTGGCCAGAGAACAAGGCAGCTCTAAAGGTGTGCAGAGCAGCTGTAACAACTCCATCTTTTGTAATTCTAAGTCAAATCAGAGTTAAAAAGTGACTTTAATGAACCTGCCAGTAAATGCATCATACAGTAGTTATGACTTCCAAAACCACGACCGGAGGAGAACCTCACATTTTGTTAATAGCTCGGAAAATAATGGAGAAGACACCAAATCTCTCATTTCTGGTGTGGAAAGACAACCGCAGGAGCTCCCAGCCAGCCCGCCCACCGGCCTGGCAGGGCGCAGGCAGCACCGGCAACCCAGGCCTGGCCTGGAAGCTCTCCCACCTCTGCTCCTCATGGAGCTGGGAGCCAGGAAGATTTCTGTGACATGAGAAAGGTGTCCCGTGGAGCCTCTCCTCACAGCAGACCTGGAGGCAGTGGGGTCCACGAAGCAAATGCCGCTTCGTCCAATTAAATACAAACACGGAATCATTTAAAAAAAACCACCTTTTTATTTTGACAGACACAAGAAGAGCTAGATAGAATTTAAGAGCTACGGGTTTTTTTTGGTTGGAGAGCCAATGTGTACTTTAAAGCATCGTAAGAGGATACTGTCTCAAACAGCGTGTTGTAATAATTTGCAAAACTGCATGAGACAGATTTTTTTTTTTTTCAAACCAATTACTTCCCGTTCGTTCAGGGACGAATAAGCCCCCAGCTAAAATTCCTTTTCATTCCGGTGCTTGCAACGATGAAGATGAAATGTGATTTTCCTTTCGGAACAAACGCCCCAAAAAGCAAAAAAAAAGAAAAAAGCGTCTGTTTCTCTGTTATGGAAAATAGGTCTCGGCATGCTGGAAATTCTGCGTTTTTCTTATTTTCTACCACAAATGCCCCATCTTAAAAAGAAATGAATAATGTAATTATTTCCTCCGATTTATGTTTTCTTTTCTGCCTCATTTGGCACTAATGCTGCGTTATCACCGAACAACTGCTCTCTGCAAAAAGAACCATCTTTAGATGTCTCATCCAAAACCTTTGAAGTCACTGGGAGCGAACTGAGAAGGGCAGAGAGGCCCATGTACATTAGCAGCAGATCTTCTACTCGTCGCCTGATGACATGGAGCTGCCGTTTCCTACGAAAAACCTCTTCCAGGTAGGGTACCAAGCACATGGCTTGCGGTTTTCAGGTCGGAAGCCAGGAACGATGATAAAACGTGGGTCAAAAAGGGCACAACCGAGTCCCACGAGCAAACTGGGGATGTCTTCCCTGGTGAGTGTCACTGGGGTTTGAACCGGCCGCATGCACCACCCTCAGCACCATCAGGAAGGATAATGGCAGTAGTGACGAGGACCACAGCTCCCTAGCTTTCGAGTTTTGGGACATGTGCTGGCAAGCCAAACGGCAACGAGGAGTATTGTGAAGAGGAACTTGGAGGGGAAACTGGAGGGAATTAGTGTCAGGCATGTGTAAAGAGGGTTACTTTTCCCATCTCCAACGCCTGTAATTACATCTCAAATGTGCTAATAAAATCCAGTGGTTACAGCAGGGTTTTTCTTTTCCTCTTTGCCAGTACCTTAAACATGCTGCTGTGACGCCTAGGAAAAAAAAAAATCAACTTTCTGACACTTCAAATCGCCATGCAACCACCAGAAGCGAAGACGCTGCGCCCCGCTTGGACAGACGGCCCCCGGGCGGACAAGGGGGAGCTCGGCCCCGCCGTCCCCCTCAGAGGTGCGGGGCGTAGAAGGGGCCGAGGTATGCGGGGCCGAGGAAGGGAGCGAAGGGGCCCCCGCCCAGCGGGAAGGGAGCGGCCGGCGGGACGAGGACGTTGGCGGCGGCGTAGGAAGGGAAAGTCTGGAAGGGCAGNTCGGCTCCTGTCCCGTCCCCGGGCGGGTCCTCCTCGTCGCGCTCCTGCTCCGCTGCCTCGGCTCCGCTCTCCGCCGGGGAGTGCGGATCTACGGGGAAATGGCGGCGGTCGTCAGGTCAGGGGGACGCGCCGGGAGGGGGGCGGCCGCGCACCCTCATCCGAGCCGCCTGCCACCCCTCGAAACCCGACTCGTCTTCTCCGACATCCCCCCGCCCCTCACCCAGCACCGAGCCGCCTGCCACCCCTCGAAACCCGGCTCTTCTTCTCTGACACCCTCCCCCCCAAACGTGATAAAATAAGGGCAATCGTTAAAATAAAATAAAAAAAGCCCCCTCCGCGCTCCCCGCTAGGCCATCGCATCTGCGGTGGGGAGAGGGGGAGGCGTCGATATGGATTTCTTACCAATTAAAAAAGAAGTTATTAAAGTCCCCTTCTGAAGCGAAATAAATCGCCCCCTCCCCATCCCCGCGCTAATGGAGTTTCAGATTTGCGAGGGCCAGATCGATAGATGTCATCTATTAAAGGTAAGTTTTAATCGAACAATATTAGGATCAGGCCGGGGGAAGGAGGTTTGAAGTGGGCACCTGCAAGCTGCGGGCAGGAGATAGGCGGGAGTCGGTAATAGGATATCGATCAACGGGAGCTAAGGCATCCTCCGGTGGGGACGGGCTGAGCAATTACCCAGCCGGCCGTCCCGCTGCCGGTCAGGGCCAGTCGGGGGGCCGGGG
>VWZK01006772.1:46497-61266 GCA_013396935.1 Baryphthengus martii
CGCGCCCCCTCCCCGCCGCGCTGCCTCCATCCATCCATCCCAGCCTTTCGGAGACGGGGCTTTCCCGTTACCTGCCCTGGGTTGAGTGGAGGAGGTGAGGGGGGTGATGCGCAGCGAGGTGGGTCGGGGGCGGCCGGGAGCCCTGGCACCAGCCCCGCGTCCTTGGCCGGTGCAGGGATGCGACGGTAAGCGGCAGCCCGCTGGCGGCTGCTATCCCCGGGCTCTGGACAGCCCCCGGGCACCCCCGCCTTGCGCTGACCCACCTGCAGCTCCCTGGGTCGGTGATGGTCCAGCGGGGCGAGCCTCCTGACTCAGAAGGACCCAGAGAGGAGGGATGGCTCCTGCATCCCTCTACTTATCACTCTGCAACTCCAAGGAGGCTGGAGCCAGGTGGGGTCGGTATCTTCTCCCAAGGAACAAGTGATAGGACAAAAGGAAATGGCCTCAAGTTGCATCAGAGGAGGTTTAGATTGGATATGAGGAACAATTTCTTCCCTGAAAGGGTAGACAAGACCTAGAACAGGCTGCCCAGGGCAGTGGTGGAGTCCCTGTCCCTGGAGGGCTTTGAAATCTATGTAGATGTGGTGCTGAGGGACATGGATTAGTGGTGCCCTGGCAGTGCCGGGCTAACGGTTGGATTCAATGATCTCAAAGATGTTTTCCTACCTAAACAATTCTGTGATTCTGTGATTCCGTGATTCTATAATTTTATGCTGCGCACTTCCTCTGCCAGCAGCTGCTGTTTCAGATGTGAAACAACTGTGAGGTCCACGGGGAGAAACGAGCAGCATCTCATTTTGGGGCAGCTCAGGATCAGCCCGGTTTAGACTCTGGGCCAAGGGTTGGCCCTAAGTCCTGTAGCTCACCATTTGCACTATTCCCAGTTAACAGGCAGGGAAACTGGCACACCTGCACTGGAGGAGTACCTGCCCCACTGAGCAGCCCCACGCCCAACTCTCCTTGCTTCGCGTGGAAACACTTTGTTGTCCATTCATACCTATAACTGGGACAGGGTAGGCGGCAGCAGGCCAAGCCTCTCCACCCTGCACCAGACCCGTGACCATGACCACTCCTAGCCAGCCACGCTTATTAAAAACTTGTTGGCAATGGATTTCCATACGTCTGTGTCTTCAGGAGGATGCTTTTCCCTCTCCTTAGCCTTGGTGCCACGAATCAGGCCAAAGTGTGAAGGGGCACCTTCAGCTGGAGGAGGCCAGAGAAGGCGGCGCTTGCTGAGAATCTGCTGCTCCACCTGATTTTATTCCTAGGAGGAGGTGCAGACCACAGCCCTTCTCCTTTTTACAGGTTTCTCAGCAGAATTGGGCTTTCCATTTGCCATTGCAAAGGCACGGGCCTTAAGACAACACGAAAGCTACAAGATCAGATGAAAATGTGCAGGGCAACGAAATTACAAGTAGTTGCTGTTGTTAATTACGTGATGGGAGCATCCAATGGGAGCCCATTTGGCGCTGGGCTCTGGTATGGGGTACCACAGAAGTGTAGAAGAGAAGGGAGCTCTGCTCTGAGGAGTTCACACACTAAAGCTACAGGTGGATAAAGCTGCAGATAGATAAAACTTCCTTTTGGGGGTGTACCCTGCGTGAAAATGAAGGCGGTGACGAACTGGACTACACTGCTGTGTGCTCACTGAGTGCCGCTTATGTATTTGAAGTTCCTTGAGGT
The DNA here is from genome assembly GCA_013396935.1 of Baryphthengus martii. Classification (NCBI taxonomy): domain Eukaryota; kingdom Metazoa; phylum Chordata; class Aves; order Coraciiformes; family Momotidae; genus Baryphthengus; species Baryphthengus martii. The sequence continues at coordinate 48,181 of VWZK01006772.1, forward strand.
GCAGAAGGTGGTGAAGGAAGGGGAGAGGAGCTGTTGCAGGTGCTGGACAACTCGCTTCTAAAGTGAGATCAAATAGAGAACACGGAGACGAAGTCCTATGAATCCTATGAATGTGTTTGAAACAAGGTTCTTTTTGTGGCACAATATTAATTTCAGACTAGATGGCGAAATCATAGGTGCTGTCACGTGGTAAATAAGGGCATGGCTCACTATTTGAAGAACGCTTACAAGCCTTGGCAGTGCCAGAGATTTCTTTTTTTATACCTGGAAGGAAAAAAAAAATTAAAACATCCGATGTATGCGAGACGACAAATACATTTGTGTGAGACGACAAATACTTTTGTGTGAGACGACAAATACTTTTGTGCGAGACGACGAATACTTTTGCCCGAGTCGTGTCTGCAGGAGCCGAGAAGGTAAATTGCAGCACTGAGATGAGTTTGTGAGCTCGCAGACACCTTCAGATCTCACCGGTGTAACACCACGTGCGCGCCCACCCACCGACGGACGCACGTGCGTGTCAAAAGGCGCACACGCGCCCAAGCCCGCCTTCCTGGCTGAGTTTTAGCAGGCTGTTTGAAGTCGGTCCATTTTTCCAGCTCAAGCATTAAAATTCAGCCCGAGCGCCGTCTTCAGATTGCTTCGATGCTTAGGTGGGTTTCAACCCTGACCTGTCCTGACGGCAAGTGATGGCTGTAACGAGCCGCCGATCAATATTCATAGCGGGTGTCCCGCGCTGATAACACCGTCCGAGACAACGTTCGCTATCGGGGGAGACAGCTGAGCTATTGCGCCATTAGGGATGTTGTTTTAAATAACCTGATCCATTTCTTAGTCTATTTAATGAATTTCAGGGTTTAGATATTATCTGGAAGGAGAAGCCAGAGGCTATTCCAGAGTGGTGATGCAAATCAATGCTGCCAAGGCTCCTCTGCTTTGCTTAAAACAAAGCGGACTATAATTCCACTGCGGCTCCTTCTATATTCTGGGAGTCGTGACACGCTCTCGATCGTAGTATCACTAAGAATTATTTGGACTTTTATCGAGGGAGAAAACAATATTATCTGTAATGCTGAAAAACAGCTGATAAAATCTTATCCATGATTGTAAACCGGAGGGGATGTGTTCAAATATGACGAGCCAGTGGGTTTTCTGTGGTTGTCGGTTTGAAGAGCGAGGCAGGTACGAGAAGATACCATTGAGGCAGGGTACAGCCCTGTCAGCCTTTCAGCTGAGCTGACACAGGTCTTGTCAGGCTTCTGCTGCTTCTGCTGCCGACTGGATCAGTGTCTTAGTCCCCAGGAGCCAAATCCTGTCCCGCTTCAGATCCTGAAGATGCACAGAAGCGCCGGGGGTGATACAGGGTGTATGATACGGGATGTACGGCAAACCTGGGCTCTGCAGTGGCCGGAGGAAGCTGTGTGGGAAAACGCCCTTGCACCAGTGACCATCCCGCTATGCTTCTGTGGGAAACTGCGGGATGGAAGCACGCCAAGCTTTTTGTTGCTTCAGAGAAGTGCGACCCAAATGATGATGAGACTGGAGCATATCTCTGATGAGGAAAGGCTGAGAGCCCTGGGACTGTTCAGCTGGAGAAGAGAAAACTGGGAGGGGACCTTATCAATGCTTATCAACATCTAAAGTGCAAGGGTCAAGAGGATGGGGCCAGACTCTTTTCAGTGGTGCCCAGTGACGGGACAAGGGGCAGTGGGCACAAACTGGAACCCAGGAGGTTCTGTCTGAACAAGAGGAAAAACTTCTTTGGTGTGAGGGTGTTGGAGCCTGGCCCCGGCTGCCCAGAGAGGTTGTGGAGTTTCCTTCTCTCAAAAGATTCCAAACAGAGCTTGGACAATGCGATGCTGGGTATCCAGCTGGAGCAAGGGGGTTGGACCGGACGATCTCCAGAGATCCCTTCCAATCCCTACCAGTCTGTGATTCTTCTGAAGGTATCGCTGAGGGTCTGGTGCCCTTCTAGAGATAACAAAAGCAGTACCAGTTTGTAGGGAAACTTCTGTGTTGCCTTTACTTTTGACAGCATCGGACCCCGGTGATGTGCGTACTTCAGAGGATGGAAGTTTTTTCCCAGAGACATGATGCCTGAAGAAGTTTCTTGTGGAGCAGGGAGCGAGCCCTGGCAGTCACAGCCTCTCTGGGCTGCAGTTTTATTTCTGGTGCTGTTTGCTGCTCTGTTCACCGGGCTGCGGGCCGAGGCAGCCCGGGCACAGACACTGCTCCCGCTACCTTCCTGCAGGTGGATGGAGACCGGGCCACTTCCCGCCCTGTCGATGCCACTCCCGCGATCACCTGAGGGAACTAACCTTCGTCCGTGCGTCTAACAGCTTTTAAAAAGATTAATAACTTAAGCGACAGGCGGTGCGGGGGTAGTTGCGCAAGTGCTGAGGCCGCTCTCCCCGGACTCCATTTCCCAGCAGCGCCCTCGGCTCGGCGATGGCGGCCTGGGCGCGGGCGGTCCGGGGGCTGCTGCTGGATGTCAGCGGGGTTCTCTACGACAGCGGCGGCGACGGCGGGGTGCCCATCGCCGGCTCGGTGGAGGCGGTGCGCAGGTGGGTGCCGGGGGCTCGCTGGAGAACGGACTGGGCCCGGTTGGGCACCTCCCGGGCACCCCCTCCACCCCCTTCCTCTCCCCGCCGCCATCGCCGGGGAGGAGGAGGCCGAGGCGGGGCCCGCGGCGTCAGGAGCAGCCCGGGGTATGGAGGGCAGTGAGGGGACACCCTGGAGTGGCGCTGCGGGTTTGGCACCCGAAACGTACAGTGTGAGCCTGCTTGTGGAGCTGCAGAGGATTGGGGGTTAAAACTACCCCGGCTGCAGCCCCCCCCCCCCCCCGGNCGACTGGATCAGTGTCTTAGTCCCCAGGAGCCAAATCCTGTCCCGCTTCAGATCCTGAAGATGCACAGAAGCGCCGGGGGTGATACAGGGTGTATGATACGGGATGTACGGCAAACCTGGGCTCTGCAGTGGCCGGAGGAAGCTGTGTGGGAAAACGCCCTTGCACCAGTGACCATCCCGCTATGCTTCTGTGGGAAACTGCGGGATGGAAGCACGCCAAGCTTTTTGTTGCTTCAGAGAAGTGCGACCCAAATGATGATGAGACTGGAGCATATCTCTGATGAGGAAAGGCTGAGAGCCCTGGGACTGTTCAGCTGGAGAAGAGAAAACTGGGAGGGGACCTTATCAATGCTTATCAACATCTAAAGTGCAAGGGTCAAGAGGATGGGGCCAGACTCTTTTCAGTGGTGCCCAGTGACGGGACAAGGGGCAGTGGGCACAAACTGGAACCCAGGAGGTTCTGTCTGAACAAGAGGAAAAACTTCTTTGGTGTGAGGGTGTTGGAGCCTGGCCCCGGCTGCCCAGAGAGGTTGTGGAGTTTCCTTCTCTCAAAAGATTCCAAACAGAGCTTGGACAATGCGATGCTGGGTATCCAGCTGGAGCAAGGGGGTTGGACCGGACGATCTCCAGAGATCCCTTCCAATCCCTACCAGTCTGTGATTCTTCTGAAGGTATCGCTGAGGGTCTGGTGCCCTTCTAGAGATAACAAAAGCAGTACCAGTTTGTAGGGAAACTTCTGTGTTGCCTTTACTTTTGACAGCATCGGACCCCGGTGATGTGCGTACTTCAGAGGATGGAAGTTTTTTCCCAGAGACATGATGCCTGAAGAAGTTTCTTGTGGAGCAGGGAGCGAGCCCTGGCAGTCACAGCCTCTCTGGGCTGCAGTTTTATTTCTGGTGCTGTTTGCTGCTCTGTTCACCGGGCTGCGGGCCGAGGCAGCCCGGGCACAGACACTGCTCCCGCTACCTTCCTGCAGGTGGATGGAGACCGGGCCACTTCCCGCCCTGTCGATGCCACTCCCGCGATCACCTGAGGGAACTAACCTTCGTCCGTGCGTCTAACAGCTTTTAAAAAGATTAATAACTTAAGCGACAGGCGGTGCGGGGGTAGTTGCGCAAGTGCTGAGGCCGCTCTCCCCGGACTCCATTTCCCAGCAGCGCCCTCGGCTCGGCGATGGCGGCCTGGGCGCGGGCGGTCCGGGGGCTGCTGCTGGATGTCAGCGGGGTTCTCTACGACAGCGGCGGCGACGGCGGGGTGCCCATCGCCGGCTCGGTGGAGGCGGTGCGCAGGTGGGTGCCNATGTGCGCGTTTTGGTTCACCTTGGTGGTTTTTAGGCGCGTTTTGGTTCACCTTGGTGAAGCTGTGAGGGAGTCCAGTGAGTTTGTGGATCTGCTCTCTCAGGGCTGGTGGGGAAAGGAGCTCGGAGCAGCACAGACACATCACATCCCACTTGGGTTTGTCCTTGCCGCACATGAACTGATACATAACAGGTCTGGCATGTTCCCCCGGTAATAATTTTAAAAATATTTCTGGCACTGGCATGATGTTTCTCTAAATTGAGTAACTTTACTGTTTCGTTATCTGGAAATTCTTACAGAGAACATGGAACCTGGCAGAAATGGAGAGTGTCAGCGCTGCAGTTAATGATTGCCCACCTTATAAGTGACTTGGAAGTACTGCTGTGGCAAGTTACTCAGCAGTGCCTGCAGGTAGTGAACTCCTTCACTTTCAGCTGGATAATGGCACCTAGTTCACGCAACCACTGCTAAACAGACAGTGATTTCATTTATTAACTTGACTAAGTTTAGTTAACTAGGTGGACTTGCTGGAGTGTTTGTATCAGGTCTGCTTGACCAGAGGAGCAGGATGGGGCTGGGCAAGAGCAGTGGCCACAGGGCCATCTGTGTTTAAAGACAGGTATTGATTGGTGGGTCTGCCCTACTGGAGGGGCTTTCTGGAAGAGCCTTTTGACTCTATGATGTTTCACTAATCCACTGCAGAAAATGCAGGTCTCTTTCATGTGGTGAGTGCTTTAAATGTTGAAGTACTGAATTGGTGTGAGGCATTGACAGCCTGCCTGGTGAGCACCTCTGCAGGTTCTGTCCTCTGGGGTCACCCAGCACGGGCACACTTGTGGCGAGTGTTTTGTCCAGCAGGGAAATACAAATGAAGAAATAATTCAAATAAGGAAAATTAATCCCATGAGTTTAGCTAATTACGTGCCTAAGTGTTGGAACCGCTGTGGAAAAGGCAGAACCGGAGAAGATCCAAATGTGTTGGAAAAAAAGAGCTGTGCTCCGAGGAGATTCGGTGAAATTAGACAGAGGGAAAAGTTACTTTTATAAAGATATCTTATTGAAATCCTGCGTCACGTGGGTTTTCCAAGGGATTGCATTTGACTTCTGTTCCTCTTCCTCCAGGGACAGCAAGTCTCTTGGTGAAGGAGAGTCTTCTCCTGCTTTCCATCAGGCTGTTATATACAAAATCACAGAATGTGGGAGTTGGAAGGGACCTCTGGAGATACCTGGTTCAACTCCCCTACTCCAGCAGGGTCACCCAGAGCAGGGGGCCCAGGATCAGTTTTTCCAGGCAGGTTTGGAATCTCTCCAGAGGAGGAGACTCCACAGCCTCTCTGGGCAATCTGGGCCAGGCTCTGCCACCCTCACAGGAAATAAATTTTTCCTCGTTTATTAATAACTTTGGCAACTGCATTTGCTGAAATCTCCTGTAGGGAGACAATGTAAACTGCAATTTAACTTATAGCAGTGTCAGAAATACGCCGACAAAAGCGCAGTAAAACTCTGGCCTTGAGCTAAATATAAAATATTTAGAGTTTTCTCTTGAAATAGTGGAAATATCTAAGGCCCTGTTCCTTGTTAGGGCTTTCTGCTACTTGGCAGCTAGTCTGACCTGGTTGCAGTGGTTTTCAAGGAGGGTTTGGAGGTGAGACCTGGCAACAGGCTCCTGAGGACAAGTCGGTCTCATTTGGGCAGGATCTGGTGAGCAGTGGGAGGGGATCGTGTAGTGGCGGTGTGTGGTGTGCTGTGTCCACTGTGCTCCCTGCTTCATGGGCTGCCCTGGGGCTCCTGTGTGCTAGGCTTGTTTCCTGCAGAGCGTACTGGGAACATGCTGGTTGTTTTTAGCCTGTATGGGCTCCGAGGAATTTCTTATCAATAAGCAATGGAGAAGGAGTGCTCGTAGCTTGGAGATTGGGGACCGCAGAAGCGAGTATGGAAAAGTGCCAGGAAGAAAAAAAAAACCCCAAACCAAAACAGAAAACAGCAACAAACCCAAAACATTTTGTTCAGGTCATTCAATGTAAGTGGTTAAGAATAATCATTTTCCTTGAGTAAAGTCAAGTAGCCTTATTTATCTGCCTATTAGGCTGGTAATTGTTCTAGCTCACACCATTTAAAATCTTTATTGACTCATTATCCTATTGCCAGTTGGTCATTAATATTTGTGTCTGCGTCACGGTGCAGCTCGGTGGTTCCAAGCAGATGAATTAAAGCCAAAAGCGGCTCCTTTTTTAATTAATTCATTTCTGCGTCAGTTAAAAACTGATCATTGCAGAGAGCTGGGAACTTTGTAACTGATTCAGATTGATGTGATCTTTTGCTAAAAGAGCTGTCCGAAATCTTTCAGTGCCTACACACATCTTAAGTACCAGTTTGATAATTCATACTACAGGTCGAGGCTCCTGTAATAAGACAGCTGACCTGTCCTCTTCAGATTGTCTTGCTACATCATCTCCCACACCATTACAGCAATTAACTTTGTGTAGCGACATACAGTACACACCGATAAAAATCCTAAGTAAACATTTTCCTTTGCGCTTGGTTTCATGTGGCTGAAGCCGTTTCGACTCCTTAAAACTGTATTTGCTGTGTTATTTTTTCCTGTTTTCAGCCAGATGCTGCTATGCAGTTGAGTTAGTAGTATTTTAGAGAGTAGCACAGTATTTCTGCCGGCAGAATTTGGCCTGGTTTATATTTCTGATGGCAGCAGGAAGGTGGTTCTCTCGTTCGTTTGGTTTTAGCTGGCAGTGCAGTCAGATGGAGCAGAAAAATGACCAAAGCAGCCGATGGACGCTGAGACATCCCAACCAGGATGACATTCAGTTACTTCCCAGTGCCGGAGACACCCTCCTGAGGAAAGCGTCGGTGGTTGCTCTGCAAGTTGGTATAACTGGTGATGAAACACTCAGTGTTACAACTGAGACGCGCTTTATTTGTCTGATAAATTGTACCCCTGAAATCTGTTAGAGTTCAGGATGTGCTGAAAGGGAACTGGTGAATCAGGATGCACTGCAGAAGGGTTCGTTGTACAGAGCAGACCTCCTTCTGCGCTCCTGTAACACTAAGGTGAATCCTGATCCTTCTTGTTCCTTGGCAGAGCTGTGGCAAACGGGCACCCCTGGTTTAACCCAGAAGCCAGAGTGCCAGGAGTGTCATTAGATTTAATGCCTTTTTAATGATTAGATTTAAGGACTTTTATTCTTAACTTTAGGCAGGGATATTGGAGTGATAGATGACTAGAAAATCCAAAAGCAGCTTGATAGGATAATTTGGCCATTAAAACTTGTAACTCTTATAATTTCTTGGTTGTTTAGTTTACTGTGGCATATGTTTGTTGTTTAAAGAAAAAAAAATCAAAAAATCCTTACAACAAAGTCGAATAAAACACGTCTCTCTGGAGAGGGTGTGGTTAACTGGCAGCCACTGTGAGGCAGAGCAGAAAGCCCACGGGCAAGATCAGAAAGCCCATCGGTGACTTAAAGGCTTCTTCTGGAGCCGGCCTTAACAGTGCCTCTCTGTTACTGCCTTAATTGATTTACACAGCATTGACACGAGGTGAGCGCTTGGCTTTTTATCTCACAAATAGCAGGGAGCTGGTCTCTTACAAGACAGAAGGTGGTTAAACACCCATAAAAGATGCCGAGCCTGGGCTGGGTTATTTGCATTTACAGCTGTGTGCTGATAGCCTGCCCATTAGCATATCCATATGAAAAGCACACAGTGGTCGGACCTTTACAACATCCTGTTGTTTGGCCGGTATAGCGCATCTGTCGGCGCAACTTTCTACAGCGCCCTCGGGAAGAGCGACGGAAATCTGGGGAGCGGGGAGGCGGCGGAGCAGCTGGACGCTCGCCTTCACAGAAAGTCCCCGGCGAGTCGAACAAGGAGAGGGCGGCGAGGGGAACGAGCGGAACTGGAACCGTAAAGCAATTCGGCGCGCGGGGGTTCGGGTGGGACGGTTGCGAGTTGACAAAGAGGATGGTGAAGGGACTGGAGCACCTGCCTTATGAGGAAGGGCTGAGAGACCTGGGACNGAGCCATCTGAGGAGTAGGAAATCTTTCTTGGCTCAGAAGGTGAGGTGAAACGTGGCTTAGCACAGGCTGCGCAGGTGTTCCAACAGTTGCTGTGCCTTCAGGACATGTCACAGCAAAGGAGTTGTTCTTCCTAGAAAGAGGCTTTCAGATAAACTCTACAAACTCTTGTGTGAGTATCCATTTGTTTGTCTTTGCACTTAACTCTTTTTGCACTGTCTGTACCCAGGTAGGTGTCACCTGCCTTTCCAGAAGCAGCAGAGACAGAGGTGAAGCAGTTCTGCGTTGTCCTGTAGCTGTTCACTGGGAGGAGCTGCAGGAATTGATCCTCAGTGGGTGCAGAGCTGTCACAGGCCTACTCGAGTCTGTAACAGTAGCTGTGGCCTCAGTTTTCTGAGTGCAGTGGACCTTTTCTAATCAGCAGCGTTGGTTATTTATCTTTTTTTTTTTTTGTAGAAGATCTGTGTCCGTGAATTTGTGGGTACTCCAAGCATTGCCTACACAAATTGCATGAGTAAGTTGGGAAATTAAAACATCATTAACCTTCAGGGTCTCCAGCTACTTACTGTCCATCAGCACAATTATGTGCTGAACAAATATTTGCCAATAAAGAATGAGAGAAGATCCTACAGTGGTACCTACTACCTAATGGTACTTGTTCATCCAGTACCTTGTGGAATTCCTGGTTAATCCCTAAAGTGGATGGGCAATACTCTGCCTCATTCTCTCCTTTAGAACTTGAGTCTTGTCTCAGTTTACTACTACAATAGTAATTTTTTTCCCTCTATTTTTTGTATTTGGTGAACTCATTCTGGAATCAGACTCGAGCCTGGTTCTTTGCTTGTCCTCAACAATATCCCCAGTCAGATTCCACGCTGTCTTGTTCCAGCAAGTGATGCACTGGAATCAGCTGTTGATTGCTTCCAGATAAAATCACACTAAGTTTGTTGGAACACAGCTTGGTCTTTGAGCTGTTGCAATCAAATAGGATGGTACTTCCTAAAGTAGGTGAGCAGAGCACATGAGACTGATTTTTTTTTTTTAATTTCTTTTTCTTTTTTTCTCTATATAATAGTCTAAAGGAAGCCTTTTGGCAACTTGCTTTCTTTTTCTGAGAACTAGAGCTCATTCTGTACAAACAGGTGCTGGTTGTGTACGAAGCAGGAATTTGACTGTGACAAAGGTAACTTGGTTTAGACTGAAATTTTACTGGTGTAATTAGTAGCTTCAAAGGCAAAAAAACCCAAAACCTACTGCTTTTAACACAGAATGAAAGCTATTGAAGTACATCATTATATTATCCATACAAATGTTTTCCTTAATGGAAATCAATATATTGCAGGCCTGTTCATGCTGACTGAATCCCCCCAGTTCACATTTTTTTCTTGGTACCTCTCCACTACGGAGCTCTCAAGTATTTAAAGTCTACCAGAGTTTGCTTCTGTTACAAAATACACCCAGATGTTTAGATTGTACTGGGTATTGTGTTGCTGCCATATAACCATCAGCTACAAGATGAGGTGAGAAGCTCTGATCCGCTTCCCGCAGCGTGGTTAGAGCCTGAGACTGCTTGGTGTGAGATTTTAAACTAATTTGGTAATCTGTAGTGATTAAATGCCTCTTGTTACTGAACATAATGGACCAGAAAGATTTTTCTTATACTCTTCTTTGTCCTTCCTTCCTGCAGATTCACTTCCAGAGCCTTCATTGTTTTTCTTAAATGCTTAATTCTCTGTTTCACTGCTGTGACCTGTTGTTGTCTACAAATGAACAGAGCATTGTCTACTGTTCTGTTCAGGCAGTTGGAATATGTGTTATGGTATTTATTTTGGATTTATTCTGTAATTCTGGCATCCAGCTGTATTTGGTGGTCAGAGGGAGGCAGCCTTTGGAGAAAATTCAGCACAAGATGGTCTTTCTGTTTGTTTTGATGTACAACTTCCAGTATTTTCCTACCACCGAAAAACTTTGAATGGTTGAAATACCTAAATAAAGGTGTTGGTAGGTTTTTAAGGTTTACTTTGAACTACAGCCTAGTGATTTTTAATTTTCTGCTGTTAGTACCTTTAGTTTTATAACGGTACCCTTTCTTATTTCACCCTTGTCCACTTGTAAATAACATTGGCCTCTTCTCTCGAGGCTCCATACATGCTGATTAATCTGCCTTCACTCCTGTTCAAAGGTAATGCCCTCCCATTTTTTTTTTTAAATCCCTTTTGCAGTCCCTCCTTTGGATTCCCTCCAACTGATCCGCTTCTATATATAGAGAGAGGTGAGCCAGATGGGGCTGGAGAGGAAATTGTGCTCTTGAGATAGCAGCTGTAGAGATGAGTTTCAGACACAAGAATGCAAGAGGGAGTGGGGCCAGAAAGTGCTGTGGGTAAGGGTTTGTCAGGCCAGCCTTGCTAGGTGGAGCAGAAAGATGGACCCCACCAGAGAACGGGAGCTTTAATGAGCTCAGGACCAATGACAGGGCATCAATGAATGAAAACACCAGGAGAGCAGGGGACAAAAGGAGCATCAGAGATGCAACAGTGAGATTTAAGCCGTTGGGACATATTGTGAGGATGGTAGAAATCAGCAAAAGGAAAGGTTTGGATACTGGGATAGAGAAGGAACAAGCAGAAGGCCAGCCACGGTCACTGTGTCACAGGGGCGTGCGTGGGACGTCGTCCACAGTCCTCGGATCTCATGACTAGCAAACCACTGGGAAGTTCCATGTTTCTGTGGAACTGGGAGAGGCTTGTGCTGTTAGAACTGCCTGAGTGAGCTAAGGATGGGCAAGGATTTTTTGTGGCTGGTCTCCTTCAGACTTCTAAAATAATGTTGCTTGATGTTATTTCAGAAGCTGAAATGAAGGGTGAAAAGTGCTTGCTGCTGAGCTAGCCACTGGAATAGCATGAGTGTGGATTTGAGGAGGAAGGATAATGCATTGTTGCCACAAATAACACTTCTTAAGCAGAGGGCATATAAAGCAGAGCAAATGTATTCCCCCCACATACAGGTGTTTCCACAAGTGGACCTCAGAAGGGGTTATCCCTGCTCAACCAGTGCTGAGCTGGAAAACCTGTTTGCATCCTCCTCTCAGGTGTGTGTCCTGCTCCGGGACGTTCTCCTGGGAGAAGCCAGTGAGCTCAGGCCAGGGATTTAGATTAATCTGCTAATGTAACACAATCTGACGCTTGAGGATGTCCCCTGTTCATCACAGGAGCTAGAAAAGGGGGTTTGCTTTCTGTGTAGAGCAGTGTGTGACTTGCTACGGGAATTATGCCCTGGCAGCGGCAGGGCCAGCCGGAGAGGCTTTCGTGGGCAATGCAAAAAACATCCCATTGCCTGCCACTCGGCAGCGGCTGAAGATTTTGATGCCTCTCTTTGTCCTCATCGTTCATCTTTTTGTGGTCTGGATGAGATTTTACCCACTGTTACACAGCCTGTTGAGGACTAGTGGTGATCTCTTGCAGCAAAATCACTTTAAATTCATCATCTCGAGTGTGATTTCTAGATACTGGCTGAAGTTGTATCATGTGCTGTGATTCTCTCTCAGCCAGGCAGGCTGAAGAAGTGGTATAAACGTCTGCTTTTTTTTTTTTTCAAACTCTTTCTTCTCTATTGACCTTGAAACTAGGCAGTCATTCCTACTTTTGACTACTATGCTCAGTTTCTTCTCGGCTTGGTTTCATCTACTCTTGACAGGAGATGTTTTAACTGTAGCAGCAGCCCCCTGGCCCTTGTAGAAGGCAATAAGCAATTGTTAGCCTTGCCCAGGTGGGAAGACAACATTCCTGCACAAGTCCTGGTTTTACTTTATGGTTTAGTCACAGGAAGATAATTCTCCGGTGCTGTTACTTCCCTGTGTTTCGGAGATGATCTTAGAGTGCTGACAAGTTTACACTGGTATTCGTCCAAAAAAGTCAAATAGCATAAGTGCTTAATGCACTTTCTTTTCTTTTAAATTAAAAAAAAAATAAAAAAATAAACCACTCAGAAAAACCAAAAGCAGGATTGTGGAATTCTCATAACCAACGCTCTTCCAAACCCCTTTGAAGTTGGTGTTGGACGGTCGCCAAGCTCAGGTTTGTTGCCTCTTCCAGGGTTTCTCTTTCTGTCCCCCTGCCCATCTGTGCGGGACCCGTCGGCTGCGGGCAGGACTCTCCTCCTCCTCCTCCTCCTCCTCCAGTGTCTGGGAAAACCTTTGCTGCAAAAGAGTAGCCAAAGGTGGGAAATCTGAAGTTTAGCCTTAAACCGTGTCTTTAGTCACTTCTGCTGTGTGCAGGACAACATGGATTTAAGAAGGAGTGATGGCTTCCAACCTAGATTCCAGGACCATTTCTTTTCCTACCGCTGTCACCACCTTTACATCGTCTGAAAGAGCAGTTTTTGCGTTTCATATGCCCAAAGGCTGCCCATAAAGGTTGGCAAAGGCTGTTGGTTAAGTCTGCACAAGGTCAGTCAGGATGTCTAATAATTGTCCTAACACTTTACCTGTTATGGAACAATAATGAGAGGTTTTTTTCATTATTTTCGGGTGAGTGAACCTGGCAGATGCTGACAGCCAGCAGATGTGTAAAGTTCGAGGTGATTTGTAAGGGACCGGCTCATCTGACGCACGGTAATTGCACTGTGGGACATTGTCACTCAGCGTCGTGTCCTGCTCCGGCAGAACGAGGTAAAGGTCAGTTCAAAGAGCTGCTGTAGCGTGAGGGGCAGCTCGGATCCGAAATTAAAAACCTCATTTCCATCTCTCCCCTAAACAGGAGCTCGCCGTGCGCCCGGAGCTGGGGGAGAGCCCCAGTTCTAGATTTAGGGATTGTTTGGGTGACCGGCTCTTTTTGTCTGGAGTTGGGTTTAAATCCCTCCTCTGGTAAGGCTTAGAAAAAGTCTCCTCACCCACCTGTTGGTGAGTTAGTTC
>VWZK01006773.1:0-29354 GCA_013396935.1 Baryphthengus martii
TTTTTTGTTTGTTTGGTTGGTTTGTTTTCAGTTACCCTCTTTTGATTTGATACAAACTGAAAAGCTGGTCTTGTCAGCTCCCTGCCAGTTAATGTTTATAAATATGTAAAGGGTGAGTGTCAGGAGGACGGAGCCAGGCTCTTCTCGGTAACACCCAATGACAGGACAAGGGGCAGTGGGTGCAAACGGGAGCTTAGGAGGTTCCGTTTAAACACAAGGAAACACTTTTTCACGGTGAGGGTGACAGAGCCTGGAACAGGCTGCCCAGAGAGGTTGTGGAGTCTCCTTCTCTGGAGACATTCAAAACCCGCCTGGACATGTTCCTGTGTGACCTACTCTAGGTGATCCTGCTCTGGCAGGGGAGTTGGACTCGATGATCTTTCAAGGTCCCTTCCAACCCCTAACATTCTGTGATTCTGTGTAATTCAGTTGGTAGTGAGGACTTTTAAATAGCTACTTATTGATATTATGTGTAGCTTCTTGGGTTAAGGATATTGCTTGAGGGGTAGGAAACTGCTGTTAGTATTTTCCATGGGTGTTAGGATGACAGGTAGAAACCTGAAGTTTCAGATCTTCAAAGGTACTCGTGCACCTAAAGAATCCATTGGAAATAGGAGTTGGATACCTTTGGGGAATTGGCCTTGCCCAGGGGAGGTTCTTTCTGGCTTTACTGGAGAGCTTCAGCAATAAGAACAGATTTGGTGAAGTGCTAACCATTCCAAGCCTGTCATGATTAACCAATAAACCTGAATGGTGTAATCTGCAAGAATAGATTGTCTCCTGTGAAAAACTTTATTCTTTAATGTGTGGACAAACGCAGGTTGACTCTTGTTGAATAATAAATTTTTTTTTGAGGGTATTTCTCTTTAAAGTGTTTTACAGTTGTAGTATTTGCTTCTGTAGCCCATCGCAGCCTGATGTTTACCACAGGACAAAGTCCTGTTGTGATAATTGGCATTTGCCGCTAATGCTGGTAAAAATGTCCAGCTCCAGGAAGGTAATAAGGGTAAGATTGATTTTTGGGGTAAGATTCATTTAGAATAAAGATCTCATTTAGAACATAGGCATAATAAACTTTCATCAAATGTTTTAAATCTTTCTTAGAAATTACTTTTCTCATCTGTTACAGGTCTTCTGAACTTCTTTTTGAAGAGCTCATGTAAAACACTGTCTCTGCTTGATGTTTTGCTTGCTTTAGAAAGACCGAGGAATGAATTATATTGTTTGATGAAGTGGTCATTGAAATTTTTAGTAAATCTCCCAAATGAATTATATCTACTCATAAACTGCAATTCTGGAAATGCTTTTAACTCAAATTGTCTTATCTTGCCCCTTAGAAATGCGTCATAATCATTAATCGATGTTTTAACACCAGCTCCAGATCTGGATGAAAATGGTAGTCAAACTATTTGAAAACAAGAGGACTTATAAATGGGAATTTGAAATCATGAGAATATTAATGTCTTGCAGTTTTCATCTTGAATGATAGTATTATAAACTTTTAAAAATACTCCATTTCTAACTACAGTACCTGAACTGTAACTCTGCTTTCAGTATTTTATGGGCGGATTTGTTGAAATGGTTCCCATTGTGTTGCTTAATTATCTGATTCCATGGCTACAATGTGGTAGGACATCAAAGTGGGAAAAAGTCCAAGTGGAAGGAACTGATTCCTGGTTGTTACATCACTAAAATATTTTCATGCGCAGAGGATTCCTTTCCCATTTGTGTAGTAGATAACTGTTTATCTCTGTTAAAACAGGAAGTCTGAGCCTCTGGAATCTGTCAGGTTCTGGCACACAGTTCTCTAGCCTGAAGGAAGCATTGAATCCCTCGAGCAGTAGTGTCAACAGGCTTCATTTCTTTCAACAGATTTCAGGCTGGTAGAAGTGTCTCTACTTCACAATGTAGCTAACATCTTAAAATTGAGAATCCTTTTTCTATTCCGTCAGGTCCTAACTGATCAACCTGATGAATCTCTAGAGAGGTAGCATTTCTCTTATTTGGTCCATTCTAAATTCGGAAAAAAAAAAAAAAAATTAAAAAATAAGTCCTGAATGTCTGAATCAGACAAACCTTAATACTGAAGATCATCTCCCGACCCTAGGACAGGGCAAAAGAACTGTTTTGGTGCTTCATAAAACCCTTGGACACTGCAGGCACTAGCACCAATTGTTCATAAAATACTTTCTGTGATATTTGCCTAAAAACACAGATGAAGAATACCTACATCCTACTCCATGGGTTATTAGCTAAGATTACATTGTGCTAGGCCTCCATATTTATTAAGGTCTAGTTGCTGAAACTTTTATTCAGTCGGAGTAATTTTTTCATTAGAAGTTGTTTTGAGGGGGTTGTGGTGTTGGTTGGTTGATTTTAAAATGCAGTTAGAATTAGAATATATCTCTAAAGGAAATGAAATTTTCAAACAATTAAAAATTCCTTGATGATGGCCAATTTTTGCAAGTTTAAATACGCTTGTTTTTTAGTCTCAGAAGTCTAAACTAAACCCAGCATTTGAACACTTAAGGAATGTTTGTGATCTAGAGCTGTACTTGGTCTCTAGAATAAGTTATTTGCAAACCTAAATACTGGGAATTGAAATCCAAACAATTTCCTCCATTTCCTTGCTCCTTCTGCTTTCCTCTTAAAGTGCTAAATAGATTCAGACATTTCTCAAGCTGCGGTCTAGGCTTGCCTGAAAGCATTGGGAGCTTTAACAAACTTAACAGACCAGCCTCCATTTTTTGTAAATAAGCTGCTGCTTGGTTCTTTGTGGTTTACTGTTTTGATATCACAAGGAAAAATCACTTAATTGCCTCCTGAATAAATTAAACGATGCACAGCTCAGAGTCCATGCGTTAGTTTTCCAAGTTACCTTAACTCAGCACAGAGGAGACTTAAAATGCTGAGAAAATCCTTTCTTAGCCTAGCTACGTAGAATGCTTTTAGTCTGTAGTTTAGTGTAAGTAGCGTTACTAGTCTCGCACGTATCTTTTGGAACATATATATCTTATCCTTTCCAAAATTCTGTTGACTTAGTGTTTCTACAACATTCAATGTTGTCTTTCACATTCAGCATATACCAAACATTCAGTGTGCACTTCAAATTTTCCTTGCAATAAGATTAATTGTTTTAAGGAATAATGTATGTAATGCAGCATCTGCCTGCCGTTACAGTTCAAAGTAAAGCTTCATCGACAATTGTCAGAACATGTGTTTCATGGGAGGGACATTGGCAAGGACCTAAAGAAAACTTAAACAAAAAGTGAAGTGAAGAAATACAATTACAAATAAAAAAATACTTGGGGTACCAGTTAGACTAATTCACTTCTCCTTTAGACAAGTGTAATCCCAGAGGAAGCTTTCTCTGGCAGCATTTCAGGGGAAGGCTCATATTCTCATTATGAGGAAGCTCTCTTGAAAAATATCCTTAATTAGGTCAGGACTGACTCAGGTTTCTTTAATACAGGCTGCAAATGTCCCTTTAATTTTTTTATTATTATCAATCTGTTTATTGCAATCAGTTACATGAAAATCAGAAGAATATTGATAATATCCAGGGAGTGATGATTTGGAGACCAGCCTCTGACTCCATCAGCTCTACTGAATCAAAGTTGCTTCTGTCCTTTTCTTTCAGAAAAGATGAAAGCTAATTATTTTCCTTAGTTTTGGGAACAGTCACTAGCATAAGGTGTCTTTTGTAGCTCAAAAATATGTAATTCTGCAACAGCTGAAACATCAGAATCTTTTAAAAACTGATGATGGAATTTCCACTGGGCTTATTTTGATGCCCAAGACCTGCAGGTGTCTGCAGACTACTTACTTAAATTCAAGTATAATTCTGAGTTTGCAAATATAGATACTTAGCGCTTTGCAAGTAAAAGTTTAAGTCGTCTCCCAGAAAATAAGGAGTAACCAACAACTGGGAAATTTTAGCTAGAGCAACAGCATATCTGCCTTTTAAAGGGGGAGTGGTGATTTTTTTAGATCTGGTGTGTTTGCTTTTGCAGGTCATTCCTTAGCTTCCACTTTTCCACAAACCCAAGCTCCTAAAGACAGTTCCTTAAGATACCACCAAGTGTATTTTAGTTGATGCAGATTTGCTGCCTTTGTGGAGATGAGTTCAACTGACAAGTGGGGTGTTCTACCTTACTCCCCTTGCCAAACGAGCTTTCTGGTGAAACAAAAGACTTATGACAAAGACTTAAAATCAGTCTTTAAATTCCAAGAGAGGAATGAGATATCCTATATTCATACACTGACAGTTTGGCCATAATCATAGGAATCATCTCTGGTTGTTCCGCTTCCCACCCTGGGACATAAGCCAGCCAGAGATCTGGCACTCCTAAAGGCACTCACTCTTTCTCCATCCTTTTCAAATTATTTTATGTTTTTAATCTATTCTTTCTCTGAGGGGTGTAGCAGCTCTGAAACCACAATGACCTAAAAATTATCACAAAGTAACTCTGACACAAGCACTCAGTTTTTTTCTGACAGACTTTTATCTTCGTATCTCTAATCCCTGGAGCTGGATTTGTATTCCTTTTGTCTCTTTCTGGAGCAAGCTATGGTTTGATTACAACAGTGTCTTCCTTTATTTTATATCTAACTGACCAAAAAAACTACCAGAAGCACAGAGATACTATAAACGATTCCTGGAATTAAATATTCAGGGCTAGTTTGTATTTTGTTTATTTTACTCACCTTGTCATTGGTTCCTCCACTGTTCAGGCATAGACTTCATAATCAGTTATAAATATGTTACATCAAGCTCTTGACCTCTGTGTTTACCATAATCACTCAGAAATCACATGAGACTTTAGCAGAGAAGCACATAGGAACAAGTTATTGCTTAGGGATTATATTCTAATTCTTCTATATTCTTTATTCATTACCATGTTATTTGCAGTAAAATCATACATCATGGGACATTTGCTTCTGGCTTTGGGAAAAAAGGAAATGACAAAACAAAAACATTCAAACTATTTCTAAATGCTAAATTTAGGGATTTTTTTTTTGGTAAATGAACACTTAGATATTAGTGCCCAGCTACTCTGATGTCCTGCACTTGCTGTAGCAGATGCTGATGTTTTTACAAGGGCAATGTAAAGTTCTGTCGGAGTATTTTCACAAAAGTGTTAAGACTTTGCAGGTGCAAAAGCGCATAATTTAGCATCCTTGTATGATTACACACAGAAAACACTGAGAAGTGATGTTATTAAAAAAATCTCAGCTGGGTTATTAGTCCTTTCAGGAGATCCTCTTGATGTATGTGCAGCTTTAGGCACTCGAGCCTTATTCTGTTACCTTTCTTAGCTGTGCTGCTGTGGACAGTCTGCATAGGAATTTGTTTGCCCTCCCCTTTTTTTTTTTTTTAGGTTCTACCTCCTTAAGCATAATCTGTAACTGAGCTTTGAAAAGCTATAACTCTTTTAAAAT
Source organism: Baryphthengus martii (assembly GCA_013396935.1). Taxonomy (NCBI): domain Eukaryota; kingdom Metazoa; phylum Chordata; class Aves; order Coraciiformes; family Momotidae; genus Baryphthengus; species Baryphthengus martii. Next base: position 5,443 of record VWZK01006773.1, read on the forward strand.
GGAATTTTAAAGGTATTTTTGAACTCTAGTTCACTTACGGCCACAAACTCCAGGTGCAAATTATTACTCTTAGTTTGCAGTTACTTATTTTTGATTGGTTGTTCCTCTAGAAATTGTGAAGTTCCGATTTTCTGTGATTCTGGAAAAATCTACCTGTATTTGTCTTTTCCTCTGTGTGTTTCACTAGCTGTAATTCAACAGCTTACTTTCTAAGTGTTTTCTATGTGTCCTCATACGTTGCATAAATGAACTAAATTGCAAAGACTTCTATGGTATAAATTCTTGCAATCAGTAGAGTGAAGGACTATTTTAAAGAAGTTTCCACTCCAGGCTGTATTTTTATGTCTAATTTTCTTACAGAAAAGCATTTACAACTGACCCATTTTGTCTCCAGCTGTTCCCCACGATATAAGATAGCTAGCTTTACAAAATGCCTCATGAACGTTGTCTTTGAAAGATTTTTCTAAATTATCCACAATCATTCTTCAAAAATGTCATCCCTCATCAAATATTATTCAGATTTTCCCAGTGCACAATATATTTCTGCTTCAATAACATGTCATCTTTTTAAAGACATCTTTGCTGTTAGAGGGGGAGAATATATAAGATACAGGAGTGTCATCATACTTTGAATTAGGGTAGAATGGGCCCAGTCAAACAAATCACAGGGTCCTTTTATCAGTCTTTTCACTTTTCATTATGTTCAAAGTAGTTCAAACTAAGGTATTAAATTTGCATAGTACATGTAGCTCTGACCCTTCATCTGAAATCTGAGGAAAGTAGAACTGTTTGTCTGGAAAGCTAAGTCGAAAGTATTTTGACTCCCCGAAGGCTCTCCCATAGGACAGTCTTTTGCAAGATGTAGGTTAGTGTTAATTTTAGCTTCAGAGGTTTTTGCAACTCTGGGCCTTTGTACTTCCCTGGGTGTTGGTTATGGACAGACTCCATGTATGGTAACTCTTGTCTTTTGAAATGTCCAGGTACTGAAAAAAATAATAATAAAACAAATCATAAAGTAAGAAGATATCTTATTTCATTAGAGTATTATTTTTCCTCTTGATTTCAGTGATATCAAGCTATGGCCTTTTTCAAAAACATGCTGTTTCCATAGTTGCAAATTTAAATCACATTTTATGCCATTACCTTTGTTGACACATCTACAAAAATATCTTGCTATTTTCTTAAACAGTTTCAAATTTCAAATAGTTTCTGAGGACAAGCTAAATAATATCTTCTTTTCCAAATGCTGTAGAGGTTTCAAAAGCTCTTGCCTGTCTGTCTAGAACTTATACTCTTAAAGGCAACTATACTTATTTTTTCTTATGAAATGGTAGAAGGCAATAAGGGAGCACTAAGCTGGTGGGGGTTTAGTTAGTGACAAACCAAAAGAGGTACTTCTGTCTATGTCATTATACATCTTAACACTTTAAAAAATAATCTGCTGAAAGTTTTATGGCCTATGCAGTGCATTCCTTGCTATAAAGTTTCGTAGGATTGTTCCAGTGATAAAATCACCATCATAAAGAGCACGTTTGTCAATAGTTGTATTGTGCCTAATTGTTCATAAATGAGATCCACTGTGGAACTGAGTAGTAACATGCTGCATTTCACTAAGTGAAAGAACATAAAGACTTCCCTCTTACAAAATACTAAAAACTTCACTTTATAGCTTCTGGATTAAAATCTTGGGAAGCAGAGGATAATTACGAGTTTTTAACGATGGATCTCACAAATTTAAGAGGACATGAAAACAGGAATAGAGATGTGTTTATGTATCTTTAGGTTCTATTAAAAGATAATGAATTACTCTTCAGTGTGAAAATTGCTCTTTTTTTCACACATATTACTAACAAAATTGTTTAACTGTAGATGTACTTACTCCTATAATGATATCATATAATATCATAAAAGTTTAATAAACTTTTAAGTTAAAAAAGCCAATTCAAATAATTTGGGTATGTGTTATTTTATGAAGTTTATTTTAGTATGGATTTACTTGACTTACAAGTTTGGATCAGATTCCTAACAATTATAAAGACTTTGAAGTGCAGTCTCTACAATAACTGCTTTAAGCTCCTTTCCTTTAGGTTTGTTCTGACTAAAATTCTAAAAGGAGCAAGTTGATCAGAACCTCTGTTATTTTTAGTCTTACTGCAGTCAGGCAGGAAACATTTGCATGGAACTGTTTCTTGACGGAGGGAAGTCTCTTCTGTACTGAAATTTTTCAAAATATTGCAATGAACTAATAATGTCACACCATTTTTAAATTAAAAAAAAAACCTGACCTGTTCTGCAAGACTCTCTTAAAGTGAATGAGGTGTAAGTTAATAATTAGTACTTTCCACTGATGATGCTTTTCAAAAGTTACTCCACAGTACCTTTACACAGAACACTTTCCTCATAATTACCAAGTAAATCTTTCAGGAAAAAGTATTGTTCTGTTGTTGATCAACAGTGGTCTAAGAATAATTCATTCAATTGAAATATTCTGGTGTATTCAAATTGCTTTGAAAGTGAAACTGATAACATTGAATGAAAGATAAGTCGTAGGTGAAGCTGGACTTAAAACTAAATAGTATTTGAGACTGATGTACAGGAAAAAACCCAATTTTTTTTCAGTCTGATATAGATTTTATATGAAGATAAGTATGTCTGTGCATATATATACACTTATGTTTATATTATTTTCTATAATTTGTAAGTAAACTATACAGAATGCAATTACGATAGACTATGTTTATGTAAATGGTATCTACTCTATTAGAATGATAAGGCACGGGCAATGTTTGGATATTCTTTTATTTTCACACATAATGCCGTTTCCATACAGTACAAGTTTTTCGTGACCAGAGTTGGATTATTTGTCTATTTTTTAAAACAGTTTGTGGTGAAACAACTGAAATAAAAATATTTTGGACTGCTGAGTTTGTTCTGATAAGCTCAGTTCCACAATTTATTTACCTTATATCCTTAACCATGAGAGTAATGGAATACTTTTTTCTCATAGACTCTTTCATCATAACCTTCTTACGGAGTTGTTTTACTGGAAGAAACCCTTGACTTATTAAAAAAAAAAAAAGGTGTTTTCATTTGATTACGAGGGAGAATACAATGCTTATGAAGGGTATCCACTGACCTACTATAAAAAAGATTAGAAGTAAAATTAGAATATTTTGAAAAATAAGCAACAAATAAAGCAAAATATCAGAGTATTCCTAGATTAGAATTTCTCTGTGAATTCATATCTACCCACCTCCAAATCCAGATCCTAGCTGGGACAAATAATTAGACTATAAAGTAGGTTTCTACAAGATTGAAAATAGTTCTCAAGAAGCTTGGCTAAGTGGCCTGACAGCATTATATGCCTGTTTTTTTCACAGAACAGCAACAGGAAAGCTCTAGGGGAACTGCATTGCTTTGAAATACTTTATATTGAGGGTGGGAATATTCTACTTGGAGAAAGAGAAGGTGGCTCCTAATGTATCAGTCTTGATTACCTCATTTGAGCATATTCAGTTGCAAATGTTTATTCACAGAATCACGTCTTTGGTGGGAAGAGACCTTCAAGATCGTTTAGTCCAACCTTCAACGAAACATTGCAAGCTCAAATTATTGGTCATAGTTTTATGGGTGTTCTTTATGGGTTTCTGTGTTAATGTGCAATAGAGCCAATAGAAGGTAGAAACTCAGTCTCCTGTTAAACTCCCAGGCTTGGTACAGAAATACAGTGCATAGGGAGCATTAAAGGCCTCAAAACAAGTTCTGAAATGAGATTACAAGAAGCAAAATAAATGCCCTTTAATAAAATGTGAAAATAATCATAGGAGCAAAGAACTCAAGCTTCTCTGCTCTCAGTATGGGCTTAGTGACCCAGGATTTAGAGCTATTTCCTTTCCCACACGTTGAATGTTACTTCCTACAGCACGGGACAGAAGCACGGCAGTGACGGGAGGGGTGTAGAAGTCTCCGTGTATGAGGGCTAGATAAAGGGGGAAATAATTTTGCAAGCCATCCCAGTGTAAATTGGTCCACGGTCCAGGCCTAAAATCTTTCTCCCTGACAATGTTCATTTTGTTGGGGTTTGGGTTGTTCAGCTCTTTTATAACACTTCTCTGTAGCAGTTCAAGCAATCTGATTCATCACCATGTGCTTCTTACCTGTCCAGCTTTCACAATAATATGAACTTTTTGGACTCAAAGGTCTTTGGAAAATGTAAATGAATTGTTTGTAAGAACTTCCTTTTTAGCGTATTTTAATCTTCTTGCTGAATACATGAAACTCTTCAGTACAAACTTACTAGGTTTGGTCACTGATGTTTAAACATGGGAAATTCAGATTCTTTTTTTTTTTACTGTGGGTTTTTCTTTTACTTTCTGGTCATCATAGTTCCACAGTTCTTGAAGACTGTTGAAAGGACTGAACATGTTCTAAGTGTACTAGCTGCAGCTATGGCAATGAGGTCATATGTTTATTTTTAGGTTACTGTAAAGTCTGTTTCCTCACCAGTTCTGTGTTATGATCTTCTTTGCTTTCTTTTCTTGTTATGGAGTTGTGTTGACACAAACATTTCTCAGTTTTACAGTCCTTACTGTGCTGTAGTTTATGTGTTCCATTGCTTTCTGTCTCAGTACAAGATTTTATCAATTGGAGGTCTTGTGAGCCAACATTATAGTCTTCAAGAACAAGCATTAATTACTTTTACAATAACGTCTAAAATGACAAACTTACACTTTCTAGAGCTGAGTGTAGTAATAGTGAAAAGTAACACTCGATAAATTTTGGAGAAATTATAGGAAGTAAGAAAGATGTAAATTTGTAAGGACGAATGGAGCATGTGACAGAGGGGAAGAATCAACTGTACGAGTGAAAGAGAATGACTAGCAAGGCTGCAGTAGTGTTGAAGGAGGATAAGGTAGGTACAATGAACATAAATATGAATACAAAACAGAAATTTAACTATTTCCATAGTAGCAGACAGTTTCTTGCAAATAAGGGTATCAGTTGGTCAGGAATAGTTTTGAAAACGGTGACCTTGCTTTGGTGTGTTTGAAAGACCTTTCAGGCCTGTTTTCTATGCTTTCTTATGTTTTCTTTTAAAAATGTCACAATGTGACATAAACTCTCCTTCGTACTACAGATGCACTTTGGTGAAGTACCCGTTGTAGGACTGCAACAGGTCCATAAACCAAACTGACTTCTGTTCCTTCTCACCCCATACGCCTTGCTGATTTGTGCTACAATGATTTCAAGTGGCATGTGCATCTTAAACTAAACCTTCTCAAATTTCTATATTTGTCTCTGTGTTATGAACTAAATTAATGAAAAAAATTTTGATTAGGAAGAAATACGTTTCACTTTAGAACAGGGTACACTAGTTCTAAAGTTTCTCTCAAAATACTGGAGAATAATTTTTTGGCTTCTGATGTTTGTCTAAGTGATGTAATAGATTTTTTGGAGCTGTTTGGGACTAACAGTATCTACTGCCTTTTCACCTAAAATTAGAGGGGACTGAATTTACTGATGTCTCTAGTTATATGTCCTTCTCCTTGCACAGCTCATCAAGTTTATGGCTTTGCATTATTCACAGTCTGCGGCATTAATTATTTTTTTGTCAAAGAAATGAAGACTGATTTCCTCAAGTATTCTTGAAGTTCTTGAGTGTGTAGCCAAATTCAAAGCTTAATCAGTCATGTTTTGATTATTCTTGTGAGGACTGAAACTTTTCCAAGGGTACACTGCTGTCTCTAGATACCTTTGTGTTCCCATGCTTTTTCCTGCTTATGCATTGCGGTCACCGAGGCTTTGTTTCATGTGCTTTTTCTATTTTGGCTTTACAAAAATCACCACAAAACTCCTTTCTGTACAATTAGTCTTTTGAGACTATATAGCACATTGTACTATTCTTACTTGCAGCACCAAGAACCATCCTCTCTGGATCTCTCTCCCCAAGTCTTCCCTTGTTTAATTTCATACTTAAATTCTTTGTCACATGCATCTTCATTCTAGCCATTTTTTTATGTTGTTCCTTTCTTCTATTTTTCTTTTAGTGATATAATTTTTAACTTTTCAAGAGCTCTAAAAATATAATGATCCCAACTGGGAATATTGAGAACACAACATGTGTGAATACCTGTTAGCTCAGATCCCAGAGATAACTGGGGTGAAGAAATATCTCATTTCCAAACTCTAGCTGTGCTTAGGTCTAGGTGCAGAGCCCATGATCTTTGTGAGGATCTGTTTAGCTTTGGCAAGACTGATGCAATATCTGGACCTGTGGGACTCAGAGTGTCTATACAGGAGGCTTTCAAAAGCCCAGCCAAACAGAAGGTATCTGGGAAGGCAGTTGTGACTCTGGAAATCTAAAGTTCCCTTAAGCCTGATTGTGGACAAGTACGATTTTCATTGAATCTGGACTATTATTAACATGCTTCTATTACATATTTCATTATGACTACAAGAAACTCCCAGTCTCTTAGTCATATTTAGGAATCAAAGGAAAAAAAGAAAAAGATAATTTGGTTTAAATTTTATAGTGGTATTTTATAGTGCCATAACAGTATCTCTATAAAAGCTATTATTTGTGATCTGCACTTGACTTTCATATTTGGCAGTGCTAAGTAACAACAAAAAAATCATAAGGGGTTTGATCAAAGATGGTATTACATGATGCTTTGCTTTGGACAGGAGAAAGCAGGACATTTGGTAGTTCAAGAAATCTATTCCACCTCACCGCTTCTGTGATTTAATTTAAAAATAGAGAGACAGAGAGATGTATGTTTCATAAATGTATTGAATTCTAGACTTTTTTGAGGGTGGGACTAGAGTACTGTGCATATTTCAGGGCCTGGAATTTCTCTTCTTAATCCCATTGATTCATCTAGAAATGTTCCAGATGAATCTCTGTCAGTTTACAGAACTGGGGTCTGGAGGCTGTCAGATTTCATTGCCTCCTCAGGCAAAAGATGTGCCCTGTGAAACAGAGTGGAAAAAACCAACCAAACAAACAAAAAACCCCAACCAAAATAACCCACACTAATTTGTCAGCAAATTGTGCACCATGGTTTTGCTTGTTAGTTACTACTGGACTGCATCTCAAAGAAAGGGACACTCTTCTGGTACACCAGGTGAACCTCTTTGGGGAGATCTATAAAAGGCCAAGAGACCCAGCTGCCATTTCCAAACATTTCCCAGAAAACCCTCTCTCGGTCTCTAACATCTCTGTTCTTATCATCAAGGCAAACTTGCAAAATACTTTCCAAAGCTGAGATGCAAACTAAAATGTAGCACGATATGGGACACCAAAACCCAGGAGCTCGGTAGACACGCTGGTTTATGGCACACTCTGGTATTTCTCTCCCACAGTAACTTCTGTTTATTCTGCAGGCTATAAAATAGTTTTTTCACCTACTTATCACCCTCCTCCTCTTTCTGACACTTCCCTCCTTCCTTACCTTTAACATTCTCTTTACTTCTTAGGTACCAATTACCTTTCTTTACAAAGATAATTTAATGAATGTGTAGCTAACTAAACAGAAATTGTTGTGAGCATACTTTTAGCTTTGTAAAACAGCTCTTTTTTTCAGACCTTAAGAAGGGCTGGTGTGTTTGAAAGCTTGTTCATTTTTTTATTTTTTTTTTCAGCTATACCAGCTGGTCTGGGAAAAGATATTTCCTCCTCCCACAAGTCCTGTTTTGCATTACCAGTTTGCAATTTTAATTTTGCTGATGACAATCAAAATAAGACGACATTTCCACAGATCTTGCAATGAGGTACCTCATTAGCATGGTACATTTGCCTATTTGATCTTCAACCTGTTTACTAAGCAAGAAATATTCAGTATATGATTTCTTTTTTCCCCATTTCTATGAATATTTTTTTCATATATGTATTTTTTTACTCATTTACTGTCAGATAGTTTAGATTACTTTCAAAGTTGCAGCCACAAAACTACTTTTGATATGAAAAAGAAATAGGTCTGTAAATCTTTGAAAGATTTCCCAAAATTCCTTTACTATTTGAACTGGAAATCTGAGATTTAAGAAACTTTGTTGGAGAACTGTTGTGGTTGGTTTTTTTCACTGATGTCCCCAACTGCAGAATCTCTCTATAGAGACCCTGTGGGTAGTGACTCTCTGTTCTTCATTTACTCTCCTAGTAACCCACATGAATATCTAGCAACACCTGGAATAACTGTGATTTGCACAAATACACGGAAAGAAAACTTTTAAAAAATCTTTCAGTGCCAAAAACCTGTTTTGAATCCACGTTCTAATACTTGCAGAGCTTTAATCATTGTAGGCAGTAATAATACATAGATGTTAGCTCTTCTTAGGTTGTTTTTTATCTGAAGATCTTAGTGCTTTACAAAGATATTCTGCTCTGGTGTCTGGTAGGGAACTGAACTACAGAGAGACTTGGTGAGTTCCGGATGAGCCCAGCTGTTCAGTGGTGGAATGAATTCTGAAATGCAAATGTCTCCTTAGTCCTGCACTCTCAGCTAGGCCGTGCTCCCTCCTTGAGAGTTTGTTGCTGGTGTCAGATGAACACGTACACACGCCATTGTACACATCCTCCTTAGAATTCATTGTGCTTCCAAATATTTAATTTGCATTGGGTTGAAGATATAAGTAGCTGATTTAGATTCCCAGGGACAGCGGGTCTTGGAAGTGTCAACAGTCCGTAAACTACAGACGTGCTACAGCTGACAGTCTGAGGTTCAAATAAGCCTGCCATCTAATGATATATGAAAAAAAGATGCACCAATCCAAAATGTCACAATAAATATTTTTTCTAAAAGGAAGAAGGGCTACTAAATCCAACAGGAGGACATGAACAAAATAAATTCATCACACGTAGCAGGAGGCTGTTGTAAAAAGTTTGCTTTGGGAGCTGATTCTGTTCTGCAAACATCAGTGTGCTTGAATTATAGTCCCACTTTGCAAACGTGTCAGTGAGTTCACTGATGGCACCACCTTATGTTTTCTTCTGCCTTCATTTCACAGTCAGTGCCAGAAATCCCAAAGAATTTTTTCACCCTCCCTCTGTCTGCTTGGTTGGGGATTTTTTTGTTGTTGGTTTTGAGTTGTAGGCTTTTTTGTCTTTGATGATGTAATTCTTATTTTGAGTCTTTTATGTTAGTAAGACATATTACTTCACGAAGAGAACTTTCTTTCCATGGTTACAATTTAATTGGTACTGTAATCGGGGCAAGTATTTATGTATTGAGATCCTATTCTTGTCAGAGTTGATTGGAGCTTTAATTACTTACTGTATCACCATAAAATGCTTTTTAAAAGAGGTGGTGGATTGATTGAGTAAATAATAGACATATATTTAGCGCTTGGTGAATATTTTTATAAACTATTTGTCCAGATACAAAACAATAATTTTCTTGACTTCGTAAGTTGTATTTTATGTTCTTCCTGGAAAAACATCCAGCCTGGGAATTGGTTAAAAAACCAGGAGTTCTTCTGTATGCAAAATTGAATATATATCAATGTTTGACCTGAATTTTTATTCTGGTCATTCTTGAAAGCTCCTGACAAGTTTCAGAATTCAGCTGCTGAAAAAACTAGGAGCTTTATCATGTATCACATGTCTTGGAGGAATAAAATTGCTGAGTGACAGGCCAAAGTAATAGCCAACCTACAGGTGTTGAGCAATTCAGGAACTAAGATATGGTGATAAGAAAATGCTAAATAGCTGCTCTAATTAGCAAAGATCCTGAAAAGCGGAATTCAGTTTGATTATTGTTCATTAGTATTTTAGCCAAGTTTGGTCAAGTTAGGCACTGAGGTCAGGGCTGATGCAAGACAACTAGCAAACACATAAAATCAGTGAGAGGTGATGGAATAAATTACCAAGATGCAGAGTTTTGGGTTGAGATTGAAGTTTTAAATTAACATAAACCCTGGCAGACTTGTAGCTGTGTTGCTTAGTTTGGAAAGAGCATAGATGAACTTAGGTTTTATTTTTTGTTGGGCTGTTTTCAGTGTGTGGTGGGTTGTTCTTTTGTTTCTTTTAGAGATGGGCTTTTACTCTGTGCTAAAAGGATATAGTCAAGGTGTTGAGACCATGTCAAGGCAGCAGCAACGGTGGGCACCAGGGAGGAAGGCACAAGCGCTAGAAGGGAGCACCAGGGAACAAGTCCCCTTCTCCCTCACCATGGAAATTAGGAAGTTCTTAAAGGCAGGGACTGATGAGGGAGACAGGTGTAATTGGAGGAGACGTGACCTAGAAATTGCTGGTGCTCCAAATTTGCAGCGATGAATTTCCTTAGGGGTAAATGAAGCCTCATGCCGGGCTTGGAGAGACCGGTTCCATTCAATTTACTCTTGGGAGTTTTCAGGGATTCTTAAGATAGCTTTTAAGTTGTTGTGCGGGATAAAGAGAGGGGTTTTCTTAAGAACCTATTTACTCATCAGTATTGGAAGGAATATTGAGTTTAAATATTCCCAGAAGCCTGGGTCTTTCCTTAGCAAATCTCCTCCCCAAAATAGCTTGAGCGTGAAAGATGAGTTTCTGTCAACATTTGATCTTGAGAGGTCCATTCAGGAGCAGCCTTAGTTTAAATCCTGCTCCACCTGTGTTGCCCAGGGTACTAGCAAAGCTTCTCTTGATCTTTTGCAGCCCCCGTGCTGTTTCAGACATATGTCTTACCCTACGGATTTCCAGCCTCATTCCATTTCTGCCCCAATTAAATCCAAAAGGAGCCTTAACAGAGCTTTTCTCTCACAGAATCACAGAATGTCTTTGGTTGGAAGAGACCTTCAAGATCATCTAGTCCAAGCTTTGACCAACCACTGCAAGCTCACCACTAAACCATGTCCCTAAGCACCAGGTCCACACGCCATTTAAATACCTCCAGGGACAGCGATTCCACCACTGCCCTGGGCAAACTATTCCAATGTTTGATAATCCTTTCAGTGAAGAAATGTTTCCTAATGTCCAGTTTAAATCTCCTCTGGTGCAGCTTGCATCTATTTCCTCTAGTCCGTTCACACGCCACCAGGGAGAAGAGACTGTCCCCTTCCTCACTCCAACCCCGTTTCAGGTAGGTATAGAGAGTGGTAAGGTCTCTCCTCAGCCTCCTCTTCTCCAAACTGAACAATCCCAGCTCCCTCAGCCACTCCTTGTAGGACTCGTGCTCTGGATCCTTCATGAGCCTCATTGCCCTTCTCTGGACACGCTGCAGCACTTCCGTGTCCTCCTTGTAGTGAGGGGCCCAGAACTGAACATAATATTCAAGATGTGGCCTCACCAGTGCCGAGTATGGGGGGACAACCACCTCTCTATTCCTGCTGGCCATAGCGTTTCTAATACAAGCCAGGATGCTATTGGCCTTCTTGGCCACCTGCGCACGCTGCTGACTCATTTAATCGACTGTCAATCAACATCCCCAAGTCCTTTTCCAACTTGCAGCTTTCCAACCTCACATCTCCAGGTCTGTAGCTTCCCATGGGGTTGTTACGACCCAAGTGCAGTACCTGGCACTTGACCTTGTTGAACCTCTCTCCCCTTCTGTTTCTCTCAGCATTGCAGTGTTTCTCTAATATGTATAATGCTCTTCTCATCATGTCAGGAACCAAATTTTCTATAAAATGTATTAGAAATGAAAACTCTCTGTATTGCCAATGTAAAAATTATGATGAAGACGTGCATGACTGAACAAGCAAATGTAATTGAGCTACTGGGAAGTTTAATATTGGAGATGCTTTGTACTGACTGCCAGTAGTATAAATGGTGAGCAGACTTCTGCAAACATTTACTGTCATCATTCTCCACTAAGATTTCTAAGAGAAAGCAAGTTGAGAACAGTGCTACAGAGCCATAAGAAATAATCTCTGAAGTGTCTCCTAAGCCCTTTCCTTTGTCTAATAGGACAACAGATAACTCCGGATCCTTTTCTAAACAGGCTTCAAGGACAGCATGGACCAATCTGTATTAGGAAAGTCTTATTCTCACCATAGATAGAGGGGAATTTTAGTAGCAACTCCATCTAAATCCTTTCCCTGAACAGCGGTATGCTCTGTTTTGGCAATGATGAGCAACTGAGCATTTAGCTCATGGGGAAAAGATCTTTTGGGGTATTTCCTCAACCTCTGTCTCTTAATTTGGTAGCAGTATTCAGAATGCCCTTACTGCAAGCTTCCAATGTTAGGTGATCACCTGAAACCCTCAGTAGCTATCGATCCCAATACAATTAATGTCTTATGAGAAAGAAAAGGCACCCTAGATCTCAGTCTCCAGAAAATGCATCCTAATTTATAGAGAACCCTAACTTTCCTTTCTCTCTGGCTATTCATTTGAGCTTTGGCTTTCCTTTCGAAGTGTAATGTTTCCATGAGAGACTGAGGGCACTTCCAGAAGACTTAGTGTTTCAGTTAGATGCTTGCTGAGAAGTGCGAGATGACGATTTGAACACCTGCAAACCAAACAAGAAATTGAAAACCATGTCTCTCTGAGATGAATATTTTAATCACCACCTCTTGTGTGAAAGAACAGGCATCATTCTTGGCAGCCGTCTTCTGAAAGAGAAGTATTCCCCTGTTGCTATTACTGTATTTATTTATGTAAGATATTAAAGTTGGCTTAAGCTTCCAGCTCCTGGGTATGAGAAAACTTCCCTGGGCTGTAGGATTCACTATCAAGCACCTTATGCTGATGAGATTTAGGGCACCTGTCACTTTGATGTTTCTTATTGACTAATTTTGGTGGACTCCGCTCTGTGAACTGACTCTTCTAAGGGGTCTAATAATCATGTAATTAGATATTTGCCTGTGGCACTGGTTTGCTTTGAGGTCTAGGGGACTTAAAATCAGGTGTTGCATAGCCAAGGGCTGCACACAGAATTCTAGAATTGTTCTGGTAGGAACAGACCTGTGAGATCAGGTCCAAACATTAATGCAGCACTGCCAGGTCACTACTAAATCATGCCCCTCAGCACCACATCTACATGTCTTTTAAATACCTCCACGGATGGTGATTCCACCACTTCCCTGGGCAGCCTTATCTACATGTTGCCTTGTAAATAATTCCCAAGACTTCAAATAGGTGTTTGAAATCATAGAAGTAGAAGAAAAGAAAAAATTTAAAACCCCACCTATGATATCTTTCAGTCAACACAGGGATATTCTGCAGTAGTTAGTGCAGTCTTCTAAAATGCCATTTAAAAATGAGTTCCTTATGGGAAAAGCCAAAAGTAAGCAAGACTGCAGATCTTGTGAAATGCCTTTGTTTGTAAGGAAAGCCCCCTTTGTGGGGGCAAGGGGGAGGGGAGAGAGTTTCCTCCAACCAGTACAGCTCCATCAGATGCAATATTATCCCAGTAATGATTGTTATGCCTAATAGTCATGGACAGCAACTTTATTCATCCCAGAAAGCGCACAAAGAAAAACAGCACTGCAGTCTCTAAGATACGAAGCTTTCTGTGTTAAATTTGCCATGGATGGTTGAATTCATCAGTTTGCATGTGTCTTTGACTGATACATCGTGCTGGATGCTTTAGGCAAACACGCACTAATTAGTAGAACAAATAGAAAACCCTGAGGATGCTCATGCTTAATGATATTGCCCATATTCTAAACCCTCTCTACGACAAATTACTCATTTCATGGCTGTAGGCAGTGCAAGTTAATTTATTTGTATCAGTTGCTAAGTTGAAGTATTCACTTTTAACAAGACATGCTGTATTATACCTTTCTAGGAAACTTTCCAACACTTTAGCTTTTAAACAAAGAAACTAGAGGTAACAGGCCAGGCTAATTCAGGGGTAAGAAAACATAAGAGGTATAGAATCTATTGTAAGTTTAAAGAGTCAATAAATGCTGATGAATTAGTTAGCTTTTAATTAGTTTGGTATGATATAAAAACTAAAAAATTGTGAAAAGGGCTTGGAATGAAACCCTCAGAGGAGCACGGAGTCAGAACCCAGAACTCTGGCTCAGAACAAAGGTGGATTGTGCAGAAGCGTGTGCGGTTCCTGCCGTGAATGCTTCAGTCAGGTAATTGCTCTTCAGTCAATCTCAGCAAAAGAAATGAGAAATCAAGTATAGAGAATGAAGCAAATTCACAGGCGTCTTATACCAGTATGGTGTCAGTTGTCTTGTCATTCTCAGTTGCATGGTAGTTTGCTTTCCTTCACTGATAAATTTAACTGAAGAACCTGGATAAAGAACCTTGTTCTCATAAAACGATTGAGATTAACATAGTGGTCAAATGATACCCAGGAGTCCAGGACGTTGTTGGAAGTTCCAAAATTCCTTGGAAGTTGTGCTTAAATACAGCTGTATCCATCAATCTGCTGCAGTCTTGTCCCAGAGAAAGTGGTTAGAAAGGGCTTTGTGCCCTCTTCTACACATGGCATCCTGAAGGTATTCACGGCCTGATCAAGGACTTATCTTTCTAANTCCACCACTTCCCTGGGCAGCCTTATCTACATGTTGCCTTGTAAATAATTCCCAAGACTTCAAATAGGTGTTTGAAATCATAGAAGTAGAAGAAAAGAAAAAATTTAAAACCCCACCTATGATATCTTTCAGTCAACATAGGGATATTCTGCAGTAGTTAGTGCAGTCTTCTAAAATGCCATTTAAAAATGAGCTCCTTATGGGAAAAGCCAAAAGTAAGCAAGACTGCAGATCTTGTGAAATGCCTTTGTTTGTAAGGAAAGCCCCCTTTGTGGGGGCAAGGGGGAGGGGAGAGAGTTTCCTCCAACCAGTACAGCTCCATCAGATGCAATATTATCCCAGTAATGATTGTTATGCCTAATAGTCATGGACAGCAACTTTATTCATCCCAGAAAGCGCACAAAGAAAAACAGCACTGCAGTCTCTAAGATACGAAGCTTTCTGTGTTAAATTTGCCATGGATGGTTGAATTCATCAGTTTGCATGTGTCTTTGACTGATACATCGTGCTGGATGCTTTAGGCAAACACGCACTAATTAGTAGAACAAATAGAAAACCCTGAGGATGCTCATGCTTAATGATATTGCCCATATTCTAAACCCTCTCTACGACAAATTACTCATTTCATGGCTGTAGGCAGTGCAAGTTAATTTATTTGTATCAGTTGCTAAGTTGAAGTATTCACTTTTAACAAGACATGCTGTATTATACCTTTCTAGGAAACTTTCCAACACTTTAGCTTTTAAACAAAGAAACTAGAGGTAACAGGCCAGGCTAATTCAGGGGTAAGAAAACATAAGAGGTATAGAATCTATTGTAAGTTTAAAGAGTCAATAAATGCTGATGAATTAGTTAGCTTTTAATTAGTTTGGTATGATATAAAAACTAAAAAATTGTGAAAAGGGCTTGGAATGAAACCCTCAGAGGAGCACGGAGTCAGAACCCAGAACTCTGGCTCAGAACAAAGGCGGATTGTGCAGAAGCGTGTGCGGTTCCTGCCGTGAATGCTTCAGTCAGGTAATTGCTCTTCAGTCAATCTCAGCAAAAGAAATGAGAAATCAAGTATAGAGAATGAAGCAAATTCACAGGCGTCTTATACCAGTATGGTGTCAGTTGTCTTGTCATTCTCAGTTGCATGGTAGTTTGCTTTCCTTCACTGATAAATTTAACTGAAGAACCTGGATAAAGAACCTTGTTCTCATAAAACGATTGAGATTAACATAGTGGTCAAATGATACCCAGGAGTCCAGGACGTTGTTGGAAGTTCCAAAATTCCTTGGAAGTTGTGCTTAAATACAGCTGTATCCATCAATCTGCTGCAGTCTTGTCCCAGAGAAAGTGGTTAGAAAGGGCTTTGTGCCCTCTTCTACACATGGCATCCTGAAGGTATTCACGGCCTGATCAAGGACTTATCTTTCTAACTTTCACCTTCCCTTACAAAGGAGAGAAGAGAGGGAGAAAAGAGCAGGATTTGAAGATCAAGACACTAGAGTTAGGGACTCCAGGGGTATAGGTTTACTTCTTTTTCCACTGCTGTAAGCTTCTTTTGTGGACTTAGATCTGTCATTCAGTGTCATTGAGCTTCAGTGTGCCTTGTATAAAGGCGAAATAACAAGACCTGCGCTCTGCTCGCCTTGCTTTTCTTCTGTTTGTGTCTGCTTGGATTTTTCTGAGTGTCAGAGCAGACCTCCCACGTTCGCTGAGGTGAACCGTGTCCCCAGCTGATGCGTGCCCATGGTGTCCTTGCACGCACACTTACACGGCCCACATCTCTGCTGTGCACAGTGCAGGCTGATGTAGAAATGAAGCTCATGTTTCCTGCACGTCCACCTCTCCGCATCTCTCTCCTCTGGTACTCGTGATGCTGACGCCCGAGAAGCCGCCGGCGCTCCCGGCTTGTCAAGTGTGCAGAGAGCAAGCGGTTCTCTTGCTCCGTCTGCGCCCATGTAGCTGATAATGTTTACCATGTCTGCTGGTTTGGAGAAAGATGGAGGGGGGGAGGAGGGGTGCCGGGAAATTCTTTGAGCCTTGTTATCCCTACAGTAACTATAGACTTTGGCAGGAATGCGGGTGATTAATTTCAGGTCTGTGGGTTTAGCCGGAGCGGCAGCAGCTCTCCCGCCGCTGCGCTGGATGTCTCGGAGACAGCAGCGTCCCCCGCGCATCTGCAGCCTCTAGCCCTGCGGCTTCTGGCGTTGACTTTCCCCTTGGTGGCGAAGGGTTTCTCTGACGAAACCTTAGAGAAAGCCGCGAAATCCGAGGGATATTGCAGTCGGATCCTGCGAGCCCAAGGCACCAGGAGGGAAGGGTACAATGAATTTAGCCTCAGGGTGGAGGGCGATCCAGAATTTTACAAGCCTGGAAACAGTTACCGGGGTAAGTTGACCATCCTCTACTTGCCATACTAGCGCAAATGGTCAGGACAAGTGCCTCCGAAGCTGTAACGTGTGTCTGCCTGTCAGCTCGGTATCCCTCTCGGCGCGCGTGTGTGTGACTGTGGGGGTTGAGACAGGGTAATAGACTCCCACGCATTACTTTATTGGGGATGCTTTCCTGACAAGTGAGAGGGAGTTGGATTTCACAGTATCACTTTACTCCCAAACATTAACTCGGTGTTAGGAGGAATTTCCTTTCTTTTATGAATCTTCTCTGCAGGCTCAGCACTAGCATAAGATCACAAGTTGATGTGATATAAAACACACTCTTCCCCCGACTTCTGTCGGATTTCTTCCTGTCCCTTTAAATATAACACAGCGAATAAGAGAAGCTTTAACGTTCAGCAGGAAAGAGGGAAAACTTGGAGCTAATTGTTCTTGCCCTGAAATATGAATGTTAATATAATGAGTTAGCATATGGGCAAACAGTGATGCAGCATGCTGCCAACTTCCCACATTTTCTGCTTATGTTTATCCCCCCCCCCCTTTTTTTTTCTTTTTTTTCTTTTTTTTTTTTTTTCCTGGGGAGATGAACAGATGGTTCCAACAGGAAAGAGGCAGAGACGGTGCTAATGACCACTGTAAGTAAGAGATGGAGGCATTCGTTCTTCCCTGAGCATTCCACATACAATCCTTGAAATTAACTTCCAAAGCACATTTCAGCGTATTTTTCTAATTAATAGGCAAAAGCAGGTTTTGGTCACTTTTCCAGCCTCACAATATAATGCTTTGGAAATAAACTGTGGAGTGTTGTTAACTTTGTATTAAAAACCCTTTGAAAAGACTTTGGGTGTTTTTAGGTACCATAACTAATGCACTTTATAGGCACCACTTTAGAAAACAAATTTTGAGAGTTTCTTCTGTTTCTCCTGACCTTCCTTAGATTCGCTGTAAAGAGCAATGTTTCCCCATTGCATGAACATGGAAATCTTTGTATAGACGGGGAGAAGAAAGTGTGCTCATAGCATAATGATCATGTTCTCTTAAAGGTTGGAAAAAAATACGTCTGCAGCAGTGATTAACCTGTTTTGAGCACCAGCCTATAACTTTGCGTGATTTTGGATTTTTTTTTTCTTTTTTTCCCCTCAAGAACTGATTTATTTTAATGTGGTGTGAGGAAATGCTCATTTCCTACAAATTGGTCAACTGCTCCAGACATTAGGACTAGTACCTTGAGTCTGAAAGATTTCACGTTGCATGTGAGTTTGATATGCCTACTAAGCAGGATAAAGATGAGTCAAATTCTTTCACAGTGACAAATGTGAATGTTCTTAAAAGGTTTTGGAATTTACTTCTTTAAAAGCATTATTGGGTATTTTCAGTCATCTAGCAAAGGAGTTTCTATTGCATGGAAATGCAGGGGCAAAGAAACTCTCAGGTGAACTAGCAGAATTAATGTTCTGGAGATGTTAGGTCTTGGCATTAGGAACTCAATAAAATCAGGTTTAGTATACTGTAGCTCCTTGGAAGTAAGAAAACTACAGCTAATAGTAAAAAGTTAAAATGTAGACCAAAATACATGCCCAAATTTTTGGTACTTAAGATTGAAGTATTCAGGTGGCACGTAAACTTGTCTAGATAGTCCTTTAAGGACATTTTTTGAATGATTGGAAGAACATAAGTGAGCGTTACGCTGTCTATGGCAAGAGTTAAAACTAACAGCATTACGGAAAGTTTCAAGAGCTCGTTGTCAAAGGAATTTCTGCAGTACTGCTGGAACTTTACTACTGTTTTATATAAAGCGTAGAAAATACAACTAATGAAACAAAAAAAAGCAGGGTTATGGTAGGCTTGTGCAGGTTTTTTTAATCTAATGTACAATATCACGGAAGATTTGCGCAACCTCCCTCGTGTTGTAGCCAAATGTGCCTGTTTCCATGGCCTCTGTTTGATTTCATGCAATCTGGATCCTTGGCACATTCCCTAGAGGGCTCCTGGAATAAACTAGTATTTATGCAGAGTGGATAACACAAACTTAACCGTAGATGCAAACGCCGTCCTCCACCAAACTGGCAATACAGAGGCATCCATTTATGTCCGTGACCCTCTTGACCATTGGTTGATGTGACACCCCTGGAAGACCCTCAAGGGGCAGTGACTGGAGGAAGCACTGTATCACTCTTGCAATGTGGAAATCAGAAGACCACAGCTCACAGCTGCCATTTGTCTTTGGGAAAATTTTATGGCTTTGCTACAGTTACTCAGCTTTAGATCAGCCAGGCTCTATTTGCCTTGAGGAGAAATCCTGTGTGGATCTGTTTGTATGGAAGCCTTCGTTTTCCACCTCTCTGGAGCTATGATAGAGGAAAATGGCCCTGAGTGGGTGTGTGCCTCCTCTAGTCTGCAAACACTGGCAGCAATAAATAAGGAAATATTCTCCTGTCTCAGATAATTAAAAATGAGGTAGCTGCAGGGGTGAGGAACCGTCCTTTTTTTCTCCCTTGTGTAAGAAAGCAGCAATGGCTCTGGGCTTCATGGTGTCCTACAGGGGAGGTGACATGACTAGTTTCTAGCATCGTAGTTGAGACTTCTGATTTTGTAGCCTGCAAGTGGCCTTCATCACTGCCTGAAAGGCTGTGATATTGCTGCTTCTCCATTTGTGGAACAGGCAGCCAAATGCATGTGGTGAGCAGGTCTTCTTGAAGTACCAGGTTTGTGGGCATACCGTTCTGGGATTGAAGTCCTCTCCTACCTGCTAGTGAATGTAGACCTTGATGTAGCTGCTTTTGCCTCCACTGAAGGTCAAAGTTCCCATTGCATTTAAGGGGCACAAATGAGCCTTAAGTTTCGATGGTGTAATGGAGTAATGATCCTTGAAAGTACTCAGTTCTAACTTTATTGATCTGTAGAGTTAGATTAATGATTGCATGAGATTTCCATAAGAAACGAGATGTTTAATCCTGTTAACAATATAAATGAAATTGCTTCTAAAAAAATGGCAGTAGTTCTAGGAAGTTGGTATTCTGATGAAGATCATGAAGATTTGACTTAGATAAACCTTAGATGTAGATGCCCTTTCTGTTTTTGATGGACTTTCCACTTGTAGGTTAGTTCTGTGCACCTTCTCAGTTTTTGAGGAAAAGCTCATTTAATGTTACACACTCCATTGCAGTGGTTTGGGGACTTCTAAGAACTGTTGAATCTTTTTCTTTCCATTTCTTTCTCTCTCTCCCCTCCCCTTCTATACTTTACAAACAAACGCTCTTTCTGTAAATATTTCTGCAATTCTCGTGTTTCACAAATTAGGGATAAAAGTAGATACTGAAAGTGTATTTGTTGGTACTTGTACGATGTACAACACAGGATGTGCTATAGTGTAGGATGTGGAAAGTTGGATTTTCTGCCTGAAACCAAAGGAGTAATTACTTTGATCACCCCACCTTTAGCTGAGGACACTGGGGGAAAAGAATGCATTGAAGGTGTGTGTCAAAGTGCAACTTGTAGAGTAATTAGGGATATGCTGGAGGGGGTGGGAACAGACAAAAGTAACTCTTGGTACGTAATCTTCCCTTTAAAGTAAAATCCTTAACTTTTGAGACTGCACTGAGATTGAACTGATCTTTACGGGAAGCTTACATTGTTCCATGCATGTTGATTAATACGAGTGCAGTGCAAGCAATGCTCAGCTGCTCTTTCACATGGCAGAGTTTAGCCCAAGAAGAACTTTCAGCTCTTATGCAACGAGAAGCCGCTATCTCTTGTGAAAACCAGATGTAGTCTGACAGCTTCCTACCGCTGCCTGTGCACTGCAAGCCTCCTCCTGGGCTCCAACAGTCAGCCTGGAGCCTGTGACTGCAGGACCATCACCCCAACAGGGCTCTGTGTTTAGGAATGCTTCAGATACAGCCTTGCACTGCAGCGGGAATTTAGCAGCTGCCTAGTTCAGAGAACTGAGGTAGCTCAGGTGTGGTGTTAACCCTTGTTCTGGCCTAGCTCGGGGTGACCAAAACACCCATTCTCCACGGCACTCTTGAGCTGAGGTCGCACAGACATTGAGCTTTCGCAGGACCCCGCTCTGCTCCTGTGATCATCTCCCTGCTGGCCCCTCACCTGCAGCCGGGTATCCCCACCACTGGCAGAGGTGCTTCTGGGGCTGCAAAGCAGCAGCTGCCCGGGGACTGGACCCTGCTGAACTCTCCGGTTGGGGTTTCTCGGTGCGTTTTGCATCGCAGCCAGAGGGCTCCCCAGTCCGGCTGCCAGTGCGGCTCCGGGGCTGCCGGCGCAGGACAGCACGGGGGCGGCGGGATCGCTTACGTTGGAGGAAGCTAAAATTTGTTCTGGGTTAAAAGGACTGTGCAACCGCAGCATGAGTATTGCTAAGCCCAGGCATTCAAAAACTATGAGTCAGGCTTTGAAACTATCCTTTTTTTAAAAAAAAAAATTATTATTTTTTTTTTAATGATGGCTTTGTTCACATTTCAGATGTCCTCTATTTTATAACTAGATGTTTCTTTAGAATTTTGAAAACTGTTTGGTTTGATCTGTAAATCTGTGAGGAAAATGATGAAAACTGTTGAGTCAATTCACAGCTGGATTCTCTGCTTGCAGAAGTATTTAAGTATTTCTGCTGTAACCTTTTACTCATAGTGATTCAGAGTTTTGAATTACACATAATATGGAAAAAATTGTTGCATGTAAAAGACTTCTATGGCAATTAGTTTCTAAGAATCAGTGTTCAAGCAAGCGTAATGCCTTCATCCTTGTTGAATTCAGCAATGTGCTGTTCTCAATTACTGCAGTTGAGAGGCTGTGGATTTTCATTTAGATAGAGCTGCAAAAGTTTGCAAAATTGGACTAATAATACTAATTATTAGGCAGATAATGAATTAATGAATTGGAGCAGCACTAGAATTGTAATCGAAATGTAATGCTATCATGCTATTTCTCAATTCCTGTGTATAAAATGTGAAAGTTTCTTTCTCCCCTAAAATGATGTTTACCCTCAGAATAAGGTTCTGTAGGAAGAAAAGTGTGCTGAAAATCTGGAGTTGGGGCACTTGCTGTTATGCATATCACATATGCACATCACATGCAAACACATGCAGGTGTTTGCAAGTGTACAGATCTAAAGAGAGCACTTTTCAATTTTTCACCTTTTGTGTATCTCTCCAATCCTCCTTTTTCACATATAGTCAAAAAAGTTATGTGCTAGAAATCTCCAAATATCCTATTTTATCATTTTCCACAACTGAATTTCTAGATCAAAGAGCTCTCCATTGTGTTTCAAATGAACTCTGGGCATATTTCAAAATCTTTATCTTTTAAGTGCAATCTGTCTGTTTTTAGTAATGTGATTCAACCCCTCATGGCCTATTTGTGTGAGAGGAGTCTCTTGTGAATACTCTTGTATGAAGCAGCATTGGTAGTTGCAGTTTGCTCACAAAAACTCGGGGCGGTCTTCACTTTTTCTTGTGCTAGTCAGGGTTTGAGAGTGTGACAGCAGTGTACTACAAGTAGCACTGTCTGCATTATGCTTAAAGTAGAAGCTACTGAAAAGTATTAGTAGTCCAGTTTTCTGTCTCTTTTCCTTGAATTCAAAAAGAATGTTTCTCTAAAATTTACTTCTGTTTCAGAAAAAGATTCCTATAAAGTGTAGAAAAAAGTTCAGTAATTTTAAAACTCCCCCAGAGGTCCTGCCTCGTAGCTCTGCCTCATTCCACCTTTCTGACAGTGTTCAAAAGAGCCACAGTTGACATAACTCGGGTGTTACTGGGTGGTGCTTAGGTACTGATGGTGGCAAATGGAAAAAACATACAAAGGTATCTTCTTGCACTAGCAGAAAATGAGGGATGTAATCTTGATCCTGAGCATGGTAAAATCAGATTAGTCAGCATTGTGTCATTTGTTCTTTGCTGGTGGATCCAGGGGTGCCTTCCTGGTCAGGACTGGTGTGTGAAGAAGGGTGTTCAGCTGATGTGTAGGATGCTTTGGCCATCAGAGCTGGCAGCACAGTCTTTAGAGGTCAGCTCCAGCTGTGAGCTGTTTAACTTTGTGTCCTGCACTGCCCTGAGGTTAGAGAAGAGGAAGGATAGATTTGGAGTGGACTGGCTGGAAAGCAGCTCTGAGGAGAAAGATCTGGGAGTCCTGGTAGATAGTAAATTATCCATGAGCCAGCAGTGGGCCCTTGCTGCCAAGAAGGCCAATGGAATCCTGGGGTGCATAAGGAAGAGCGTGGCCATTAGGTCGATGGAGGTCATTCTTCCCCTCTACTCTGCCCTGGTGAGGCCACATCTGGAATACTGCATCCAATTCTGGCCTCCCCAGTTCGAGAGACAGAGAACTACTGGAGAGGGTCCAGCGGAGGGCAACAAAGGTGATTGGGGGATTGGAACATCTCTCCTATGAAGAAAGGCTGAGTGAGCTGGGACTCTGTAGCTCAGAGAAGAGAAGACTGAGGGGAGACCTTATTAATGCATACAAGTATCTTAAGAGTGAGTGCAAGGAGGATGGGGCCAGACTCTTTTCAGTAGTTCCTAGCGAGAGGACAAGGGGCAACTGGCACAAGCCAGAACAGAGGAAGTTCCATTTAAATATGATGAAAAAACTTCTTACTCGTGAGGGTAACAAAGCCCAGGAACAGGCTGCCCAGGGAGGTTGTGGATTCCCCTTCTCTGGAGATACTCCAAACCCACCTGGATGCAGTCCTGTGTCCTGTGCTCTACGCCATCCTGCTTTAGCGGGGAAGCTGGACTAGATGACCTCTGGAGGTCCTGTCCAACTCTTGACAATTTTGTGATTCTGTGATCTCCACTGGCTGGAATACTGTGCTGTGTGTAGCTGAGATGGAGCCGGCAGTACAGCCATCTTGCTTTACAGTTAAAGAAACTTTCCATGTGCTAAAATTCATAGATCCTTGTCTATGCTCAGAGCAGGGCAAAAGCTGAGGCCAAATGTTCAGGAGATGTCCCCTCAGATGAAAAAAATGAAAAAACCAACCACAAAAAAGCCCCACAAAAAAAACCCAAAACCCGTGCGAAAAAACCGCAGACAGGTGTCCCCACTCCCAAACCACCACCACCACCAAAATAACCCTCCTGTAGATTTGATCAGATTATCAATCTGCTTAAA
>VWZK01006776.1:5069-38409 GCA_013396935.1 Baryphthengus martii
CCCCCCGCCCTCCCAGCGCTCAACACGTTCTGCAGTATTGATCAGCAGCTCAAATGAGAAACAACCTACGGAAGTCAAGGCTCTAAAGACAGAGCAGCAAATTTGCCAGATAGAGAGAGAGACGACACATATGGGTGTGGGTGTTTGTACAGACACAAACCCTACCCGTCTCGTGGAGCATCTACCCATCGAGGCGCAGGAACCGTTTCGATACTCGGTTATTAGCTTCCTTATTGAACGTGATTAAAGAGATTTATGTCATCGCTTCCCATTTTAGGGCCTAAATATAATTTCACGGATCGGAATTAAAGCTAATAAACAACGAGGTTCTTGGCCGTGCAATGTGTTTGTAGAACTCTACATTGAAAAAACAACAACAAAAAAGTAATTAAGGGCTTGGTAAAAGGTCAGAAGCTTCACTGGGTTACATTTTTCTACCGTGAGAAAGTAGTTTCCTTCCAAAGCCTCACGAGGAAGAAGACAAATGTACTTTTCCTTTGTCAGATGGAAAAAGGTCCCGGTGGGTGATAAATAGCAGACCCATCTAATTTTCGAATCCAGCAAGAAAAAAAAAATGCACATCCTTGCGCTGAGGTACAAACCGACCCCCCCCCTTTTTCCTTTCTGTGCTTAATCACCAATTAAAACCGCAATATATTACGGGAAGTTTTCGTGGGCCCAAATTAAATTTCTTTCACATTAAAGAATGCAACCTATCATTTGACAAAAATGGAGCAACTATTCTTTCAGAAAGCGCACAAAATCAGTCCTTTCATTCCACTAGAAAGTGTGCGGCTTTGCTGAAAAGAATTATACTGTTGATCGTGTTAAGCAAATAATAATTAACGCAAGTACATACGGCTCTAATTAGTGAGGAATTTAATTAAACAAACACGCCAACAGAACAAGATGCACAGCAAAGTAATCGTACTATGTCTTGCCAACGTGGTCTTTACCGCTACAAAGTTTTTACAGGGTGATTATAAAGCAATTTTCAACGAGCGGGTACCCAAGAGCGGCTCTGCGCGGCTCCGTGGAAACGCACAGACCCACCGAAAGCCCAAGCACGTGAGAAATGATTCCACTGCCTGCTGAATTCCCTGCATCGCTCCATCACCGTGCCTCTTTGCTGTGACCTTCAAGAATCACAGACTCCGAGAATCCTTTTGGTTGGAAGAGACCTTCAAAAGCATTGAGTCCACCCATTAATGCAGCACGGACAGGGCACCCCTGAGCCCTGTCCCTCAGCACCACATCTCCACGCCTTGGAAACCCCTCCAGGGAGCAGGGGGACTCCAGCCCTGCCCTGGGCAGCCTGGCACACGCGTGGACAACCCTTTTAGGGAAGAAATTCTTCCTCAGCTCCAACCTAAACCTCCCCAGGCACAACTTGAGGCCAGTTCCTCTTGTCCTGGTGCTTGTTCCTTGGGAGAAGAGCCCAACCTGCCCTGGTTCCAAGCTCCTGAATGTCAGGGAGTTGTGGAGAGCCAGAAGGTCTCCCCTGAGCCTTGTTTTTTCCAGGCTGAACAAGCCCAGCTCCCTCAGCTGCTCCTCACCACACTCCTGCTCTAAACCCTTCTCCGGCCACGTTCCAGCCCCTCCAGCTCCTTCTTGCAGTAAGGCCAATGAAAGACATATATGAAAACTTCTTAACAATGCCAGCTTTCAGGATTACAAAGGAGAATTCCTGTTTCCCTAAAGTAACAAACCCCAAACTATTCATGGCTGACCTTTTATCTCGTTCTGACAGCTTAGAAAATGTAAAGTGATATCAAGGCATTGAGTAAGAAAAGAGTTGAGGTAGAAGAATCATCCAGTTCAAGCCCTACCCAAGCAGGGACAGACAGAGCTGGTTGCCCAAGACTTTGTCCAGTTGGGCTTTGGATATTTTCATGGATGGAAATCCATAGCCTCTCTGGGCAACCTGCTCCAGTGTTTGACACCCTTACGGTAAAAATGTGTTTCCTTATGTTGAAGTGGAATGTCCTGTGCTTCAACGACTGATTGATATGGGAGAACTTCTTCCTGTGAGGGCAGCAGAGACCTGACCAGTCTGCCCAGAGAGGCTGAGAAGACTCCTCCTCTGCAGATACTCAAAATCCACCTGAACACGATCCTCAGCAACCTGCTCGGGGTGATCCTGCTTCAGCAGGGGGCTTGGACAAGAAGATCCTCAGAGGTCCCTTCCAACCCCTACCATTCTGTGATTCTCTGATACTTTCGGGCCTGCAGAACCAGTCTTTAGTACCATGCTCAGAGCAACTGGGATTTCCCCAGCATCTTCCCTCTCTCAGTCAAGTAAGCCTGAAAAGTTTGCCTGAAAAATGACTCTACAATCCTTCTTCCAACACAGTGTGGCTGACATGGTGCTGCTCTTCTCAAGGTACTACTAGTGCTTTACCAAAAATTCTCTCTACCCACCCCAAAATCCTTCAACAGTTCCCCCACAACAACAGACCATCCGAATGAACTGGAAGTGGTTTATTCCACAAGAAATACCAGAATCTTATTCCAAATCTCTCTCTAACTTTGCTAGATGATTTATCCACAAATCCCTAGAGCCAAGAAGAGGTTTGGCAATGACTTTCAGTATCCTTTACACCAAGGTTTGCAAGTGCCTACAACAGCCCTACTGCCCAGCTCACTGTCCACTTTCTCCAAGACCAGGGGTTTTGGCATAACCATCATTGTGTTTGTGAAGAGCGAGACGATGGTTCAAAATTGATCAGCACGCTAGTAGCTCACCAAGAGTCTGAAGGTAGATACCTTCTATTCCACTAATATTTGGATGAACATCTTGGCCATCGACTTTGCCATGAGAGGGTGGAAATTAAAATCCCATTTTCCCCACACCAGTCTCATCCTCAGTTTTTTTACTCCGTGGTCCAGAGCTACAGGGTTGCAATTTTCTCCTAAATAATTTCTCCCTGGTACGTAGGAAAGAGGATTTTTGCCTCTGTCTCCACTTAAGTCCCTCCAGCCACGGTACAGACCTTTTGGATCAGTAAAAAGAGAAAATTGAGGGGATAAAACATACGCGTTGATGATCTGTTTTGCAGAGCTCTTTATGACCTGGGAAGTAGGGATGAGTCATGGGCATCTTGGAAACAAATATGCAATACCCAGACTGCCCCAGTTAATATCTTTTACGAGTCTGTTTCAGAAGGCGCAGCAGGAGTGTTATTATACGGCCTAATTAAATCAATTCATCTGTGTAACTTTGCAATGGTTGGACTTTTTCCAGAAGGGCTCCTTGGAGCATCTTTTGTTCATTCTCTATCCCTTCCTAAATTTCTGAAGGTAAACAACAACAACAACAAAAATGCTAATTCCTTCCTTGACACTCTACAACCAGTGAAGGTTGAAGCCCCAAAGGATTTTTTTCTTAACGTTTAAACTCTCTGCTTATCAATCCCGTTCTCAGCCTCAAGCTGAACGCCACTATTCCGCACTTTATTATTTCTTAATTTATTATTTGTATTACCATAGTGCCTTGAGGCTTTGGAGTGCTCTGATTTAGTGGCGGTTTCTTTATTCTTTCTTTCCTTTTTTTTTTTTCCCTTCCTTTCTTGATGATAAACTGAAAGATCAGGCTTCCTACTGGCGTTAAACTCGTTAAACAAGGACCCCAGAAACTCGGTGTGTAATTTGGTATCGTGGGCACCCGGCTTTTCTCAAGGTGCTTGTGGTGTTTTACCACAACAGGATGTTTTCTATTACTATGTGTCACAACTCAAGCACTTGCTTGTCAAAGATCTTGACATCTGCAGGAAAAAAAGCTGCTGCTGCTACTTACTTTTTAAACTTGTTTTTCACATTTTGGTTGCCACACGTATCATGTCAGCAGCTACTTTTGCGATTAAAAGAATCGGAAAAGCCTCAGGCAATTTAATGAAATGTAAAAAGCTGATGACACTAAGGGCTACTGTAGATGACTCTAAGCATCAGGAGTTACAACACACCAGAGAACTGAAGCGAGAGATAGACATACTGATTTGAAATCCAAAGATTCTGGAAATTGCTGGTTTAGTTGGCTTGTGTGTTACATCTACAGAATCCCAGTAAGGCTGGGTCTTAACACATTCCATCACCAGGAAACAACACTGGTCCTACAGAATTTCATTTTTGTTTATTCAATGGTTTGAAATTGGAAGAGGGGAGATTTAGTTTGAAAATAAGAAGGAAATTCTTCACTCTGAGGGTGGTGAGACACTAGAACAGGTTACCCGGAGAAGCTGTGGATGCTCCACCATTGGATGTGTTCAAATCCAGGTTGGACAGGGCCTTGAGCAACTTGATCTAGTGTGAGGTTTCCCTGCCACAGCAGGGAGACTGGAACTAGCTTTAAGGTCCCTTCCAACCCAAACCATCCTATGATTCTACAGGTCTAGATTTAAGGCCTTCAAATCCAGAAGCATTACTGAAAGGCAAATTGAGGCATGAAGGAACTCACAGGACCAACCACTGCTTGGTCGTTAGCAATGCACATTTAGAGTCAGGAAAACTTACTTCTCCACAGCAATGATGTCAGCTGCCGTGCACTGACCCTACAAGCAGATGAGCTGTTGTGCTCCAAGTTCATACCCCCCTGCACTGAGCAGCCCATTCTCATGTCTCTAGGGGAAAAGAGAAATAACAGTATTTCACAGAATCGTGGAATGCTTTGGGTTGGAAGGGACCTTGCAAGGTCATCTGGTCCAACCCCCCTGCAGGAAGCAGGGACATCTGCAACTCGAGTGGGTTGCTCAGAGCCCCAGCCCCTGCAATGGGGCCATGGATGGGGCAGCCACCACCTCTCGGGGCAACCTGGGCCAGGCTCTCACCACTCTCAGCACCAACAACTTCTCCCTTCTCTCCAGGCTCAATCTCCCTCTTTTCGTTTCAACCCATCCCCCCTTGTCCTGTCACAACAGGCCTTGCTCCAAAGTCCGTCCCCATCTTTCTGACAGGCCCCTGGAAGCCCTGAAAGGCCTCAAGAAGGTCTCCCTGGAGTATTCTGCAGGCTGCACAAGCCCAACTGTCCCAGCCTGGCCTCCCAGCAGAGGGTTCCAGCCCTCCCAGCATTGCTGGGGCTCCTCTGGCCTCGCTCCAACAAGTCTGTATCGTTTGCTGGATTGAAGTCGGTAAAAGAAACTTACAATAGAAAAGACCCAAACAAATAAACCCAAAAAAGCCCAATCTAGACCTCAAGTCCCATCTCACAACAAGACCGTCCTTTCCGTGCCACACTCTTCTATCTGTACATCTAGAGTCGTCATTGGATATGTGTATCTCATAACCCACATAGTCAAATCCCTGTCCTCTTTTAATCCTCGATGCTTTTCACCACCAAGTATTCTCAGAACTTGATAGTGATGCGTATTTCAAAAAAAAAATAAAAAAAAAAGGTGTCGGGGGGTGAGCTGCGATATGTTATTTCTGCCAAAGGAAAGCTTAAAGGAACTTGGTCTGGAGGAAGAAAGGAAATCTTGAAAATAATCCTCTTAAAGAAATGAGATATTAAAAAAAAGAGGGAGAGGTTGGCTTGAATACAGGTGTGCAGACCCTCTCAGTAGCAGAAAGAGCTCTGTCAATATAAATGCAGGTGCAGCTACTGAATTAAATTAATCTAAATTAAACTAAACTAAAACACTAACAGAAATAAAATATAAAACTCCTTTGTCCTTTTTCAGCTCCACCAGGTATTCTATTAGTAAGTCCAATGCTATTTAGCATTAACTTTAGACCAAGATTCAACCTCTATCCATTCTGATGGACATATAACCTTTGGAAGACGTTTTCTTTCCCCCACCTTAATCCCACCCCGTAGAGCTTAAAAGGTTAAGCAGAACTTCAGATCATTACACGTAACAACATTTATTCAGAAATAAATACCAAGTCAATATTCAAAATAAAAAACTGCCTCGGGCACAAGTTCAGATGGATCCCAACTTCAATTTTCTTGTGACCGCGTTAAAAAATTTCGATACGTGCCCCCAGTCCCGGAGAGCAATTTGCATATTTTGGCCACTCCACACAGCGGTGTGCAGAGAAGGGTGTCTCAAGCCACTTCTACTCCTGCTAACAGCTTCTCCTTCCCACCTCATTTGAAGATGGGTAATTGAACCGGTCACAGTTATCACAGGGAAAGTTTCAAACATGTCTAGTGGAACAGAATTAATGCTTCTCATTAATACTTCATTAATTTCCTAATGAAAATGTTTCCCAGATTGCATCTGCCTTTTTCACAGCTGTACTACCCTGAGACCCCAGTGTCACCTCGTCTAACATGCCCCGTGCCGTTCTCCTCCATGGTTTCTACCTGGTAAGTCCTCAGTCACATCTTTCGTAATACCCTTTTCTTGGACAAGTTGCCCATGAGCCACCAATGGGCCCTTGTGGCCAGGAAGGCCAACGGTCTCCTGAGGGGCATGAAGAAAGGGTGTGGGCAGCAGGGCGAGGGAGGGTTTCCTGCCCCTCTGCTCTGCCCTAGTAAGGCCACCTCGGGAGTATTGGGTCCAGTGCTGCGTTCCCCAGGTGAAGAGAGACTGGAAGAGTCCAGGGGAGGCTGGGAAGNGATTCTGTGATTTTTCTCCCTTTTCCTTCCCACAAAGCCACAGCAAGAAATTTTGAGCTGCTTAAGCCGAGCAATAAAACGTTATTACGTTCAATAACCTAGAGCAGAATCAAATCCTTTCTCGGAAACAATCTCATTCTGAAGGCCGGCTCCGTCACCTTCCCTGCAAAAGCCCAATACCTTGGAAGAAAGACCAACCTCAGCCGCACTAAAGCGGCACGTTAACACTTGCTTATCCTCTTGCTCACACCAGGAGAAATCTCCAATAGACCATTTAACACAGGGACGTTGCGGAAAACGCACAAAAGATTTCTGGGAAAGCATTTAGCCTTTTGTTTTAACCATTATAAGGGAACAGGTGACCACGGAATGGGATAAACAGCTTTTCCTCTGGATAAAACACACCTTACGAAGCGATGCATGAGACGCAATGAGAGGAAATCCAGCTCCACCAGCGTGAAAGGCATCATGGAGGAGGTTAGTAAAAAACTTCGTGTTTTATAACCGCACAGCGAGGCAGTTTGCCGTTCACCTTCTCCAATGGGAGCGTGGAGAGAAACGTTACCAAGTAAATGCATTAGGGGTGTGACCAGTAAAATAGAAATAGCTTAACTTTCTTAATATTTCACTATTTATAGCCTTGCTAAACAAGAGCTGAGTAGGACATCAGAAGGATAATGGAAATTTGCAGGAATATTTGCTTAACGAGCACGGTGATGTCTAAAAAAACTACGTTAATGCTGCAATGACACTCATACCGACTTGCAGTGACCCAAGGCCTTACCCAGGTGGGACAGAGAACCCATCTGCAATCTCTCCTGCATCTCCTCTTCATTCCAAGGAATCACAGAACCATAGAAAGGTAGAGGTTTGAAGGGTCCTCTGGAGATCGAGTCCCACCCCCCTGCCAGAGCAGGATCACCCAGGGCAGGTTCTCCATAATCTTTGAGAAGTCATGGAGACTGGGAGACATCCCAGAAGACTGAAAGGAGGCCAATGTCACCCTCGTCTACAAGAAGGGCTTAAAGGAGGATCTAGGAAATTATAAGCCCATCAATATTACTTCTGTCCCTCAGAAAGATGAGAGAGAAATCATACCCATTTTTTTTGTTTGTTTGTTTTGATATTTTGTTATTTTGGGTTTTTGGGTTTTTTTTTTTTTTGATAATTTGTTTCATAATCCAGCCAACAGGCTGCCGGGCTCATCACCAAGGGCATCACCAGCAGAGATAGAGAGTCATTATCCCACTCTACTCAGCACTGGTCAGGCCACCCCTGGAATTCTGTGATCAGTTTTGGTCCCTGCTATACAAAAAATATGTGGACAGTTTGGAGGGGGTCCAGAGAAGGACCACCAGGATGGTTCAAGGACCGGGAAGCTGCCAGATGAGGAAAGGCTGACAGAACTGGGTTTGTTCAGCCTGGAGAAAAGAAGGCTCAGGGAAGACCTTCTCACCATGGTCCAGTATTTAAAGAGTGGCTACAAAGAAGCTGGAGACTCCCTTTGTACGAGGAGTCACATGGAAAGGTGAGGGGTGATGGGGACAAATTAATCCTGAGGAGATTCCAACTGGACCCAAGAGGAATGTTTTTCACTGTGAAAACAATCAGCCCTTGGAATGATCTCCCCAGGGAAGTGGTGGAGTCCCCAGCACTGGAAACTTCGAAGATTCAGCTGGACAGGAGCTGGGCCAACTGGTCTAGACTGGGCTTTTGTTAAGAAAGATTGGACCAGATGATCCTTGAGGTCCCTTCCAACCTGGGATTATCTGATTCCATGATTCTATGATCTGCTTTATAAAGTACAGTACAAAGAATCGGGATCATTGTGCAACCACGAGGATGGGAAATGGTCTGCAGGCAGGAGATCAGGGGCAGCAAAGCCGCAGCCTCTTCAAGGCCTCATTTGCTCAGGTCTCTCATTCTCGCTGCACCTCAGCTACTTTGCTAATTGGAGCTGCATATTTCTAGCGTCTGTTTTCCACTGTAATTTGGTGCAGCTGCTTTTACACTGTTAATGAGAACTCAAAATGATTTAATTATAACCTGTAGGCCTCAGGAGCAGCAAGGAAATTACAAATAACGACCATACAAATGCTAATAAACGTCACTTTGTTGGGATGGAGAGAGGCAAGAAAGTACTTCATGGGAGCAGCTAAATTTTTTTTTTTTTGTTAAGCAAAAAAATAAACTGGCCTTCAAAACATTGCAATAGTTTCATTTTCAGATGAAGCAAAGGTCTGTTGAACAGTTGGTGGGGGGAGAAAAAACCCTATCTCATGGTAAAGCTGCGAGAAGACGTTCATGTGCGGGGAGAAATGCCAACAAATGAAGACAAGTAAATTGTTGCTGCACAACAGTGGCAGGTTCAGCGCATTTTTAAGAGCTTCAAAGACAAGAAAAGGCCCTTTGAAAAGCAAGGAGTTGGAGGAACTCGGAATTTCCAGCAAGCGCCGAGGGCAGGATTTGCAAACGGCTGCAAAGCCCTGTGGTCATCTGAAGCCTGACTCTGCCCTTGTTCAGGTCCGGTGTCTGTCCTGCAATTCCTCACCAGTTACTCCCGCTGAAGTCTCAGCCACATCTCAGAGCAGAGAGATCCCCACCCTGTGTAAGTCTGATACCTTATGTTCCTCTGATTTCCCGTCAGATTCCAACAGGACTAAAAGCCGAGGCGTTACAGATGCTGTGGCACTTTCACAGAGAAGCAGCAAGAAGATGTATCCTGCACAAAATGTGAGCTTACTGACTGCAGTTTGAGAGATGAGTGTTTTCCTTCTCATTTCAAGGCAGTGCAGCAGTCTCCAGCACATGCCCTGGGCATTTTGGATGATGGTCTGAACAGAGAGAACATCCTCCCCTACTCTGCTCTGGGGAGACCCTCCCTGCAGGGCTGGCTCCAGCTTGGGAGGCCTCAGCCCAGGAGAGACAGGGAGCTGTTGGAGCGGGGCCACAGGAGCCCCAGCAATGCTGGGAGGGCTGGAACCCTCTGCTGGGAGGCCAGGCTGGGACACTTGGGCTTGTGCAGCCTGCAGAAGAGAAGGCTCCAGGGAGACCTTCTGGGGGCCTTTCAGGGGCCTGTCAGAAAGACGGGGACAGACTCTGGAGCAGGGTCTGTTGGGACAGAACAAAGGGGGATGGTTTTAAACTAAAAGAGGAGAGGTTTAGATTGGAGAGGAGGGAGAATTTTATGAGACTGAAGGTGGTGAGAGCCTGGCCCAGGTTGCCCCGAGAGGTGGTGGCTGCCCCATCCCTGGCCCCATTGCAGGGGAGGTTGGCTGGGGCTCTGAGCAACCTGCTCGAGTTGCAGATGTCCCTGTAGGGGAGTTGCACCAGATGACCTTGAAAGGTCCCTTCCCACCAAAACTAGTCTGTGGTCCTATGTTTCTGTGAAGATGCCACCTGGAAGAAATGACATTGTAGCCTAAATACCTGCAACTTCTCAGACATTGTCTGTTTTGAATGTTTATTTCCAAAGCACTTAAAGACCATCAGGAAAATAATCTATAAATTGTGTTACAGCATTTACCACAGGACATACTATCCTACGAACTGGGCTGGTATTTATTCCCAGTACTCTCTACACCTTGAAAAGCTGATGCTAGGGATCTTTAGCACCTCTCACATCATAACTCCTTTGTCTCCATATCTCCCTAGGTAAATGTGAAAAAGTATGTGAGCATGGGGGAGATGTTCAGTGCATGTGGGCAGCCAGTGTGCACTTGCAGCCCAGAAGGCCAAGCGCACCCTGGGCTGCATCAAAAGCAGCGTGGCCAGCAGAGCAAGAGAGGCGATTCTGCCCCTCTACTCTGCTCTGGTCAGACCTCACCTGGAGCTCTGTGTCCAGCTTTGGAGCCCTCAGTAAAAGAAGGACATGGACCTGATAGAACGAGTCCAGAGGAGGCCATGAAAATGCTCAGGGGGTTGGAACCCCTCTGCTACGGAGACAGGCTGAGGGAGCTGGGGTTGTTCAGCCTGGAGAAGAGAAGGCTCTGGGGTGACCTAATAGTGACCTTCCAGTGCCTGAAGGGGCTCCAGGAAGGCTGGAGAGGGACTGTTCCCAAAGGCCTGGAGGGACAGGACGAGGGGCAATGGTTTTAAACTAGAGAAGAATGGATTTCGATTGGATGTCAGGAACAAGTTCTTTCCCATGAGGGCAGCGAAACCCTGGCACAGGTTGCCCAGGGAGGGAGTTGAGGCCCCATCCCTGAAGATATTGAAGGTGAGGCTCGACAAAGCTCTGAGCAACCTGCTCTAGTTGAGGATGTCCCTGCTGCCTGCAGGGGGGTTGGACTAGATGACCTTTGGAGGTGCCTTCCAACCTAAACCATTCTATGATTCGCTCTTGGTAAAGGCATTGCTAAATTCCACGTTTTGTTATTGCCGTGTGTGACTCGAGGAAAAGCCTTCATCACGTGTGATTTGTAAAATGTTAAAACACAAAGTTATAGCCGCGATTCACTCAGGTTCCTTCAGCAGGGAAAGTAAATATGACAAGGAAACACCACTTCCACAAACCTCTTGACACATCAAAGGGGAAATCTCTGGAGATGACTTTAAAAGGGCTTCATTTACGTCCTCACTAATGCAAAGAGCACAACAAAGCTGTAGCTTAGTATGGCCACTAAACTGAGGGAACGGCAGCATCTCGAGGTGCGCTTTGCAATCTAATTTCCATCACATAGCCCCTCCAAAGGCAGGTGAATGGTGAAAAGCAGGAATAAAGATGAAGCGTCTGCATGAGCATTACGGTATTTTCAAGTGAATCCCCCATTGTTCCCCTTCCCTGCCTGGGTCCTGCTCGCGGAGCTCTTTGGGTGCGCAAAACCAAGACACCTTTTGGTAGAAATCAACCTGTAAGGTCTGCTCCAGAGAAAGTCTGACAGCTAATGAGAACGTCAGGGACCAAGTCATTGCTTGGTCTTTCAGTAACTCACAAAACAAATCCGTGTGGTAGGAAAGTTTAACACATGAGATCCGATTAAACAGCCCAGAATAAAGCTCTCAAACCACAGGCAGCGTAGCAGCTCAGGCTTTGCACCAAGTGCTTTGATCTACTGATCTGTCCAAATCAAGATGAATTCCTGGTGGGAACTGAGATGGACGTAACCACAGTCAGGAAACGAAAAGGAATTACCGAGTTCTGCCTTGAGAAAGGTGAAGGAAACCTTTGGAGCAGGGCCTGTTGGGACAGGACAAGGGGGAATGGGTTGAAACTAAAAGAGGGAGATTTAGACTGGAGAGAAGGGAGAAATTGTTGGTGCTGAGGGTGGTGAGAGCCTGGCCCAGGTTGCCCCGAGAGGTGGTGGCTGCCCCATCCCTGGCCCTATTGAATGGGAGGTTGGCTGGTGCTCTGAGCAACCTGCTCGAATTGCAGATGTCCCTGCTCCCTGCAGGGGGGTTGGACTAGGTGACCTTGAAGGGTCCCTTCCAACCCAAACCCTTCTATGATGGTTTTATGACGATGATTTAAATGATGGCTAAGAATACAATCACATTTCATTTTCTGCTTCCACAACTGCACAAACGAGGATTTAGCCCAGGCATTCCAAACCATTACCTAAAGTAAGATTTTCCTTCAGGTTCAGACACCTTAATTTAGGTGTCCACATAAGAGCTAGAAGCTCTGCTCAGTTGCCAACTAGTGCTATCTGAGATGTTCTCAGGCACCTCCACTTTGGTCTCCAAATCCCACTTGAGACCGACACAGGTCTTCTGGTCCATGGGGATGCACATGTGCCAGGACTGGGAGACCAAAGTGGAATATGGTGTTTCCCAAGGGAAGGAGCATGCCACTTGCAACGCAAGTTGCATCACCTTTTACCTTACTGAGATAAATTTGTGTCATTTCACTGGGTTTTTATCAGGTGTGTTCTCAAAACCATCAAATAAAATAAAACTACAGCACTCCAGTGCCTCTAGAAGCATCGACTCCGGGCAGAGCAACACTCAAAAAAACCCTTAAAGGCACCAGATGTGTAAAACTAACATCAGAAAGCAGGTAACTCCCTAATGAGCAGCATTAATCAGCTTAAGGGCTTGTAAAGAAACATTCAGGTACTCGCTTGGAGAGATCCAAAATAGCTTCCAAAACAAGTAGGGGAGAGATGCATCATCAGGTACCCGTAAATCATCACCATCTGAAGTATTTGACAAGTCTCCAACACACGATGCTGCTATCAAAGGCAAAATAACTCAAGACCACTATGACCATGAAGAATGATGGTGGAACTGTCTTATCATCCTAAAACCAGCGGCGTTCTCTCACTGTAAGGAATCTTGGGTTAGTCCTGCTTGGCTGCATTCCATCTCCAAGGACAAAAATGAAGTTTTTCTTCAGAAGCGCCCAGCCCTTAATATTAAACTCCCAGGCTGAGGTTCTCAGTGACCATCACAACCATCTAACCTGACCTCCTGTATACTCAGGTGACAGTATTTTCCCAGAAGCTGAATTAAGTGTAGCTTTTTGAAAGAGAGCTGGAACTAATCTCCATTACCTGCCAGCTTTTATCTTCCCGCCGGCTCACCTGCTACGGGGTAACGCGATTATGCACAGCTCAGACACCAGGTTTCATGGTCAATGTGAGAGCTACTCGCTTCTCAGGCTTAGCAGCAAAAACTGTGATCCTTTTTTTCAGAGTTTAATAGAGGTGAAAAGATTACCCCTGGATGGGCTCCATCCCATGATCGGCTTAAATTGCAAACAAGCTTCAGTCCAGCTTTGTCTGGGTCAAATCATACTCTGCCACCTTCCACAGCTTTTATCTCTCCGCTCCATAGAATCCCAGCATGGTGGGAGTTGGAACGGCCCTCTGGAGATCATCTGGTGCCACCCACCCTGCTCCAGCAGGGTCACCCAGAGCAGGGGGCCCAGCAGCGCAGGGTCCAGGCACCTTGGGAATCTCTCCGGACAAGGAGACTCCCCAAGCTCTCTGGGCAGCCTGGGCCAGGCTCCAACCCCCTCCCACCAAACCAGTTGCTCCTCCCGCTCCCAGGGAACCTCCTGGCTTCCAGTCGGTGCCCGGTGCCCCTCGTCCTGGCGCTGGGCACCCCTGAGCAGAGTCTGGCCCCGGCCTCTTGCCCCCCGGGGGCCCTTGAGCTCTTGCTCAGCCTTGCTCAGCTCCC
Source organism: Baryphthengus martii (assembly GCA_013396935.1). Lineage (NCBI taxonomy): Eukaryota > Metazoa > Chordata > Aves > Coraciiformes > Momotidae > Baryphthengus > Baryphthengus martii. Next base: position 18,748 of record VWZK01006776.1, read on the forward strand.
CTCTGGGGCTGTTCTGCTCCAGCTGAACAGCCCCAGGGCTCTCAGCCTTTCCTGCCCACACAGATGCTCCACTCTCCATGCACTGACTACGTCAATAGAAGAGAAGCCAATTCAAACGGACGTCATTCAGCCTGAAATCAGGAGTGATTCGATTCCGATAATACCCTTCGCTATTCACTGCCGTAATATTGCGTGTCCGATATATGTAAATAGATTAAGTTCATCAAGGTTGTCCTCACTGGCAAGACTGCCAGAGATGCCAGAAAATAAACATGTAGAAGGGTATTTTTCTCAGAGCATTACTAAACCCTACCAGGACTGGAAGGGATCCCCCAAATCTGGTAAATCTAGTCCCAGCTATTTAAAATACAACCAAGTGTTCTATTTAAAGCAGATATTCATTGGGGTAGCTCTGGCAGATCTACAGGTATTCACCAAATCACCAGGGAAAACATTTTCTGAGTAGTTTCTGCGTCTCAAGTCTCCTGCACCTTCAAGTCTGCAACCTGAAATCCAGTCTCTCAGGAAGGGAAGGTCAGAGAAACTTTTCTTTCTTAGCACAAAAGCTGATCTTGCCTTTTTCTTCCGTTCTAAAATGAACAGATGCGAATTGGTCTTGGCAACAGCACCGGGCAACAAGTGACCTTTACAGAGAATGACCTTTAAACTCATGACTTGTGCTCAACACTAAATAAAGACGATCTGAAAGGGATCTGAGAGAAACTTTTAGGATTTTGAGATCAGTGGCCAAAACACTAAAAAAATATTGACCCAATATTTCTTCGCAAGGCTCATCCAGGCTATCGATATCCGACTATCTGTCAACTTTTGTCTTTATACACATCTTATTTAGGTTGGAAATCTATTCTCTTCCAGTAATGGTTTGAAACTGGAAGAGGGTAGATTTAGATTAGAAATAAGAAGGAAACTCCTCACTCTGAAGGTGGTGAGACACTGGAAGAGGCTGCCCAGGGAAGCTGTGGAAGCTCCATCCCTGGAAGTGTTGAAGACCACGTTGGATGAGGCTCTGAGCAACCTGCTCTAGTGGGAGGTGTCTCTGCCCAGGGCAGGGGGGTTGGAATGAGATGATCTTTCAGGTCCCTCCCAACCCAAATCATTCTATGATTCTAAGTTATAAGTTTAGGGAGAAGGAATCATCTTTTTCCCATCTTTAGAAATTATCTACATATAGTGAGGCTTGACTGATTATTAAGGCTTCCAGATTCCAGTATAAATTAAAAGGAAAAAAGTAACGGATGGAATTCTGTGGAAAAAAAAACCAACAAACTCTCAACAAATCACACGGAGCAGCTCTAACATCTCGAATCCCACCTTTGAAGCGTTCAGTCTGTTAATGGTTTACGCCTTGGCTACTGCAGCAGGAGGGTGAAAAGGGGTTACTCCTTGGGTACAGTCATTACAATGCAGTGATTTCACCTCCTTTCCCAAGGATCTGCAGAATAACGAGACTGACAGGAAGCAGGGAAACCTGGGTCACCGCCATATGGCAGCACACTGAGAACAGACCCCCCCTGGAAGGGGGAAAATGGAGATTTTTAAAAACCTGCTTCGAATCTTGAGAAACGACAAAAAGCTTCTGTACGCTTGAAAGAAAAAAAAAAAGGGGGGAGGAAAAAAAATAAGAATTTTTACATTTCTCCACAAGGAGCCAAGCTCTGACAGCTCTTTAGGGGCTTTTGCAGGTCCTAGTGCTTTTACAGCTGTGTCTACCAGTACTCCTCACTAACACTTTCAAATTAATTCCAACACTTCCCACACAAAAAAAGCAGAACTTTCGGAAACAGGGGTAAAAGGAAGTGTGGTAGATTCAGCTATTAAAATAAATAATTAAAAAAAAATCCTACTCCTTTCTCCCTTTCTTTTAATGCCCTTGGTAAAATCCCTGGTGGAGAAGAACGTGCTGCTCAGGACTAAACCAGAATTGTGTGGGACCCATTCCAGTCCCTCAGGATGAAGGAATAATACAGAGGAGATTCAGGCTCCACTTCCATGGAGACAAAAGGATGAAAAGGGCTCTGTGTTCCTTTTGAATTAGCTCAGGCGTCACTTTGCTCCCCTCCACCACGACGTCGCTCTTACAGTGCAGCTTGTTTGGAAAATGAGATTCACGGACACGAGACCCTTTCGTGAACCCTCGAGTGAACAAGTCAATTTATGTAGAAGCAAAGAGAGTGTGGGATAATGAAACATGTAATTTTTTTTCCTCTGCATGACTCCAGAGGTCTGTGTTTAAGGTAGAAAGCCTTCCCCAACCTCACCAGAGAAGGACCAGTAAGTGCCTTTCACACACTGAAGTCCAGAAGGAATAACGTGGTCTCCAGAGTGAGGATGGAGAAAATGCCCAGTAGGCAGGAGGCTCCCAGGTTTCATGCTACATTAAAACATTAATTTTTAATATAAAATAATGTTAAAACAAGTATTGGACTCCCTATCGCACAGTGAAGCCATCATGGAGACAAAGATGCTCCAGTGCTTCACTGAAGGTGAAAGAGATTTCTCAGGAGACATCAGTGCAAAGATCTCAGATGTCTTCTACTCGCACCAAAGGGCTCTCCCTTGTGCACACACGTGACACACATGCTCCATTCATGGCACTAGTCTAAATACAGCCACAGTAGGGCCCGGAAGATTTTTTTTTTCCCCTTTAATAATGTTTAACATGACCATGACATGTTCTTTCAGCCACCCAGAGTGTTCTTCCTTATCAGTTGAATGTTATCTTTCCAAGGGATGCAAGACCTGGGTGTGAAAAGCTGCGCCTGAGGTTTTACTTCTTCTACAGAGAACCTGCACTGTGATCTGACCCCAGCCCTGCTCTCCACTACCTCAGAACATCTCTGTTGCTGCAGTGATGAAGATCACAGACCACCTTGGGTTGGAAGGGGCCTTTCAAGGTCCTCTAGACCAACCCCCTGCAGGGAGCAGGGACATCTGCAACTCGAGCAGGTTNGGGCTGCTGGGCTGCGAGCGCATGGGGCCGGCTCAGCTCCAGCTCCGCACCCCCAGCACCCTCAAGTCCTTCTCCTCAGGGCTCCCTCCAGCCCTTCATCCCCCAGGCTGTGCTAATGCTGGAGATTGCGCCCACTGAGATGCAGGACCTTGTACTTGGCTTTGTTGAACCTCATGAGATTCACAAAGGTCCATTCCTCGAGCTTATCCAGGCCCTTCTGGATAGACTGTGACAACTGTATAAGGCAGTGCGAAAGCCAGGGAGAAACGAGCAACGCATTACTCAAAACTATTTGTCTTCCTCCAGATGGCACATCTTCCTAGAGCTCTTCTGAGAAATGCAAGCCCCTGGGTTACTGCCAAGGGAGCTGATGTGACAGGGCATGAGAATGAGGACAAACAGGTAAGAGAGAACGGCCCAGCTGCTAGCTGGCACCACCTGAAAATCAAGACTATTCTTTCCCCGTCTCCCTGTGAAGCCCCCTTCATGTGCTGAAACAAAAAGCGCTAATTTGACTTCCCGCTTGGCTTTGTTGAATTTTGACATGTCCTCAGTTAAGCGAGATCCCCTCCTTCAATCAACCACCCTTTTCTTGAGACGTTAGAAGAGGAGGAAGCCGAAGCAATTATTGAAAACTCCTAAGCAGCAGCTTTCGCCTAATTACCATGACTCCGTTTTAATTTTTTTTATCGATCGCCTCCCGCGAATACACAAGTATTGACTGAACTCGCAGAGTCTTGCGCCGCTGCGATAAGAACAGCAGCCGGTGAAAAACAAAATGCAATTAGGTGACCCAATATCCTGCTGAATGTTTGGGATTAGAAAAAAAAATAAGAAAGAAAAGCAAAGCCTGGAAGAAAACACATTTGTGTCTTCCACAGAGTTGCTCTCTGGGCTTGGGAGCGACGTCCTTGTCAAGAGAAAGTGAGATTTTTACTTCCTACACGGCCAACATGGTTGTATTTAATTCCTTATTGACCCAAAGCCCAAGTCTGGATGACCTACCAGCTTCGATGACCTTCAGAGGGAGGGACTGGCCACCTCTCACTTTCACGCCTAGCGAAGTCTGCCTTGAGAGGTCACAATCCCCACAGCCCCTTGCTGCACAGAGTCCGTGAAGCCAACCATCTTAAACCACAAACAAAATCCTCAAACCAGTTAAAGCCACAGCTCAGAACTCAATTGTTCTCCTCCATGTGCAATGCATCGGAACACGGTCCCGTTTACTGTTCCATTTAATTTCTTCGCTGGCTTCTTGGCATTACAGGTTCTCTTACTAATATCCAGATAATTCCAAAATACGTTGTGGCCAAATCATTTTTTTTTTTTTTCTGTTTGGTTTAGTTTTGGGGGTATTTTAGTTACCTTTTTCCCCCCTCTTGGATCTACCTAGTTCTCCGATCTGCTCAACTTCACTTCAACCACTAAACCAACATGAAACTTGCTCTTATTTTCAAATGGTGACCGGCCATCTAGTTGGGTTCTGTCCTCACCACCAAATAATTTTTTTAAGTTGCTTTGGTTAGAACACTTGAGTGAATAATTATCATCCTCATTCAGTGGAAAAATCTCTTTCTTCCATAGCAGCAACTGCAAGCGTAACAGAAGAAAGAAATCATATCCTGGACCCTGGAGATTTATATGCTTTCAAACAGACAAGGCAACTTCCATTAGGCTCACATTGATAAGCACCGTTCTGACGTGGCTCAGGATTGCAGGAATTGATTTCTTGGCTTTTTTTTTTCATATATAATAAGCATAAGTAGTGGAGGAGAACTCCTGAGTTAGCAGATACCACTCTCTTCATCACTGTTCCATTCCAGCCAGTAATGATTTTTTAAAGAAAATAAATCAGATATGAATTCTTAGCATTTCAGACTAATGTTATGTGTCGAAGTCAAGACTGCCACTAGAGCTACGTTGGCTTCGGAACCATGTGGCTCCTTGACCACACGTTATTCAAAAATACTCTTGCTAGCAGCTCGAAGAATCATAGAGTGGCTTGAGTTGGAAGGGACCTTAAAGATCATCTCATTCCAACCCCCCTGCCATGGGCAGAGACTAGGTCAGGTTGCTCAGAGTCTCGTCCAGCTTGGTCTTAAATATTTCCAGGGATGAGGTGTCCACAACTTCTCTGGGCTACTCATTCCAGTGTCTCACCACCCACATAGAGAAGAATTTAGTCCTAACTTCTAACCTAAATCTCTCCTCTTAAAGTTTGGAGCCATCATCCCTCATCCTGTCAATACAAGCCCTTGTGAAAAGTCCCTCCACAGGTTTCCTTTAGGCCCTCTTTAGGTACCGGAAGGCCACAAGAAGGTCTCCCTGGAGCCTTCTCTTCTCCAGGCTGCACAAGCCCAACTGTCCCAGCCTGGCCTCCCAGCAGAGGGTTCCAGCCCTCAGGCCATCTTTGTGCCCCTCCTTGTAGAAAAGAAGAAAGAAAAAGAAGCTATTTTCCTATTTGCTAAGCCCATCAGTTAGTGTGAATTTTATGAAGTTATAAAGTATTGTTACAAGCAAAACAATGGTTCTCTATAATTAATTTTGAGTGTAGCCATGTACAGCACTATTAGGAACAACTCACTGACATCCCCAAATTAGCTGAGTTCGTATTTGCAGGTTCTCTTCTATCTCTCTCCTTCTCTAACAGCCTAAGGACAGCGCGACGTCAACAATCAGGGAAATGAAAAAGTGTGTCAGTCAGACATTTGGTCAAAGAATGATGAAAACCAACAGAGATTCAATGATTTCATCTCCACGGGACAGAAACCACCAAGGAGACAAAGGTGGTTGGAGACAGGTACTCAGCAGACCCCAAAGACTGATGCAGGCCACAAAACGATCTCTGCGATATTAAATAAATGAAATCTAGGTGAAAGGTTCCTATCACTCAAGAACAACTTCAGACCAATTAAAGAGAGTTCCCAGCGTGCTTCAAGGAAGATTTTCACGCCTGCATTCTGGGTCAGGATTCTGCTAATCAGTTCAGTCACACACCAATCAAAAAGAGAGATAAAAAAAAATCATCCTTTGTTAACTTGTCTCATCTTTTACCCCACGCAGTCAACAGGAGGTGGAGATACCTGCACCCTCAGACAGAGCCAGAAGCTGAAGGCAGAACTGTGCCTGGAGCGTATCAATTGCACACGGAGGCAGAAAGGCCGGTGAATTATTACCAAGTAAAGTCCATCCAAAGATCTCATTTAGAAGGTGCCAGTTCTTGTTTAATCCTGCTGGAAGATTCCATCTATAAACCACCATCCTGTCACCTAACGCAACAACCACCACAGAAGATGAAAGTTGGTTTGGTCTCTTTTTTTACTTTGGAAACCTCTATGTGACCTGTAAGGATGGATGGAGAGTCGAGAAAGGGTTTCAAGGACTGTCTGAGCAACTGATGGAACCACAGTGTAGCTCACCTAATACAAAAGTGAATAAATAAAAATATTGTCCTTCTTTCCCCTCCCTCCCCACACGCTCATCTTCGATCGGCCAAAGGGAGAGAGTCGCCAGCGCCTGGTAAATGCTTTGGATAAAAATCCATATATTGAATTCAGAGAAATGAAATAAAACGCAAGCTCTGACAGAACGTGGATGATGGGGTTTGCAAAAGAGCCCGTTCTTGTTTTTTAGGTTTTGAAAGTTGTTCGCTTTGGCAGTTTCGAAGTTCAGATGGCGCTACATTTCAATATCCCATTCCAGCCTCTTCGGGCTGCGTACAGCGGACGAACGCCAAATCACCTTGCTGCAAGGAGAAAAATCCCGTAATACAGGAAGATGGGAGCTACCTGGAGGCCTGACTGCCTTTAGTTTACTTTATGATAATAATAGAGGAACCTGTAGCCGTGTGTCTCTATTATACACAAGCACCTGCCCTGCAGCCACTCTCCTTGAAAATGAAAATTCACTCCCTTTCTACACTAATTTAATATCTTTCAAATAATAGACTTGACTTCTTTGCACCGTGGAGGAAAAGCACTTTAAAATGCTGCTACATCACTGAAGAAAAAAAAAAAAGTGTAATTTTTAATATTTAAGGCATGAGTGGCACGGAGTCTGCTCGTTTTAAGCAATGAGATTGGCAAATTGATCATTAACGATCGAGAATGGTCTGGGTATGGAAACAGCAGTGAAAAGCTCCCAACCTGGCCACCAAACTTACAGTAACTTCCCCAAACTTCTGATACTTTCCCAAACTTATTATATTGACTAGTGGTGTCCCCCAGGGGTCGGCACTGGGTCCGATGCTGTTTAATATCTTCATCAATGACCTGGATGAGGGGATGGAGGGGACCCTCAGCAAGTTCGCCGATGATACAAAACTGGGAGGAGTGGCTGAGACACTGGAGGGCTGTGCTGCCTTCCAGTGGGACCTGCACAGGGTGAAGAGCTGGGCGGGGAGAAATTTAATGCAATTCAAGAAGGGCAAGTGGAAAGTTCTGCATTTGGGGAAGAACAACCCCCTGGATCAGAACAGGGTGGGGGCTGAGCTGTTGGAGAGCAGCTCTGGGGAAAAAGCCCTGGGAGTCCTGGTGGACAAGAGGACACCCAGGAGCCAACAAGGCGCCCTCACGGCCGGGAAGGCCAAGGGGCTCCTGGGGGGCATTAGAAGGAGTGTGGCCAGCAGGGCGAGGGAGGTTCTCCTCCCCCTCTGCTCTGCCCTGGTGAGGCCCCACCTGGAGCACTGGATCCAGTGCTGGACACCCCAGTTCCAGAAGGACAGGGAACTGCTGGAGAAAGTCCAGTGCAGAGCCACTGAGCTTGTGAAGGGAGTGGAGCACCTGATGAGAAAAGGCTGAGGGAGCTGGGGCTCTTTGGCTTGGAGAAGAGGAGCCTGAGGGGTGACCTCAGGAATGTTTATAAATATGGAAAGGGCAGTGTCAGGAGGACGGAGTCAGGCTCTTCTTGGTGATGCCCAATGACAGGACAAGGGGCACTGGGTGCAAACTGGAGCAGAGGAGGTTCTGTGTAAACACAAGGAAACACTTTTTTGTAGTGAGGGTGACAGAGCCTGGCCCAGGCTGCCCAGAGAGGTGGTGGAGTCTCCTTCTCTGGAGACATTCAAAACCTGCCTGGACACGTTCCTAGCGTGTCCTGCTCTGGGTTTGTGCTCTGGCAGGGGGGTTGGACTCAATGTTTCAAGGTCCCTTCCAGTCCCTGATATTCTGTGATATTACTTTCCCAAACCTATTATATTACTTTTCTATTTCTTTAAAAAAAACACATCAAACAAAATAATGAGAAACAACATCCTATGGTCACTGCTGGTTGCTAAACCAGATCAGAAAAAGGACAATGAATCCAACCATTTTAGGTCTTCTTAGGTCCCGACCCCCACCGTGTATCGCCCGGGACTCTGAGTGCCTATTAACGAGGCAAAGACCCTCGTTTCTAATTACCCTTCATACAACACTTCATCCTCTCATTCAAAGCATCAAGTGCTAACATCAAGTTTCCACACACCACCGACATCTCCTATAGAGTTATTTAAAGAAATAGAATGTTTTGTGTTATGGAATAAATTAGATCAGGGATGGGGGTGCAGAACAGGAGGGAAGAGTCATGGTGAGTATGGTTACAGGTCCAATAAAAGACTCCACTTTTTCAGCCCTCCCAGCATCGCTGGGGCTCCTCTGGCCCCGCTCCGACAGCTCCCTGTCTCTCCTGGGCTGAGGCCTCCTGAGCTGGATGCAGTACTCCAGGTATTCTCATGAGAGTAGAGGGGCAGAATGGCAACACATGCATTCATAAACACCTTAATTATGAATTACTACCCACGCCATCCCTAAAATAACCTTTGGTTTAAAGCTGCTGCTGGAGCAGAAAGCAACCTTCAACTTTCAGAAATATTAGAAATAGAGCAATCTGCAAGGAGATGATGATTGACAGAGGGAGAGGGAAAGAGCAATGCTTAAATAATGTATGTAAACCTGTAATTCAGCCTGACACAAATTCATTTTTCTCGCTATGACACTCCGACGTAATGCAATCAATGAGACGGTCTCCATGGCAAAGCCATTATTTAAACAAAGCTGCCTTGGCTTCAAAAATGCAATAATTTGGGACAATTTAGGACCGATATTATGCGCCACTTTGCATTGTGATGTGCTGAGAGATCCTACATTGATCTGGAAATAAAAGGCCAGCAACATTTCGATAGTTGATAGATTCTTTTTCCCCCCCTCTTTCTCTTTTGATTCCAGAATCCCCAAATGTGTTAAATAGTCCAGCAGCTATCACCTCTGCTTACCTCACCGCCTTTATTATCAATAAAAATTGAAGAGCTTTCTTAAAAGGCAGACTCACAATAAGTACACATAACTACTTAAATTCAGCTTGAACAATAAGTGCTCTTTCTCTCTCTCTTTTGAAATAAACATCCTCCTTTATATATATATATATTTTTTTATTTTTTTTTTTACAAAACATATTTGATTGCTGCCTCCAAACGTGTTCCCAAAGCTGCACAAAGAGACAGAGAACATGGAGTGGGGGAAAATCTATTTCTTGAGTCGGACGAAGGGATTGGATTTCAAGCATAGAACAGGGAGCTTGGGACATTTTGGTTGAGCTCCTGCCATCCATTCCTAAAGCACCAGGGCTACTCCTGTAATTAAAGACCAGCAGACGCTCCAGCTACTTAGGAGATCAAGGCCAGAGGAGCGCAGAGCTCTACATGATCAATCCCTTCATCTCCCCAGGTCTTCATTCCCCCTCTGTAAAATGGGAGTAATTAAACTCCTGTTCTCTTGTCCCTTGTTTGCCCTGGTTCGTTATACGACGGCCTCTTTTCATCCGCCTCCGCGCTGCCGGGTTGAGGTTGAAGGACCGATTCGTTACCGTAATGCACATAACGAACGGCGATATTGCACCCGTCGGATAATAGAATATGTCTTTGTTTTTTTTTTTTACCTCTGGCTTTTGTCATTTCCCTAATTGGAGCAAACACCAAATTATCTCCATTTAACAGATGCTGCTGTGCCACCTACCACTGGTTCAACCGGCTAAACGCTTCGGTGACTCTGCAATAAGTAGACAGGACTAGAGGCTATTCTGCCACAGCTCTAAAAATGTGATCTGATGTAAAACCTCCAACTAAAGCACAAAGATTAACTTTTTTTTATTGATTTTTCAATGGAATCTCAGCCCTGCAGTTTCAATGGCAAGAAAGATGAATTGTCTCTACGGATGCAGGTTGACTCGGAACGTCTCCGGAAAGACACCAGGCGCTTGCTAAGAGCTCACCATCTCAAGGTGAAGTCCATCTCTCATCTGCACCTTTGTTTTCAGAGATTAAAAGCAAAGTCCTGGGGGTTTATTGCCCTGTGAATCAGCAATTGCCAAGGCGCCGCGAAACAACGTCAGCCCGAAATACAACAGCTCAGAAGCAACTAAAATCCAAAAGAGATTGGGGAGCTTACCCTGTAAAGCACTGAAAGAGACATTCCAAAGTGAAAAGAAGTTTTTAAAGGACTTTTTGTCTTCAAAAGCTCTTCCCATTCTGAAGCGTCAGCGTTGGCTCATGTCAAAGAATCACACGGAATGGCCAAAATTAGTTTTTTTAGTGTTGCGATGCAACCGAGAGCAGATCTCCCCGTGCGGCGTTTGTGCCAGAGCTGGAACACCACGTGGGGCACGGAAGAGCTCGAGTGGGAACTCCACAGGAGGTCGATCCTTGCTGCTCCTGGCAACCCTTCATATGGTCTTGGCAGTGCTCAAAACTGGCTAACAACGATTTAGTAAAGCTGGGGCAGTGCTCCCTTTGCAGGCAGCCCCTGTGCCTCCCCAGGACTTAAAAGAATCTACTGCCACAGACTAATAAATAAAAATTTCTCTATTTAATCCTTATTTTCCTTTCTGTTGCTCCACCTGAATGTTGTTCCCCTCGCACAGCTACCACCGAGCCTCCGACAGACACAACCTGCCTGGGCAACCGCAGGATTGGGGGATATTAAAAAGCTGTTAAAGCCTCAGTGCTGCTGGTGGAAGGGAACCCGCGGGGCTGTAGCTCCTCAGCTGTATGGGGGTAAGAACCCAGCTGTGTAAGGCAGGAGACACCCCCTGTGCCAAACCTCGGCCGGAGGCAGGAATGGGAAAGGAGGCCAGAGCTGGCAATTCATAACAAACTCATTTGAAGTTTTTATAGAGGGTTGTATAAACAGAACAGCACTAAGCATCTCTGTATGACATCGTATCTTTAAATCACACAATAGAATCACAGAATTGTTGTGGCTGGAAGAGATCTTTAAGATCACACAGTTCAACTGTTGTCCCATCCCTGCCAGGGCACCCCTGAGCCCTGTCCCTCAGCACCACATCTCCACGCCTTGGAAACCCCTCCAGGGAGCAGGGGGACTCCAGCCCTGCCCTGGGCAGCCTGGCACACGCCTGGACAACCCCAAAGGGCCTTGGGGAAATTCTTCCTCAGCTCCAAACTAAACCTCCCCTGGGGAAACTTGAGAACATTTCCTCTTGTCCTGGCGCTTGTTCCTTGTGAGGAGAGCCTAATTCCCCCTGCCTCCCAGCTCCCTGAATGTCAGGGAGTTGTGGAGCCAGAAGGTCTCCCCTGAGCCTCCTTTGCTCCAGGCTGCACAAGCCCAGCTCCCTCAGCTGCTCCTCCCCACACTCCTGCTCCACACCCTTTCCCAGCTCCGCTGCCCTTCTCTGGCCACGCTCCAGCCCCTCCAGCTCCTTCTGGGAGAGAATTCCAAAAAGTGACCCCAGGATTCCAGGGGTGGCCTCCCCAGTGCCCAGTGCAGGGGGACAATCCCTGCCCTGGCCCTGTTACCCGCCCAGTGCTGCCCCAGCCAGGATGCTGGGGGCTTCTTGGCCCCCTGGGCACTCTCGGGCTCATCTCTGGCCACCTGGCCACCAACCCCCCCAGGGCCTTTCCCGCTGGGCCCTTTCCGGCCGCTCTGCCCCAGCCTGGAGCGGTGCCGGGGGTTGGGGTGACCCAAGGGCAGGACCTGGACCTTGCCCTTGTTGACCCTCTTCCCACTGGGCTGGGCCTGTCAATCTAGTCTGACCAGATCAATGATGTAATGATGGAGAAGGAAGCCTTAAATTTGTTTGGCTGATCTTGATGTTCCTCCTCACCATCCTGGCACAGCTCAGGAGTGGCAGCAGAAGCTTGGCTGGTGGGAAAGGGCTGCATCGAGTCTGGAACACGCAGAAACAGCAACACCTTGTTCTTACAGGAGGGAACTGAAAATACTACTCTACTGAAAATACAATTAGAAAAGAACAACAGCTCGAAAGGAAGGCTCGAGAGAAGATGGAGAAGTTGAGCTAATGAAGAAAAGTGTTTCTATCAACTTGCACTTAGACAAAATGTGCAACCAGGATGAGATTCTTCCCTTTGCTTGAGGGCAGAAGTTGGAGGCTCTTGTTGCTGCTAGTTATTGATGTTGATGATGACCCCAAAACACAGATAACGGAGCGAATCTCTAGGAGATATTGATTTCAAACAAGCCCAAAACACAGACCTAGAGGAAGAACCAGCAGTAAAAGGGATCTTAGAAGAAGCTGGATGTTAATACCATTCCATTCCTCTCCTGAGGGAGCCTAATAGCTTCATGATCAGGGAGAAAGTTAATAGACAAACACCGTTATTATTAAACTGGATTAAATTTGAAACCACCATCCTTGGCAAGTAGCCCTTCAAGGTGTAATTTGAGCATCACAGCAGGTGAAAATAAAAAACAAAAATAAAAAGCCTGGCCTCGGCTGTGTCGTAATAAGCTCCCAACGAGCTGAGGGAAACAGCAAATTGCAAGGTGATACAGCAGGCGATGAAGGCACGAAGAGAGGACGCAGGAAGGCAGCCAGACTGGGTGCAACCAGCTCGCACCCCATCGTGGGGCTACACCACCAATTCTGGGATGGGGAGCACGGGTTTCAGGCCTTACTCATCTCCTACCTCTGGTTTCCCATTAATTAGAACCACGTGGCAAGACCGAGCCTGAAGAAAGCACGGGAAGAAGCGGCAGCGAGGTGTTCTGAGTTTCCATCGGGTTCACTCTTTCGATGGTTTATTTCCCTTGGAAATAATGGTGTTATGGATGTTTCTCTTCCTCGGTCACTGAATTCACTCTAGCCTGGGAAACTCAACTCGGAATGTTCTTCTCTGAGTTGAAAAACCTCTACATGCCAGGCAGGTGGGATGTCTCACTCTATCAGGGGTCCCAAAACGAGATGAGTGCTCTGATTTCCTCCAAATTGCTCTAAAGTCACCGTATTTAAAGTGAATACTTATTTTCAGAGAGGAAGACGGGGGTTTATGCTCATACAAAATGAACCCAAATCACGATAAAATCCTGTGGAATGGGACAAGGAGTGCACATGGGACCAATCCTGACCAGATTCTCCATCCTTCAGTCCCTTCACATGTGTAACATTGCCCATTATCCACTTTTTCCAATACTACCTTAAACTTTTTTTTTTTTTTAATTCATTATTTTTTTAAGACAGAAGGCTTGAAAACATCAAAAATCCTAACGCAGGGTTCTCTACCACATGACTGACCTGCACAACCACTGCTCAAACTCCTGTGAAAACTCCTCGCCCTGTATTTACCCAGTTTGGAGTGTGAGAACACTGATCTGCTCACCAGGGTCAGCTGGAAGAACTTCCTTGTGGTCTACACTTTAGAAGGCTCTGAACTGTAAATGCAAGATTTATTTTTACCGTATCCAGCTGATACTCAGAGAACCCTTGGTATAGATCCAGATCTCAATTAGGAAAGTAGCAAAGAGCAGCTCGGACCCCCAAAGCTCCCTGAAAGAACTCACTGGTTGCTGCTGCTGAGCTTGGAAGAGTTGCCACCTCTGCAGGTGTCATTTTTATTGATGTGAAAGAAGTTTTGGAAAAAAAAAAAAAATCCCCGACAAGAATCTAATATGATCAAATAGAAAAGGACATGAAGAGTTTGGAAACAGGATATGGATGTGCAATAGGATTCTATATAATTTGGATAGTTCTCTCTCTGTATTCCTCATGGGAATGACTGGGTAAAGTTGCAGAGCAGGATCCCCCAAGTACTCAAGTACAGCTCAGTCATCTACATCACTTCCAAACCAAGCTCTCACCAAAAGTCAAGTGCTTCTAACTACAATAATAAAATTGGAGAATTGTTCTGGTCAGTTGGGACCTTCAAGATCATCAACTCCAACTGTTGCCTTGTCCCTGTCAGGGCACCACTAAACCATGACCCTCAGCATCACATCTCCACGCCTTGGAAACCCCTCCAGGGATCAAGGGGGACTCCAGCCCTGCCCTGGGCAGCCTGGGCCAGACCCAGACAACCCTTTTTTGGAAGATATTTTTCCTCAGCTCCAACCTCAACCTCCCCTGGGGCAACTCAAGGCCATGTCCTCTTGTCCTGGTGCTTGTTCCTTGGGAGAAGAGCCTGACCTGCCCTGGCTCCAACCTTCTCTCAAGGAGTTGTTGAGAACAAGGTGGTCTCCCCTGAGCCTCCTCTTCTCCAGGCTGCACAAGCCCAGGTCCCTCAGCTGCTCCTCACAAGACTTGTGCTCTAGACCCTTCACAAATGACAAAGAGAATAAAGGAGACAGGGACTTTGTAATACAGGAGTGTGACCATTTGATGTGAGGAAGCAAAACTTGGGTTGCTTCTTATGAAAGACACTATTGGAAGCAAAATACAACCACGCTTTCATTTAGGAAGTTACTCTTTTCATCTCGTGCCTTCCACAATGATGCCACGGGTTGCGGTTTTTCTTGAAAAAGATTTAAGTTCTGTCATCTAAAAATACCAAGATGTTCTCGAGTGTTCAGAGCAACCATCGTCTAGTAATTGCAGATGATCACCTGGAAATTGCAGCCGAAGCTGCTGCGTTGACTGCCCTGCGCTGCGTTAGCAATGAAGGTCAGGCAGAGCTACAGGCAAGCGTGGCTGGTTTCAGGTACTGCCTGGTCAGTTCTGATTTTCAGATAATTAATCATTGTCTTGGATACCGGTTTTCACCCCAAAACGTAGACTCCGCGACATGCCAAATGGAGCTACTCACTTAACGAGACAAATGGATTTTATTGACTTAATCAAGAAGAGTAACAACTCAATAACTCATTTCTTCATAGCCGGCAAGAGCAAACTCTGGGGGCACGAGGAGAAGACGTAAAACACAGCCTATAAATTGTAAAGAGTTTATTAAAGAAATGCCAATGGGAAACGTTTCAGAATTGAATGTCCACGTCCGGCAAGGCTTCCACAGCAAGCCTCAAAATATTGACCCGGAACAAATGAGGCAAGCAATCTACAGATAAGAGATCAGAGGAAAGTCCATAATTTTTCTCCTCCAATTGATGAGATTATTTAACTGCCCTGTATTTGGTGGGGTAGGAAACAAAAGGTTATCACAGGTTTTGGTTGCTGTTGTTGAGTTGACAGCTTGCTCTTGGCACAGCTCCTTTCCACGCCACCGCTGCATCTCGGCTTCCCCAAATTAGCTGAGCATGCTGTGGAAGGAGCAACCTTAGCTCAAATCGGCCAGACTTGAGCCTTAATGTTGATAGCTCTGAGGATTATTCCTCCAAAACCTATAGAGACACCCAGGGGTAGAAAGACTCTGTTCACACCCGTTGATCTGGTGAAAACTGAGCTTTCACCATCACACCCAGGCACCTGGGATGTGCTGCCTTCCTTGCAGGAGACGAGGGCTTTAAAGGGATCTTCCTTCTTCAGATGGGAGAATGAGAGCAATTAATGCTTGTGATTTAAAGATAAGCATAAAACCCCATCAGCTCAAGAAGAATGGTAGAGGTTCTCTTGACAGCTCCAGGCCTTGGCCGCAGTGTGGACTCTGGGTGAAAATTGGAAGACACCGTATCTCCGGACGTTGTCCAGAGCCACAGGGCAAAGACGGACAAGAAAGCTCCAACGTCTACTTTCCGCAGGAGGGAGCACAAACCTCCCTACAAAATCTGCTGCCGATGGAAGAGAAAACCACAGAATAGCCCCCAGTGGCGTCATCCAGGATGGGGCAAACGCTCAGAGGTTCCTGGATGCGTGAAAACCCCGGGTGAGAGCCTCTACACCACGTTACTGAGGTGCACAAGTAGACGCGGAGCGAGATCAGTCGAAGAAGATAAAGCCACCGAGCGCAAAGCGTTAAAGTACAAATTGCACCTGCTAAATATTAGCAGCGAGCCTCCAAATTACCGAGACCAAAACAACTTCTTTCGAAATAACTTAATGCTCGCAATTCAAAAGTAGAAGTTTTCAATCGGAATCGAAGAGCTATTATATTGATTGGTACGCAGCGAGCTGCCTGAATACAAAATAAATGAGGAAAAAAAAAAAGAAAGAAATAAAAGAGAAAACATTTCTATTAATTTTATGTATTCCTCTCAGTGGTCCACGGCGACCAAGGTAGAAGAAACTTCTGTTGAAAGAGGGAAGGTTATGTTCTTATTTCTGGACAAACAGAAGCAAGACTTTTTTTTGGCACAATTTCTAACCAGAAGTGAACCCTGAAGAGGGCTGCACACACTAGCTTGGATATTTACTGTTTCTAATGGGCCAAATTATGCTGCTGGTGATTAAGACTCAAGCCTCGAAGGACTTGCTGTGTCTCAGCTACATAATGAATGGGCTTTTCACACACCCAGCCTTTCATCTCTGGGACCTCGGACTCGATTCAAATCGAAGGTAAGTGAAAGTCTTCAGCAGCTAATTGGGTCTGTTATAAGGCCACTGTTTCCTGATCACTTTTCCTTATCATTAGTCCGTTTTAGGATGGACTGGCCTAAAAGTCTGGCCATGCAGCCCTGCAATAATATCTGGGAGTGTTGCATTAACGCCGCTCTTGCTCTACTGCCATGGAGTTCTGCTTTGAAAAGTTCTTGTGAAGGCAGTCAGAGCTTTTCTGGGCTTGTTCAGCTTGGAGAAAAGGAGGCTCAAGGGGAGACCTCCTCACTCTCCACAGCTCCCTGACAGGAGGTTGGAGTAAACTGAGGTCAGTCTATTCTCCCACAGAACAAGCGACAGGACAAGAAGAAACAGCTTCAAGTTGCCCCAGCCGAGGTTTTGGTTGGAGCTGAGGAACAATTTCTTCCAAAAAAGGGTTGTCCAGGCCTGTGCCAGGCTGCCCAGGGCAGGGCTGGAGTCCCCCTGCTCCCTGGAGGGGTTTCCAAGGCGTGGAGACGTGGTGCTGAGGGACAGGGCTCAGTGGTGGCCTGCATTGTTGGATGAACAGTTGGACTTGATGATCCGAAAGGTCTCTTCCAATCAAAACGATTCTATGACTCTATGATTCTATCTAACGATCAGACCAAATGCAACTGAAAAAAAAGCATTTTTCCATCAGTTTGAGGAAAGTTGACATCAAGGCTATCCTCATGCTTCTTTCCTTAGCCTCATTTCTTTGCCTCTCAGCTGCTGCTGCCCTCAGAGCAACACACCGCCCCCAGGGTTTACAACAGCATTGCATGGACGGCAACCAAAGCAGTTTCCAATTCATCCCATTCCCCATGTTAAATAGACACATTTTGAAAGAAAACTTGTTTCTGGGTTCCTACGAGCGCATGAGAAATCAAGAGGGAGAGCCCAGAGGACAGAGGAAGTTTTTGTTAACGGCTTTACATTCGAAGCTAAATATAAAGGTCACCTCTCAGACAAAGAACAGGGTAATGGTCTGGATTCCTTTGCAGACACTCTATGAAGTAATAAATTATGTCTCTTATTGCTGTGATTGTTTTCAAAGGCTTGAGAAGCCTTCAGATACACAGTAAGAGAGAAAGTCTACAGAGGTCAGATGGAGGGAGCAGGTATCAGGAGATGATAGTTTGACTTCTCGCTGTGGCAGGTTATTCATCGCTTCTCCTACACCTCTACTTTTTCATTCGCAAAAAAAAAAAAAAAGGAAGAGACAACGAATCCTTCAAAACACACAACTAGCCAGGTATTTCACAATCTTCAGATGGAAGTCACCTTAGAAATAGAATCACAGAATTATAAAATCACTTAGGTTGGAAGAGACCTTTAAGATCATGGAGTCCAACCGTTCCCCCATCCCTGCCCCTCAGCACCACGTCTCCACGCCTTGGAAACCCCTTCAGGGAGCAGGGGGACTCCAGCCCTGCCCTGGGCAGCCTGGCACAGGCCTGGACAATTCTGGATGAGAAGAAATTGTTCCTCAGCTCCAACCTCAGCCTCCCCTGGGGCAACTTGAGAACATTTCCCCTTGTTTTGTTGCTTGTTCCTTGGGAGAAGAGAACAACCCCCCTTGACTCCAATCTCCTGTCAGGGAGTAGTTGAGAGCGAGAAGGTCTCCCCTGAGCCTCCTTTTCTCCAGGCTGAACAAGTCCAGGCCCCTCAGCTGCTCCCCACAACACTTGTTCTCTAGACTCTTCACCGATCCCTTTTAAATACCAGTAGAATAACCACCCAAGATGCAAATGCTCAGAGTTATCAGCAGGTGAAGAAGACATCTGCTGCGTTTCCAGCTTTAGGATGAACCAAGCAAGTATGAGTAACAGGCATGGAATGAACAGCTTTCACCAAGTTCTTTCAATTGTACCAAGTCCAAAAATACAGTTCCACCAAGCACAGAGGCTGTGAAATCAAACTTTACAATGGAGAGGGAACATCAGGTTAACACGGACTCAGCCATCCAGACAATGCCAAAGTGCTTCTCAATACCCACGGAGAACATCCCACTTGGAAACACCAGCCGCTGGCTTTGTGTCAGGCACTTTTCGGAGACACGTGCCAGCGAAACGTAGGGATTTGTGCGTGCAATGCCTTCCACAAAGCCTCTCCTTTCAGCCTCACCCCAAATCATCTCTCTCATTTTCGCCCGAGCATTTCAATAGAGCTCTACAGGTAGCAAATTGAAATGTTCAGTCCTCCATTGCGGGGAGATTGAATCTGAAAGGCGAGCGGCAATAAGAATGAAGCGAGGCATCGATAGCACACGCCAAAGCGCTCGCCGACGACGGCAACGGTGTCGGATGAATGATTGAGCATTTGTTAAAACTTCTACCGTTGTGAAAAGCAACCTATTATTTTCCTGGCTGGGCTCTGAAATGCCTCAATCACTGACAGAACGAGCGAGCGAGAAATAATACAGTTCATTTTCGAGGCCTTTTGTTCGACAGACGCGTTGCTGCACCTCCTATCTCCCATTGTTTCATCAACAACGCAGCGAAGACTTTTCCCCTCGGCCCGCTTTTCTGATATCATGTCGTTAGACTGATGACTCCTCCAACAGGGAACGTCTTTAAAAGTCGCCAATAACATCCTGTAACTCGACGCGGTGCTCAATCCAGGCCTGTTTTCGTCAAGGAAAACATGATACGACAGCACTTGGGTGAGGGCTGTACCCATCAGCCAGGGCAAGGAAGCAGCTTCCGACGTGCGGTGTTTAGCTACAGAACACAGTCCGATGGCTATACCCCTGTCACAGCAGCTCACTCGAGAAAGGCGAGGCCCTTTCACAATCTCAAGAAGTGAGGCCACATAGAATTCTCGAAGTTCAACAAGGCCAAGTACAAGATCTTGCACCTGATGTCCATCCAAGCTGGGGGTGAAGGGCTGGAGAGAGCCCTGAGGAGAAAGACTTCAGGGATGCTGGGGGTGAGGAGCTGGAGCTGAGCCGGCCCCGTGCGCTCGCAGACCAGCAGCCCCCGGCCCCCTGGGCTCATCCCCAGCAGCGTGGGCAGCAGGGCCAG
>VWZK01006776.1:38769-63431 GCA_013396935.1 Baryphthengus martii
TGCAGAAGAGAAAGCTCCAGGGAGGCCTTCTTGAGGCCTTTCAGGGCTTCCAGGGGCCTGTCAGAAAGATGGGGCCAGACTTTGGAGCAGGGCCTGTTGGGACAGGACAAGGGGTGACGGCTGTGAACTAGAAGAGGGCAGATTGAGACTGAGTCTAGGGAAGAAACTGTTGGTGCTGAGGGTGGTGAGAGCCTGGCCCAGGTTGCCCAAAGAGCTGGTCGCTGCCCCATCCCTGAAAGCATTCCAAATGAGATTCACCAGGGCTCTGAGCAGCGTGTTCCAGTTGTAAACGTCCCTGCTCACTGCAGGCAGGGTGGACTAGATGACATTTGAAGGTCCCTCCTAACCCAAACCATTCTCTGACTCTATAAATCTTTAGGAGGGAAATTAAGGCAGAGCTGGTTTGAACAGAAATGAGGATGGGCTGGAAAAAAAAGAATGGAGTTCAGAACAGGAAATTTAAGCCCGTTGAGACCATTTCATCCAGTGAATGAGAAAACCAGGCATGGCTAAAACAGAATGTGGGTTTTCACCATGGCTGGACTACATGAACCCAAAGAAAAAAAAAAGCCAGAAGCCTCTCGCAGAAAGCTACAGATACTCATGGCTCTACAGACAGGATTTAGTGTCTCCTTTGGAGGGCAATAAATCATCACAAAACTTGTGCAAACCATTTGTAAAGAGCAGCTCGAAGATCCCTGGAAGCTCAGGAACACGTTGTGGCTTTATGCAAACCTCAAAGAGGGATGGCTTCTTAACCCTGGAGCAGCAGAGGGTTGTTTCAGGAGCCTGGAAGGCTTTGACCTCTGGGGATATACCCAAAGAGAATGAAAGGCAAGTGGACAACCTCCCTAATAAGGGAAACAAATAAAAGAGAATTTATATTTCTATCTCATTTAGTTGACATGAAAATAAATTGTTCTTGTCTCTCTGCAAAGATTTGCTGAGATTCATTTATCTCTTTCCAGGGGGGATCACATTATCTTTGATCTTTCTACGTGTCAGGTCTTGAACCTCTTCTAGTCCAACCTGCCTGCAGAAGTACGACACCAGCCTGTGCTCCAAGCGTGGCAGAAGGATCCGTATGTCACGGAGCAGCTGCACTTCACGGTTGCCTCACGGAAACACCAGTTTTTTTTTAAAAAAAAAAGCCAAGGGCTGCCTTTCGAAGAAAAAGTGTAGAGGCTGAAATATTGAAATGAAGATCTCAGGGTCAGCCCAATGCACTCAGCAGAATCAATCTATATATAGACTGATCTCATAGCCCAGCCCCGAGCTAGAAGCTTTCTGGAGAGCAGAGCAACGGGTGCAGCACTTCCAAAATCACTGCTAATGAAGAAAAACAGTTATAAGAAACTGGGAATGTGATTCTAAACTAAAAAGTCATAAACTGGAGTACATTAGGAAAATAACTCCTACACTGGTCTTTTTTTTTTTTTTTAATAGACTATTTTGTCTCCATCAGCAAAGAACTGCTCTAATATAATTGCTCTAAATGACTCTTGGAAGATACATCTCTATTTGCAAACCTCATCAAGCTACATGTTAGACGAGTCCCAAACCTTCACTTCTTAATTTACAGCAAGAATGAACAAACAGAAGGAACATAACGCGGTAATTACCGTTAGCACAGCTCCCAGAAAGGTGAGTTACTGGCCCTCTTGCTATTACCAGCAATCAGAAGGAGCTGCTAATCTCACCCAGCTCTGGTTTTCCCTAAGATTTAAGGAATCCGGGAAGGGACTTTACGATAACGGTACTGACTCGGTAGGTAGCAATGCATCCGAGGGCATCTCTCGACAAACGGCATCCAGTTGTGAAGTCCAAACCCTTATAGTTTCTTCTCAAGGCGGGGTTCACCAGCCAATAACAACCCAATTGCACTAGCGCTCAGCTCAAGCCTAAGGAGCAAATACAATCCTATCAAATGTACATTAAAACGACCCCTCGGTTTATTCTAGATGCCGGCGGAAGCTCGTAGAGGTTTTGAAAGTGCTCCTGATCCAGTAATTCACACAACACAGGCTGAATCCTCCCAGGACATGAATAAATATGAAAGCACTGAACACCACAACAGACTTTTTAGCGCGTAAACTGTGCCACAGGTAAGAGTTAGATCAAAAGCGTTCGTTCCTCCGTGATGTAGCTTGGCATACGGCACGTTAGAAAAAAAACAAGAGAAAAATTTTAACAGTGACGATTTATTTCGTTACCTGCAGCAAGCGAAGAGTAAACTCCAAGAGTTAAAAGATTTAATAGAGTAATAATTCCGTTTAAGTGCAGCCTAGTAGAGAACACAAAACACAGAGCGCTCATTCTAACCTCAGTCACTGTCTAATACAAACTGAGAATACATTTCCCTTTCATATCCTTACGTGCTGCAGAATATTACTTCAGAAATAGCTTATAGAAAGGCGTCAGATAGAATTCACAAGCTTTTCCCATTTTACCTTTAAAGACAAACTTCTCAACTCGACAAAAGTCTGTAAATAAAGCCAGGCTGCCTTCCAGGGTACCAACCCCGGCATCACTACCAAAAAGTGAGAAGAGAAGGCTCCAAGGAGACCTTCTGGGGGCCTTCCAGGATCTGAAGGAGGCCGACAAGAAAGCCAGGGAGGGACTTTTGAGGATGTCGGGTAGTGATAGGACAAGGGGGAATGGATCCAAACTAGAGGAGGGGAGATTTAGATTGGACGTTAGGAAGAAGTTCTTCCCCCTGAGGGTGGTGAGACCTTGGTACAGGTTGCCCAGAGAGGTGGTGGAAGCCCCATCCCTGGAAGTTTTGAAGGCCAGGTTGGATGGGGCTCTGGGCAACCTGCTCTAGTGGGAGGTGTCCCTGCCCATGGCAGGGGAGTTGGAACTCTATGATCTTTAAGGTCCCTTCCAACCCTGATGATTCTATAATTCTATAAGATTAAAGCGTATTTGAAAAACTGCATTACTTGGGGGTCTCCAAACAAGTTGGGTTAGGTTTTCTTTCTCTATATATCGGAACCCAAATACATTCTTATGAAATAAATACTGCTGCTCAAGGGTAAGGTGACCCTATATGCTTAGAGAGCTCACAGAACCATAAAAGGGCTTAGGTTGGAAGGGATCTCAGAGATCATCCAATCCAACCTCCTTGCCGTGGGCAGGGACGCCCCTCAACTACAGCAGGTTGCTCAAGGCCTCATCCAACCTGGCCTTGAACACCTCCAGGGAGGGGGAATCCACAACTGCTCTGGGCAATCTGTTCCCGAGTCTTGTCAACTTCGTATTGAAGTACTTCTTCCTAAGATCCAGTCTAAATCTAATCTGATACTTCGCAGACAAGGTCTTAAAAATATTTAATTCACGATGAAGACACCAATCCGCACTCTGATCGTGAGCATTGTCCAGATCTGCCCAGTGACACCCAGAGTGCTCTCAACGACACCACCTTCATATCTGCGTTTTTATAGAGTTGACAGCCCGACGGGTCACAGGTCCTGGCAAGCTGTTGGTAGCTCGCCCCACAGTCTGGGGCAAAAAGGAACTGGCAGAGCTTTGACAGGTTCTTTTGCAGCTTTTTGACTGATGGCTGATGCCATCAACCTGAAAACCAATCGTCAGGCTTCGCTGATAGGCTTGGGAATATGGCCACAGACTTGCAGTTGATGATAGATGACATAAGCAAGCAGGTTTGGAGCGTTTGCAAAGAACAGCAGAGCCCCTTTGCTCCAAATACTCTTTGTCCATTGAGTGAATATTCATGAGTTTCAAAGTACAGAACTTAAACAATTTCCTTCCAGTTCAGAGGGACAAGAGAGGGGAAGGCTCTCAGAACCCCAGAGAGCAGGGGAAGGGTTTACAGGATGAGGGGAAAAAACTACATTAATTTTAAAATCAGTTCATTAATTGAACAATTTAAAATCATAACCTGGGAGAACCTTAAAAATGTGCCAGTAAGAGCAGTTCTCTCTTTCTCTTTTTTTTTTTCCACCAGCAAATATAGCGTAAGCGAAAACTGCAAACATCACAATTTCACATCAGGTACTTACAAATCTCACAGTTTCAGGGTCCATAGAAGAATTTTTATGAGGAGCAGCTGAAGGGAACTGATCTCTGATCTCATGATTTAGTTATTTGGGAACTGATCTCTGATCTCATGATTTAGTTATTTTGTCTCACATTGCTTATCCACAATATGGTCTACTTACTACAAAAAAAAAAAAAGGACAGGGAGGTGGTTCTTTGTTGGTAGTCGTAAAGTTTTGCAACATCTGAGGAGAACTAAAGTACTCATCATTTTATAAATGAAGATAATCAAACAAAACATTCATATAACGATATGGGGTGAGGGGAGAAGGATGGAATTAAGACCACGAAACCTGCTTTCCGTGCAAAGACTAAACAGACATCTACGTCTCAGAGGTGGGAAGAAGGTCACTCTGGNACACAAAGACTAAACAGACTAGAAAGACAAGTCTTCAGGAACTATGTCTCAGAGGTGGGAAGAAGGTCACTCTGGTTTGCTTAAGGAAAGAGAATTATTAGGAGTTTTCTTAGAGAAGCCCATCCTCAAACCGGCCCTTTCTCCGTTACTTCATTTTATAGAGAGCGGAGAGAACAAGCCCAGAAATCTGAATGGGGGAGGAAAATGTCCTTTAACACAATGCAATTAGAGCTTGTTATAGAAAATTTTAACACAGCCAACAGAAGGGAAAGTAAACATTTTTCCATCAAACTGAGGAAAGCCAACACACATTTTCAGCGTCTTACAGAATACAAAGGAACTTTCAGACACCTCGGAACAAAGCTTTCATTTTAACAATCCCATCTCCCGCTTCGGACAACTTTATTAGCTTAAAACCGCTGCTCAACTCTGCCCTTTGGCTCCCCAGTCCCCGTGCCACTTAGCACGGAGAATAATAACGAGCAACTTAATGGAGCAGCATTTCTATGCCTGCCAGTGTCTGGGGAAGGGTAATCATCTCGGTGCTGTCATTGCTAATGCAAACTACTGCCGCTAATCCACTGGGACTCCGAGGAAAATACACAGGGAGATTGTTTTGCTGTTGCCCACTCTTTCTTCTTTCCCTTTTCAAAACCCATCTCTCTCCTGCAAGAAGTCTCCGAGACGTTATTAAGCCCGCCGACACCGAAAGATGAAACGAATGAGGCCAACAGATAAACACAGCCTGATTCTCGGCAAAACCCCTTCTGAAGGTTAACCACGGCACAGACCTGACGGTGAGGGCTACGATTAAATTGCACAGTTGCCTGAAGACGCCGCTATCGCATTATAAGGGTTGATTTACAGATTCAATTCCAAGCCACGAAAGTGCCAAGAGAGCGCGAATGGTTTTGTCCAATTCTTACTGTCCACAAACATTTGTTAATACAGGAAAAATAAAGGACATTTTGTGACAACCTTATGTTTTTAAGCTGCAAGAAATGAAGTGATAAAACAGACACAATTTGATCCTGCTAACAAGCAGGGTTTCAGTAACGACACCTAACCAGAGATACCCACAGCACAGATTATCTTGCTTTGACCAGCCAAGATCTAAGCTCTAACGTCTTTGTTTTACACCAACACATCAGGCACACGCATTTTATGACATTTGTTCCACTACAGATGAAGTGCAGAGCTGGTTTCAACTTGCACCAAACAGCTTCATTCATAGAGTCATACAATGGTTTGGGTTGGAAGGGACATTAAAGAACACCTAGTCCATCTCCCTGCCTTGGGCAGGGACACCTCCCGTTAGATCAGGTTGCTCGAAGCCCTGTCCATCCTGGTCACGAACACTTCCAGGGATAGGGCTTCTACCACCAATATGGACAACCTGTTCCAACGTCTCACCACCCTCACAGTAAACAATTTCTTCCTAACATCTACTCTAAATCTTTGCCCTCTCAGGTTAGAACTGTTACCCCTCATCCTATTACTATGCTCCCTGCTAAAAAGTCCCTCCCCGTCTTCCTGACGGGCCCCTTGAAGTACTAAAAGGTGCAAGAAGGTCTCCCCAGAGCCTTCTCTTCTCCAGGCTGAACAACCCCAACTCTCTTCAAAAAATTGAACTTGGCAAGATCTTGGCCTGTAGTGTGGGCTCAAGGGATGTTCATTCAAACACTGGCAGTAAAGATACAGGGACAACCACCGGAGAGCGTTAAAGGCAGGAATTTCAGGAAGCGTCCCAAATAACATGGTGGGAACAACCCAGTGGCATAGAACCATAGAATGGTTTTGGTTGGGAGGGACCTTAAAGATCATCTTGTTCTGACCTCCCTGCTGTAGGACTGGATCCAAGATGGACTGGCTGAGTTACTTGAAAGAGTTAGAAAGAATTACAAGCCAAGCCAGTGCTGATTGAGCTCCTCTGCCAACATTTCAAATACCTGCCTTGACTATTCTAATGATCCCGTTTTGCCCAGTAAGACCATCTACTAAAAACTCAAAGAGATCCAAAATCAGAGGAAAAAAGCAGAAAACCCCAATCACCAATTCCTCTCTCTCCTTTCTTCCAAATTCCCATTTCCTTCTAAATCAGAACTCAGCTAGTTGAACCCAGGGAAACTCGCGGGCTTCGCCACAAAGTTGATATTGATCGATCTGACTTGCACTGAGCAATCAAAGACCGTGATCATGGGGAACAAACCCGCTGACCCAGAAGAATTTGCACCAGTTCCCCCATGAATTTTACTCCTCTGATCTGTCTGATAACGCTAACAAAAGGTGTCAGCCTAAAGGAGGCAGCTGGAGGAAGAGGAGGAGGGAAGGCTCACAAAGGAAGAAAGGAGAGCTCCGAAGAGAGAAGATCAACAAGGGAAAGGAGCGGAGAGAGAAAGGGGCACGGTGTACAGAAAATGAACCAGGAGACTGAAAGGTTTTGGTGGACGTGCCGAATTCGAACACATCCCTTGAGTTATTTTTCTTCATTGCCACATTTTCTTCACAAGCCCCAAACACCAATCGGATAAGTTGCATCTACCCACTGAAAATGAAGGAACGTGCCATTTGAAAGTGGTATCCACTGTTTTGTCTCCTCTGAGCTTCCAATTTGAGGTACAAAGCCAGCCTGGTATAAACCTCTTCTCTTGAACTCAACTGCATTTCTTACTCATTATAATGCAACTCAGAACCTGATCCAACACACAGCCTCTTCTACTCCCTCAGGCCAAATCGTCCGCTGTTTTCAATTTGTTTAATACCATGGAAGTACATTTATTTTAACTAAATGAGGATCTGACTCCAAGTTCATTCTACTGTTGAGTTAGTAAATACGAGGCAATAGCGAAATCATAATTCATTCAAACAGTAGCCAAAGGCAACTCTGGACATCAAAACTCGTTTTAAATGAGGAAGAAACGGCCCTGGGTTAATTACCAGCGCTAAGGGATCTTTGGCATCACGTGGACAGTGCCACCAAAGATGTTTCAGCTTGTGCTTCTGGTGCATCATGCAGTGCTCCCATCTAGAGATGGAAACAGAGATGGAAGATCTTAATTACCCAGACGAAAGAGCAAAATCTTTACTGATAAAACTGAACACAGTACGAGGGAAGGGAAAAAAAAGAAAAGAAAAGAAAAAAGAGCTATTTTCTTACAGGGCCTCAAATAACAATTTCTTGCAAGCACAGGATGCACGCCTGCAGTTCATCTCTTTTTTGCTGGTTTTTGTTTGTATTGGAAAAGTAAAGCTACAACCCATTCCCAAGCCTGAATAGCACCAAAGATTTAAACCTGACTCTTTTTAGCTCGTCTTTGTAGAGTATCCATGTCAGAAACCACACTTGAGCAGCCACAGCTCAAGCCCTATGACCACAAAGATCATTTCTCTTTCTGAGTAGTCTTTAAAGACAGCTCATGGGTCAGGTAACAAAATTAGGAAGGAGAAAGCTGAGGCCAACATACGCTTCATGGAAGGGTTTTAACGTAGATCTCACCCCCTCCTTTACCCATCAGAACCACTTTTATTGACCTACAGGGAAGGTTTCAAGGCTCAGCTCCACATTCTGGATTTTGCTTCAGGGAAGAAGAGCTTGACATGCCTCAACAAACAAAGCTCCTCATCTTCTCTTTTTCATATAATGTTACAGCAAACCCAAAAGAGGAGGAAAACATCTATAAGCAAAATGAGCCTCAAAGTTACGTGAGTCTACACAACTTCTCCTTCCTACAAGATGGATCTGAGGAGTCCCCTCCCTCTCAGAAGGATCCTGAGGGGCTGGAGCTGCCCTTCCAAAGAAAGGCAATGAAGCTGTTGAATGGTCTAGAGAAAAAGTCTTATGTGGAAAGGCTGAGGGAGCTGGGCTTGTGCAGCATGGACAAAAGGAGGCTCAGGGGAGACCTTCTGGCTCTCCACAACTCCCTGACAGGAGGTTGGAGCCAGGGGGGATTAGGCTTTCCTCCCAAGAAAGAAGCACCAGGACAAGAGGAAATGTCCTTTAGTTGCCCCAAGGAAGGTTTAGGTTGGAGTTGAGGAAGAATTTCCCCAAGGCCCTTTGGGGTTGTCCAGGCCTGTGCCAGGCTGCCCAGGGCAGGGCTGGAGTCCCCCTGATCCCTGGAGGGGTTTCCAAGGCGTGGAGATGTGGTGCTGAGGGACAGGGCTCAGGGGGGCCCTGGCAGGGATGGGGGAACAGTTGTTAAATTCAGCATTACCAGGTCACTACTAAACTTTGATCGTGACTTGATCACAGAATCTCAGAATGGTTGGGTAGGGAAGGGACTTTTAAAGATCATCTAGTTCCAACGCCCCTGCCATGGGCAAAGCCACCTCCCACTCAACCAGGTAACGGCGAAGGTCTCTTCCAACCAGAACGATTCTACGATTGAAACCAATCACACGCCCCCAGCATCACCATTTAACCCCCTTGTGTTGGTAAAGCATCTTCTCGATTCATACTAATGGGGCTGACTCACATTTGTATCATCACAATTTCACTCGGTTCTCATCACGGTGACACCGAAGCGCACCAAGAAATCCAGAAGAAAACAATGGTGAAGCAAGGGCCGGTATCACCAGCTCAGACCAGTTAAAATCAAATTCTCTTCTCGCCCACTGGGAACTGCCACTGGTAGCTACACTCCCACGTAACCAGAAGCACTGAAGGATTGGACTCAGCTCCCTTGTTCACCCACAGGTTGGGAAGAGTTTTTTTATCAGGCCAAATGAAATCACAATTTCTCCAACCAAGTGAAATATTTCTGAAAATAAAGTTATATAAAATCAATAGTAAGCAGCGATTTTTTTCTACAGATGGCAGCTTATTTAGTTAACATCAATCATCACAGGAGGAAGGTGTAAGCAAGATGCACGAGGAACCTGGAGATTGATTTCCAAACTGGAAAGCGCTCGTAGGTCCCACGGCGTATTATAAACAACAATATTACCCAAGAAGGCATCAGATCTGGAACGATTCAAATTGAAACTTAAACACAGGGGTAAAAAGCATGAAAACATTTCATTTTTGAAGACATCAGAAGACTCAGTGATGGGTGGAGAGGAGCAGATGTCTTCCTATGAAGGGGACTGAAAATTCAACCGCTTTCTTCTCTTTGACCCGTCATACCCTGCTCACGCTCTTCATCCACCACATATGGTTTGTAGAGAGCTCATGGCCCTTGATCTGTAGTAAAAAGGTATTAAACTTGGGAATTTGGACCTGTTTTAACACGTGTACAAATGTAAAATGCTCAGATGCCTCATCGATCAGGAAATTAGAAAGACTTTAGAGCAAGTACCACAAGGTTTTAAGGATTATGTGTTCTACTGACAGAAGCACTCATCAAATATCTCTTCAAAGACTATAAAATTTGTGCATCCAAAAATTTGCAGAAGGTGACATAATTCCTAGACCAAATACTTCTCATCTACAGGTTCAAAGCCTAAAGTCCATGGGATGCTTTTCCCCCCTGAGTACTTTGCTTTCTACTACAGCACATTACATCCCACACATGCCCCTCTGGAGGGGGCCTACAAGAAAGCTGGGGAGGGACTTTTGAGGATGTCGGGTAGTGATAGGACAAGGGGGAATGGATCCAAACTAGAGGAGGGTGGATTTATATTGGATGTTAGGAAGAAGTTCTTCCCCATGAGGGTGGTGAGACCCTGGCACAGGTTGCCCAGAGAGGTGGTGGAAGCCCCATCCCTGGAAGTTTTGAAGGCCAGGTTAGATGGGGCTCTGAGCAACCTGGTCTAGTGGGAGGTGTCGCTGCCCATGGCAGGGGGGTTGGAACTTGATGCTCTTCAGGGTCCCTTCCAACCCTGACGATTCTATGATTCTATGTCATGTTCACAAAGGGATCAATGGGATGTTTTCTCATAATTCTAGACAAATGTTTTTCTCCCTAGCAGTGAAGTGGAAAGGTGATCTCAGCGAAGTCTTGAATACATCTCATTCTTCTGGAGAGCACACATTAAGACCAAAGGCTTTGTCCTAGAAATTGTGTAGATGATTAACCTCGATAACTACGAATCGTCTCATGCTATGAAAGCCAACACCAAGAAGAGCTCACTCCACGTGGAGGATTCAAGGCTCAAAAGATTAAATGGAAAACTGTAGATTTAGACTTCAGCTCAACTTCCTAAAATATTCTCCTTCAGTTTTTCCAAAAGCATTAATAAATGTATCTGCAGATACACTGATCTTCACACAACACCCAGTTCTCCAAGACAATGAGAAGTTTGTTGCCCATGGAAAGACACCAGGTAATATTTAGGAAAGTAAAGCCTCGGTTTTCCAGTCATGATTCACTAGTCATAGTCAGGTTTTTCCAACCTGTTCCTTGCCACAAGATGAGCGAAAAGAAGTGCAATTCAGCCAAGTTGTTGGAAGTTATCATTTGTTTCGTAGTTTTAGTTCTAAGAGGACTCCAGCAATAAACAGCATTATTAAAGAAAAGAGAAACTAACTTTCAGAAGCAGGTAGAAGCAGAAAATCGTGTAAAGGCCAAAACAGCTTCCCCTTTTTCTGCCATCCATCTTCGACCTTCGATGTATTTCCAGCCTCTCTAGATCTGAGCAGGAAAAACTGGGAAATCAAACCGATTTCTCCTCTGTGAGAGTAGCACAGCTCTTGCTGTTCTCTGCTTCTATTTTTTTTGAAGTCGGCAGAGCACACTCCACACACACTTCTCGCTGGCGGCCCCAAGGAAAGCAGCAAGAGCTAAACACGGAGCCAATCCTGAAGCGATTCAAGCACCCAACCAGACGGCCTCTTTTACTGTGTGATTGCAAATGGCTAGAAGAAAACCTCTTCCTTTTTTTTTTTTTTTTTTTGTTTTAACTGAGATAGAAGAGAAACACAAATGAGATGGACTTTAGAGGACCATCAATGATACCAAAGAATGAATTGAAATGAGGGCTAGAAAAAAAAGGTTCCTTATCATCCCCAAGATTCACTCATTTTCTCTAAAGAATAAATAAAACTAGAATTGGATCAGCCAAAGAACGTTCTTCGTTGCCCACAGCGATGTGTGGCCTTCTAAGGAAGATCCTGCACACTCGAGGCTTCTCAGACATCCAAGAATGGACCAGTTATGGCAGTACCCATTCTATAATTCTATGATTCTATACCCCACACCCACCAATCCATTTCCAGAATCACCATCTTCCACTCTTGTTTCCACCTCTGCAAGCAGCAAGGTGGCAATAACTGTTTTCCCTCCCTCAACCTTCTGCTTCTCAAACAAAAGCCCAGTAAGAAACCTCATCCAAAGCCAAGCTCGCTGGAAAAACGAACATTTCCTTCCACAGATTCCAGATCAGGTTTCTGGTGTCTAGAGGTGATACCAGAGAAAGCAAGTCATCTTTCCTGGATTCAGGCTCTTTGTATCCCATTGTCCCACCTGAGACAACAGAGCTGCAGAGAATTATGTGACTCCATGAACGCGGAGGCAGATGCAGACGCACATTAAAACAGCCTCGCTCCCAAGGAGCAATGAAGCGTTTGCTCGCTCCCTTACCTCCCCAAACATCCACCATCCAGAAATGTGCCATTAGGGAAACCTGCAACGTCCCCGATCTCATTTATTTCGTCCAGCCGTTGATTTTTTCCCCCCACTTTCTCCTCCTGCTCTCCAAACAAATTTTTGTAGCAGAGGTTTTCCGCAGAGAAAAAGAGAACAGTTTTTTTTGCCCAGGAAGGTGGAAATCTTGGCAAAAGCATCCGCATGACCATCATCGGCTTGTGTGGGGTTTCCAATTTCTCTTTCCATTAGGCAGCAACTGGCTTCTTTTATTTGGAGACGTGTACACAGTAGCAAGAGAGATCTCTCTAGTGGTTTTGCTGATGTCATTCCTCTCCCTCCCTCTCCCCCCTTCCTAAAAATAACCAATTGAGGCTACTCCTGCAAGACGCTTTTTCACGCGCTGCACGAATAGCTGATGTGAAAGAGCTCCTGCATTCCGAAGCATACGGAATTTATTCTCCCGCATGGGAAAGGATTTATGTAACCAGAGTGAAAAAAGAAACCAAACAGAAGACCCGTACCCTCCTCTACAACTGGGAATTCCAACCGGCTGAATGATATGTAAATTAGATTCGGTTTTTTAAACGAGCGGGCCTAGGTGGAAGAGGGCCGAGTCGAAACCAGCCCCTTTCTCGTTCGGCGCATCTGCTGCGTGGGCATGTGGAGCCAAGCAGGTTGGATGACTCCAGGTGCTCACAAATCACCTTTCAAGTTTTTTCCTCTGGAATGGATTTTTTACTAAATGTTTTTGTTTTCATGAGAAGGATCCATTTTCTCCACGGCAAGCCGATGGTTTGCCGGAAAAAAATGCACGGACCTGAAAATAGAAATATTTCAACCCAGTGGAAATTCAGTCAACGCGCCTGATTTTTTCAGCGTTGCTAATTCTTTGGTTTGTCTGCAGACACGCTACGTCCTCCACGACGTGGCCAGAGCTGACCCCAGCAGATCCTCCGAGGATGCTCCATGGTGGCTCGGCCACAAGGCACAAGGTTTTAGCATCTTATTAGCTCCACTGCCAACATCGGGAGGACATCTGGACTCGATGCTATGTGCCCTTAGCCTGAAAGAGTCAAAAGCTCTGCAAGACAAAGCCAAGCTCTATTTTCTCTTCTGTTCTAGCCCGGGATTATTTCCCTCAGCTGAATATATCCAACTGACTTGGACTAAGCGGAGAAGAGTTGCTGAGAAACTAATGGAGAGATAAAAGTTATCACAACAGGGACAACTAGGGACAGAATCCTTTGCTTCTGGTGGGGACAGAAAGTGGCAAACTCCAGAAGGAGTTAAATTTCAAGACCCGTGATCACAAAAAAATACGTTTTATTTTTAAAACACAGGATGTGCTGAATTATTGACAGCTAAAAAACACACGTAAAAATTGAGGCATGAACCGCTCCGCTATCATTTTACCATTTTATTCTGTTATTCGTGTTTTTACTTTTCAAATGCTCGATCAAAAACCAGGGAGAATAGTCTCCAGACAGGTTGTTATTATCTTTATGCCCCAAAGATGACTGCCTAGACTACACCAACACTATCTAAACTGTGATTTTTTTTAAAAATTATTTACAGTCTATTACATGTAATTTTTTTCTGAAGACTTCCTGCGCAGACAACCTAAATCAAGGGTAAAACATTTAGATATTTCCCTTCGCAAGGAAATATATTCTGAAAAGGAAGCGTAAAACCAGAAGAGGTGGGAGTGCTGAGGTGGCACCTGGCAAACTCTGCCAGTCTCGGCCACTCCAAGCACCCCATGATCAACACTCCCAACTTTTACACCAACGGGGCCAGTCTCTTTAACTAAGCCATCTTCTGTCTTTCCCCTAAAATTGCAACCATTTTTCAGACTTGGATAATTAGGGGTAGAATCAGTCAAGTTTCTTGAAGATAAATCAATAGGTAAATACTTAACAGGTTGCCCAGGGAAGTGGTAGAGTCCTCACCCCTGGAGATATTTAAAAGATGTGTAGATGAGATGTTGAGGGACATGGTCTAGTGGTGGGATTGGCAGTGTTGGGTTAATGGTTGGACTCTATGATCTTTAAGGTTTTTTTCAACTGCAACATTTCTATGATTTTATGATCCTATAACTTGCCAGACCTTGTGCAATCCCGTCATTTAAGTGTTGACCAGCTCTACAACCTCTGTGCAAACTCATAACTGCCACAGTCCTGTGCTGTGTCTGGATAGAAAATCCAAACACATTTTGAGAGGCTTAAAGTCCAAAACCCAAAAGAGCCTTCAGCAAAATACATTAGATACTGAGCAAAAACCTTGCCCTGGCCTGGATTTTGCCAGTTGGGGAAGAAGAAAGATGAGGCATCCCAACAGCCGGCAAATCCCACGCCGATTGGGCATCATCAGACCGCTCGCAGCTCTCGCCCTCCACACCTCCGACGTGATGCTTCCTATTTAGCTCCTGTGGCTGCACATTCCTTGCTGCCGGTCTCATTACATTCAGATCCCAGTGCTAAGCACGTTGTTAAGCATTGTAATTCTTTCTTTATTAGATTCAGGTATATAAATGGCATCCCAGGGAGCACTGTGAATTTTGATCATTATTTCTTTACTCGAGCTGTGTTCATCTGCCTGCTGAGATGTTGATCACCAACCTACCCCGCGCCCCTGTGGGACCCATTATTTATCTTATTCCGTTTTACAGTGTGGAGTAAATAAATAGCATTAAAATGCTGAATTTATTCATCGGAACGGGTTGCACTCGCATACCGGAGCCAGTTCTCAAATCAAGGAAATGCCGTTAATAGGCACTCGATGAAGATGTGCAAAACATTCATTTTAATACGGTCATAATAAAGCAAGAGCTCAATGAACTAATGATGACATTTCACATCTGTGGAGAAGGACAGCGACACTTTAATATCGCCACTTCCTCCGATCACTTCTAGCGCACGCAGCCCAAGAGGGCCGTATTAATTATTTTGGTGTCATTCCTACGAAATTCATTTCAGTCATTATTAGAGCAGGCATATTAAGCAACGGTTGCTTGGCTGCTTGAGAGACGTGCTCGGAAAATCCGACACACCGGGAGGAAAACCAGGCAGCGAGAACAACCATTTCATCTCCAACCATTTCACGGCCGCTACGCAATTAGTCGCTGCGGAACGGCGGCAGAAGCAGGTAGGACGCGACACCACCTTCACGGCGCAGAGAGGCGGCAAAGCCCTTCTGGGCTAAAGGTGCACGCGGTTATCGGTGGGAGATTTGTGGTTAAGACCCACAAGGAGCAGGATTCCATTATTTTATATTAGAGCAACTGATTGACACCAAGCGTGCGCATTATTTAAAATTTCTACTTAGAAATTGAAAAAACCCTCGGGTTTCCCCAAACTGATCCAAAGCAATAACGCAGAGAGAGTCACATCTTAGTCCTTCTGTTGCATTAGATTTACTGCAGAGCAAACCTGAGGTCTCCCGTAACTACTCTTAAATGAGACAAGTCGCCAGGGTAGAATTTCTACCCAGAAAGGGACTATTTAAAGCTCTACGTACCGTGCACAAAGACGTTACCCAAGTTATTCTCCTCGAAAGCAAATATTACTTCAACAAATGCTAGTCTTCCAAGAATTCGGCACTAGGATGCCCATTTCTCTCCCTCATCCATTCTGAAGAATACACCATATTTAGATCACACCAGGGACATTTCATTTTTCGTTCCGATTTGATTTTTGACCTCTAAAAGTTAGAGTGCCCAAGCCAATGAATGCAACAAGTTCCTCCACACAAACAGTCTTCCTACTGGTGTCGATGAGATCAGCTGTCCTTCGGAGTTAGTAGCATGACACTGCTTTGTCTCCTGTGTCAATTTGATTAATTTGTAATATTAAAATGATTTTGAAAACAAACCACTCCAGTGGCAAGAGAGTCACCAGTAGATATCTCAATAAGCAATGAGCAAAAAGTAAGACAACGAATTATGTCTTACCAAGTGATGGAAGATTTCACTCATTTATTCCTCAGCCAACACTGGCCAAGTAGCTATTTGCCCTTCTTCATATTTATTCATAGAATTTTTTTGGTTGGAAAAGACTTTAACATCAAGTCCAACCATCAACTCAACACTGTCAGGGCGCCACTAACCCCTGACCCTCAGCACCACAGCTCCACGGCTTAGAAACCCCTCCAGGGATCCTGGGGATTCCAGCCCTGCCCTGAGCAGCCTGGCACAGGCCTGGACAACTCTGGAGAGGAACAAATTGTTCTTCAGCTCCAAATTAAATCTCCTCTGGTGCAACCTGAGGCCAGTTCCTCTAGTCCTGGCGCTTGTTCCTTGAGAGAAGAGCCCGACCCCCTCTGACTCCAACCTCCTGTCAGGAACTTGTAGATGTTCATGTGATATATTCATAGGTAACAACATCCGCCAGTTCAGACTTAGTTTTTCTTCCTAACTCAAATGAGAAGACAAAGCCAGAAGTGAAATTAAGAGTTTGCCCCTACTGAGTCAAATCTGTACAAAGTGGGCTCTTACTCCTCACAGATAGGCAGGATTGTCCTAAGCCCTGCCAGGTTCCTCCATCAGAGGTTGGTTTCTCGCTAAAATGACCCAAGAAAACTTCTTTTTCTTCCCAAGATACACCAGAAATCAACAACAGTCTACAGAAGGTTTACAAAATTCCAGCACTGTGGGGATTGGAAAGGACCTCTGGAGCTCCTCCGGTGCCACCCCCCTGCCCCAGCAGGGTCACCCAGAGCAGGGGGCCCAGCAGCGCAGGGTCCAGGCGCCTTTGGAATCTCTCCAGACAAGGAGACTCCCCAAGCTCTCCGGGCAGCCTGGGCCAGGCTCCAACCCCCTCCCACCAAACAACTTGCTCCTCCCGCTCCCAGGGGACCTCCTGGCTTCCAGTTGATGCCCGGTGCCCCTCGTCCTGGCGCTGGGCACCCCTGAGCAGAGTCTGACCCCACCGATTTGACATCCAGACTTCAGATATTGATAAGCACTGATCAACCCCCCAATGATTACCTTCAAGCTGTGTTAGGTGACACCCACAAAAAGCTGATAATATAATAAAAAGCAGTTTATAAAAATCCAATCTGCAAAGCCCAGCATTGCAGATAAAATAAATGTGATTTATTTAGCAGTAGATAAGAGGAGGAGTCACCTTAGGACTGAAAAGGGAGGTGTCTGCAACGTGGTGTTCCACAAAGAAGTGAAGCAAAACCCCTGCAGAAACATTCCTCCTGTCCAGCTGGAACAATTTCTCTCAACATTACACAGTAAAAGACAATTTATAAACGTTAATACAATTATTTAAAGGTCAGGGTTTTCTGTAACGTGTTGGGGGGTGGGGGGAACCAAATCCATTTCAGCAACAGGTCACCGTGGGACAGCACTGACATTAAAGAGGGGAGGAAATGCAACTCTTCTAGAAGTGAATTAGTTACTGAAATACAGTTTTTCTCCCTCTTCCTTTCCTTCTGGTCACTCTGATGTGGCAGCTGAGCACAGAAAGGTTAGAGAAATGAATCCTCAGTACAAGTGACAGGTTGAACGGCATCAAAACGGCCAGAAAAGCCAAATAGCTCTCAAAAAGTAAGCGGTGGCTGAAAGCGTTGTGAATTTTCTGCGAGTTACGCAGGATGCGCGGTGGCAAGAAGGCAGCAAAGGAAAGATTCCTAAGGAAAGTGTGTTTAAAGTCAAGGATCAGGCTGCCCTACTCTTTGAAGCTGGGCTATAAAAGGAAGGACAAGTAGCAGGGACTTGAAGATTTGTCGCTGAGCACACCCACCACGGGCCAAAAGGCTGTGATTGCGCCGGTCACCCTTCAACGGCTTTGATTCCTCTTCAACCAGGGAGTTATTTCTGCTGATCACTCGGTGATTGTGGCGAGGTGAGGATGAGATGGACTGCTAGTTGGATACTTGAGGATCAGGGGGTTTACGGCAAAAAAATACACAGAGCGCAGATCTCGCCGACACCTCAAAGGCTTGAGATGCTCCAATTCATTAGGGGAGGGGGAGAAAGAGAGTTGGCGCTGCCGCTGTTGCCGATTTTGACACAAGGTTTATCTGTTCAAAGCAAATCTTCTCCTACCAGTCTTTAACAGCTACACACAACTTGATCTCAAAGCTAAAGTCCTTCTGCCCCCCACATTGTCTCCTAGAAGCTTTCCAGTGGAAGATTCAAAGGGTGGGGAAACAGCAAGATGAGGATGGAACTCATCCAGACTTCGCTTAACGTAAAACCTCATGGTGTCTCAGCCCTACAGGGCCTGGCGGCCTCCTCTTCCCTGAAGCAGCCTTGTTTTAAATAATTGTTGTGAAACACAGCCAAGAGAAGTAAAAACTGTCCACCCTCACAGTAATGTGTGACTCGAAATATATTTAAGTACAAAAATAATAAAAATAATTATTCTAATAACAAGTGATCTAAATAATTCTAATAAATCAGGTCACTTAGGATTTTTTGATGCTTTAATACTTGGACTCGAGAAGTCCAAGGGATAGCTGTGAACTCAATGTGAGCACTGTAGTGACAGGACCAAGGCTAACGGCTTCAAACTGGAAGAGGGGAGATTTAGATTAGAAATTAGGAAGAAATTCTTCCCTGTGAGGGTGGTGAGACACTGGAATGGGTGGCCTGAGGAAGCTGTGGATGCTCCATCAGTGGATGTGTTCGTGACCAGGCTGGATGGGGCTCTGGGCAACCTGCTCTAGTGGGAGGGGTCCCTGCCCATGGCAGGGGGGTTGGAACAAGATGATCTTTAAGGTCCCTTTCAACTCAAACCATCCTATGATTCTGTGATTGTCAGTTCTTCAGCCTTTAAAGCAGAAATAAAAAACGTAATGGGGATTTTTATCTTTTCCTCTATGTGCTCTATCCCCTCTCCTCCACAGACACGTGGACTTCCATAAATTTAAATGTCATATGAAAAAATGAATTGGCATTAAATGTAAAAGTCTTCAATGGAGTCTTGAAAGAAAGCAGGTTCCATTAAAGCCAGACGTGCAGCTCTACGCTATGGCAAAACCAAACGAGAACAAAAAAATGCTTCTCTTATAAGGGCACTGAAAATTTTATGATGTAATAAAATTAATGACAAGTGCCCATCTCCTTTCATGATGTCTACTGGGGAGCTTATAAATAACAATTCACCGCCCAGTACATGTGGTCAGATTTATATAAAAACACGAGCTCACGATTTGAAGGAACACAAGTGAATTCAGCACATACAATCTCAAGACAACATAAATCATAGAATCCCAGACTGGTTTGGGTTGGAAGGGACCTTTCAAGGTCATCTGGTCCAACCCCCCTGCAGGGAGCAGGGACATCTGCAACTACAGTAGGTTGTTCAGAGCCTTATCCAACCTCCCCTGGAATGTTTCCGGGGATAGGGCAGCGACCACCTCTCTAGACCCATTAAATTTCAAGCTTCCTCTGAATTCCTCCACATTTTCAAAGCTCCTTTGCATACAATTAACATTTCAATTTATAATGTCCAGCTCTTTGCAGACTGGCTCACATCCAAACACTTTCCTTTTTTTTTTTTTTTGCCCTTGAAACTACAAGGTGTTGAGTGAGGCAACATAGGAAGTGACAGAATGAAAATCAGGATGAGATTTGAGGAAAAGGAGACATATCTATTTGTGTTGCACTTGGGACTTGAAGGAAACTCATTACCCTGAGACTGACATAGTGTGAACTTAACCAAAAAGGGGTTTTTTTTTAAGGTTTATCAATATCAGAATCTTGGGTTTCTTTGCCCAGAAGATATTATTTGTGTGTCATCACGTAATTACAACACACACACACGTACTTCGCCGCCGCCTTCGCGGAATACTGAAAACGACGCAAATTCTAGGACCAATGACAAAAATCAGTGCTTTTACCAACCAACCCACAATGCTGAAAGGCTCCATGGAGGTGGAAAACGGGAAGTAAGATAATTGGGTCACGTCCTTTCTGACATTTATTTCAATAAGCAGAGGATGGTTTCGCTCGCTCTCTTTTATATGCAATTCAGAAGGTGAAAAAGTATGTTCCTACTGTACTTACCCGTGGATGGAATTTAACTGTGGGAATAGATATTCCCACCTATTTGATATGCAAAGCAAGAGCAAATTTCGCACCACAGTTATAAATAACCTAAAGGAAAAATGTGGAGATTTCATCATCTTTTGGGCTTTGTCCTTCTGCACGCAGAGCACTGCAAAAGGCTGCCCAGAGAGCTTGGGGAGTCTCCTTGTCCGGAGAGGTTCCGAAGGCTCCTGGACACTGCGCTGCTGGGCCCCCTGCTCTGGGTGACCCTGCTGGGGCAGGGGGGTGGCACCAGAGGAGCTCCAGAGGGACCTTCCAACCCCCACCATGCTGGGATTCTGTGATAAGGACAAAACTGTCCAGTGAACAGCTTGATGAAGACCTTGGTTTGGCTCATACCTACACAGACACGTGCTCCTGTCTCCTTGTGGTTCAATTCAGATTTTGGACCTTCATCCATGAGATAGGAGGAAAAATAACAAGGTGTGATGACAAGTTCAATAAGAAAAAAGAAGCTGACTTCTTGGAAAAAGAATGACTCTGAAGACATTCAAAACCTGCCTGGACATATATCCGCAGGAGCTTCCCTAGGTGAACCTGTCTTGGCAGGGGAGTTGGACTAGATGATCTCCAGAGGTCCCTTCCAGACCCTATCATTCTGTGATTCTGTAAAGAAGTGTCACAAAGTTTTAGTTACCTGCTTCCTTCGAGTAAACCAGGCTTATTTCTTGCATATTTACGCAAAAATGCCCTTGCCCAGAACCTAACCTGACGCTTTGTCCATCCTCTTAAGCATCAACACA
This sequence comes from Baryphthengus martii, assembly GCA_013396935.1. Classification (NCBI taxonomy): domain Eukaryota; kingdom Metazoa; phylum Chordata; class Aves; order Coraciiformes; family Momotidae; genus Baryphthengus; species Baryphthengus martii. The sequence goes on from VWZK01006776.1 coordinate 59,515, forward strand.
GGCCAACAGGAGTCTCTTCCTGCTGATGTGCCATGGAATTCAGAAGCGTGGCGCTGAAAATTACGGGGATTAGGAAACCAACTCGCAAAGCGTCAACGATCACATTTTACAGGCTACAAATAAGCCAGGAATTTAAGCTACGTGTCTTATTTTGTAATGTTAAGAACATTGATAACGTCTCAAGGGGAATAAAGAGGAACGAACCCCTCACAGCTCATTTTCCGTGCAGTTTTGAAATTGGGCAGATGTAACTGCAGACCTGCCCCAGGGTTATCTCACTGCCATTCACACCTTCAGACCTGACTTTTTGTGGGTGCTCTGGCTGAGCTAGTTCCCTGAATGGAGGAGAACCTCAGTGCTCTGCATCTGCTGGATAATGCTCTGTAGAAGACAACCTAGACCTCAAATATTTATAGAATCATAGAATTGTTTTTATTGGAAGAGACTTTTAAGATCATTGAGTCCAATCATTAACCCATCCCTGCCAGGGCACCCCTGAGCCCTGTCCCTCAGCACCACATCTCCACACCTTGGAAACCCCTCCAGGGAGCAGGGGGACTCCAGCCCTGCCCTGGGCAGCCTGGCACAGGCCTGGACAACCCTTTTAGGGAAAAAATTGTTCCTTAGGTCCAAACTAAACCTCCCCAACTGGAGGCCATTTCCTCTTGTCCTGGTGCTTGTTCCTTGGGAGAAGAGTCCGACCTCCCCTGGCTCTAACCTCCTTCAATCCTGGGGGGCTGATGACGCAGCCAAAAGCATCTGTTTGAGGACTCTAGGAAGAAGTCAGTCCGAATCTCTCACTAATAAAGCTCAGCACCTCCTAGCAACCCACAAATACACGTATTTTTAATTCATCCTGCTCTGGATTTCATAAAAATACACCAGACTGTATCAGGACTTAGTTACTTTAGTGACTTGCATTATAATAAAGAGAATCTCACAGTTGTGTTTCAAAGACTTAACAGCATCCTTAGCGCAACCAAGACATTTTCCTACAGAAATACACAAACAAAAGGGACAGTAGCATGAGAAAAGGAGGCACTTTTTTTAGCCTAATGTTGCTGTGCTATTGGTTATACAGTAAATAGCTAGACAAAGGAAAAAAAAAAAAGCCTGAAGGAGGAAAGTCAAAGTCCAGGAAGTTGTGAAAGGCAGTGATTTTCCAGCTGAGGAACGCTGACCATCTCTGCTGGCACCACGGGGAAGCTGTAATAATGCAAAGGCCTGAGGACACCATCTCAACCTATCTGTCCCCACGCGTGCTGGGTGCGCTCCAGCACGAGCCAACCCCGAGTCCTGCCCCAGAAGACTCCCTGGAAGCACTCAGGCTTCATCTCCCCCCATAAACCAACATTCTCTATTAAAACCAAAGTGACATCGAAGTCATGGACCCCTTGCCAACCATGGGGTACAAGTGCCTTCTGGGCCAACAGCGTTTTCCAGATGCTACACGAGAGAGACAACCCTTGAGCTTGAAAACTTCACTTCTTGCCATACCCCCTTGGCCACCTCGATATAGCTCCTGGAAAAATCTGGATGGAGCTGAACAAAGGAAAAAAAAGCCACATTATGCTTTGGAATGATGAACATTAATGGTCTGTGACACAACTGCTCTCTCTGGGGTGGCTTGTCATACAAGGTGGGAATATTTCCTCCAACTTTGTAACGACACGGATATCAAAAATGTCAAAAGATTTACTGTAAAAACCACCTCCAGGGGAAGTTTAAGGTGACTTCTATGTTCTTGTTCTGCTTTTGGTTTTTTCGCCCTTAATACATTTCCCTTCTCAAGGGGGCTACTACAGACACAATTATAAAACCAAATGCTGTGAGGAAAAGACTCTTACATATCACCAACCACTTTGCTACTCACAAAACCAGCTGGTTCCTTGTTCTCAGACCACCTGTAGCTATTTATGGTTCTCTTTTTTTTTTTTATCTTGAGGAGATACCTACTGGTTCTGTATCTTTCAAAAAAAAAAAAAAATCAAAATCACACTACATTTCTTCTTGTGCAATTATGTTGCAGAAGTTACATATCGGTTCCAAAAAAGAGCAACGCAACAACGAGACACAGGAGACGGAAGAATTCCAACATACGCCTTAAATGTCACAAACAGCAAAGATGGGCATGGTAAAAGCAACCAGAAACTGGCAAAAAAACCCGTAATACTGCTAAATATAATTAGGTATTTAATTAGGATACCAAAGCATTACTAATACGTCCTTTAAAATTTGGGAATTCAAAGCATCTAATCTAAACTGAAACCTTTTTATTTCTGTAGGATTATGTGCAAAATAAATAAATAAAAAAAAAATCTATAAACAGACCTTCCGATGAACCACAGTTTCAACGCCCTTGGATAGCGGCACCACTTTGTATCTGAGAATATGGGGAGGGGAGGAATCTAAATAAAGCTCCTCAAGCCCACCCCTCAGAGAAACGACTGGAAAATGAATATTTCTTAAAAATTCCCTTCTCAAACTTCTGCTTCAGTGATTGCGTCGAAGCCGCGAAACACCCCGGTGGAGACGGAACTCGGGCCCTATAGCAAACGTCAACGTGGACTTGGAGGAAATATTTGGTCAGAAGGAAATCTTTGCCAGTGAGCATGGGTTTGGAGGGATTCTGCTAGAACGGCTTCATCAAGGAGGGTAAGGAAAACGCTAAAATAGTTGTGAGGAAGAAATCTTCAAGGCTAGACCACCTTCTCGTGCTCTAAGGGATGAATGATGAAGGACTCCTACCTAGATGGTGCTTGTTGAGAGACCTCACGGCAACGGTGTGCTACTAGACGTTAGCTTATTAACCTCCTTTGTCAAACTGCCCCAATTAACAATCAAGAAGTTCCTAATTAGAAATTAATAAGTGTTTTGTGACTACCAGAAAAAAAAAAACAGGGCTTGAAACAAGGTAGAAAACACAATGAACTAAAAGATACCGTTACGCCCTAAACGAACAAGTTTCAGCAAAGCGTATCTCGTTATACCCAAAAGACCTGTAGCTCTGATGAAATCAGCTTAATTGAAACATATCTGTGGAGATTTGGGTATAAAAAGACTTAATGGAAGTAGAAAAAGTTCTGGCAGGGCATGGAACTGAACCTCAAACTCTTAAATTCACTGGTTTTTGCAGCCATAACCAAAAAGCGATGAATGGGTTAAATCTCAGCAGTTTTGTACAACATCTGATTGTCCTACTTACTTAAAAAAAAAAAAAAATCATTGCACTGAAATTCCAAAGGGGGAATTCCAGTGTGAAGGTCTATGAAGTGACAACCACTAATGACTTTTGACAATTGGACTTTTTTTTCTGCGTTGAGCTGCTGGGACTTGCCACCAAACACAGGGAAGTCTTAGAAAATGCCCGTTAGCGACACTGACATCATCATCTCCCCCAGACAGGTTCTTCATGCCAGATGCTAATTCCATCCAGAGAGAGATTTATGCCTATTAAGCTCTGTAAAAATCTGCTGTCAGATCCTGTTATCCCAGTTTGATTTTGCGTGAAAAGGAGAGGAAAACATCTTTCAAATTGCTTTTAAAATCCGGCACACTACCTGAACGCAAGACGTGTACCTGACAAGACCTACCTGAGCTTCAGGAATTTGAAAGAACTGTAGGAAAGCGTTTATTTCATTTTCTTTTTGGGAAAAAAAAAATAAAAAGCTATTATTGTCACCTCATTTTTTTTTCATCTTTCTTTTTTGGCAACATATGTTAAATTAGAGGAACAAGTATTTCTTCAACATCATGAGCTAGAGGAAATTCTGGGTCATGATTTTTTTTAAAATGATCTTTAAGGTCCTGTCCAACTCAAGCTATTCTGTGTTTTTAGATAGTTTCCAATCATATGAGTCCCATCATGAAACTAGATGTGTACATGTGCTTCACAGAATCACAGAATGGTAGGGGTT
>VWZK01006778.1:284-16206 GCA_013396935.1 Baryphthengus martii
CAGTGATAAATACACTAAGCTGCAGAAATCATTATATAGCTCAAAATACAAATAATTTCCTGGGGTAAAACAAACAAACAAGCAGACATACGCACAGCATAGGTGAGGCACAAGTCTTACCAAAAGGCGTCCCTTCTGTGGGGGACAAGGAGGACAAACCCATCAGTCTGTCTGTCCCTAGGATTTGATGTCGAATTCTCGTCCCACGACTCAGGTCCAAAACAGGACCAACATTTACACTTCAGTTTCCTGTTAATGTGCAAAGTTTTCTATCAATGTGTGAAATGTGGGGATGTGACTGTAGGCAAACCTTTAAGTGTGCACAGAACATCTCTTGATGAGCTTTCCAGCCTTGATCGCTTCTGTTGGTAACAGGCCATTGTCACATTCCCTTCTGCTGGGAACAGTTAACTACCGAGACAAGCCGGAGAATGGGAGTCTGGGCCACACCTGGTCTCACTCCACATTCAGTGTCAGCACAACACAGACCACGGGATCTCCACCCCACCTCAGTGTCTGCTTTAGACACTAGATTCTTATCAACAGTGATGAGTTTTGATGGTTTGTGCTTTCTGCTTCCAAATGATTTGTGCTTTCTGATTCCAACAATCCTTCAGCTTTATACTGAACATAACATATATGGGATGGGATACCTCACTGATGATTGGCTTAGGATCACCTGTCCTGTCCACTCCTCCCTGCAGGTACAGGCTTTTACTTTCTGCAACCCCAACGTGGCACACAAGATTTAGCAGTGACCTTGGTCTCCACAGGAGCAAGTATAAGCAACAGCCTTTCTACACACCAGTCCTTGGTAGTAACTATAAACATTGAACATTATCACTTCTGAGGGGAGACACTCTGTGCAAAACTATGCCATTAACTTCCGAAAACACAGTTAATTAGAGGAGACTGAGCTGAATAGTAAAATGACTAAACAGAGTTAGTTCTGTTCTAACTCACACCAGGACACTACATGAAGTATATATTTGCCATGATCTTTTCCGGAATTGGGATAGATACTGAGCACACCTCCTTGAAGTCAGAAAGACAATGTTATTATTGGGCATCTATAATTTCTTAATAACAAAGTTGATTTCTGTGCTTTTCCTCCAGAAGATACTTTCTGAAGTATTTCAGGATTCAACAGAGATTAAATTCATCCAGAAGTGATAGAATGTAATAGAGGATTACACTATCTCAGTGATGCAACTTCACAGCAGTCACTTCTTTTCAGACTCTTTAGGATATTTCAAAACCCCTGGAATGTCTGCATTTTAAAATAGTTTTCTGAAAAGAGTAAAGAAAACACACAGGACATCACTGACCTTAAATCCTGTGAATCTTTATCGACTGTCTGATCATGGCAATATGGTGACGAGTTACTTCATTTTTGCCCAAGTAATTAAATAACATTCCAGCCTTTTCAAGCTCAATTTGATGACAGAGGATTGCATCCAGGAAGAGAGCCTGTGTGAGAGCCTCACAGAGAGGCTCTGCTTGCTTCAAGAATATACAAGTGCTCAGTTCACAGACACATGCCAACTAACCCTTTTTTCCCAGCAGCAACTTGTTACAGAGAAGTTTTGCCCACAGTGCAGAAGCACCTACACAGTGCTCATATCTGCTAGTGTTCCTATTCTGATCAAACTGGTCCAGGAATGGAAAATCCTCATGAAGATATTTTCTGCGAAGGTTCCCCGAGGAAAGTGGGTAGGGAGACTTTTGAAAGTATCAGTCTCCTCTGTTGTTCTTTCATGGATAAGTATGTCTCTCTCAGTTGGAATTTTGGAGTTCAAAAGTAAAGTACTAGCAAAGTACTAGTAGGAGAAACTGATGTTTATCTTCACAAGCTCTACAACTTACTTAGTCTCTAATGTGTGGTAGCAGGGTGCAAGAGAGGTTGCTATAGTGTTAGCTTGGCTTCCTCTGTATATTTTAGTCTTAGCAGCTATGCAGAAATGCCAGCATAATTCAAAAGCAATTGTTGTGCTGTGATAATCAGAATTGCTGCACTTTGTCAGCCCATTGGGAAGGCAAATATGTCTCATTTACAAAGGAACTTTTTGGCTGATGATGGAAGTAGAGGACTGAAAGCCAGTTACCTAAGATTATGCTTCCAGTTCTGTAGTGTTTGGGTTTTTTTCTGTCTTGTTTTGTTGTTTGGTTATTTGGGTTTTTTTATTAATTATACTGTGCCTCAGTTTTCTGTCAGATACCAGGAAGATAACATATTGGAAGCTTTTGATTGACAAATTTAATGTTTGTCAGATGCTTCAAGGTGTTTAAATAAAAGGGTCTCTTGAAGTGCAAATTACAGAGGTAAGCATGACTGAGGTGGAAGTACCCTATTCCTATTTTGGTGTCAGCAGATGCCAGTGTTTTAGTGATTTTTTTTGTGAAAGTCTGTCTGGCAGCCCTGGCTAATGTTCTGTTTCATTTCATCTATGGGGAGAGAGTCTTGTTTTGCTAGGAAGCAATTGATTTTTTTCCTTTTCTCCATAGGAAAAATATTTCTTTATGGTTTAATGAACTCTGTAAGTGGGACATATAATACGTATTGTATATGAGTAGTCTGGGTAAAGTATTGATACTTATTGATGTAATTTTGATGCATGGATGTAAAATTCAGCTGATTAATGTCAACTAGTTAATGTTTAAGCTCAAGGGCTTAAAGCCCTAAGTATGCTAATTCTATACCTAGCTATAGTCATTGTTTGTAAAGGTGGCCTCAAGATGGAAAGTTAAGGTGTGTTTGTCTCTCTTGAGCCATCTCATTTCTCACATCATCAGCTATCACCTTTGTTGGGTAGGATCCTCCTTCTCCCTTCACAAGAGAGGTTTAGGGAGGAAGCTGCTCAGTGATTCCATGGTGAGTTTAGCTGGCTGCTTGCAGCTCTGTACCCACAGGATTAACAGGAAGGAATAATAGAAGTGTGTCAGGGCATTTGGTAGTTCGGGACTTCTCATTATCCTCTGCCCTCATACTAGCTTCTCTTTCATAAGTAGATTCCTTTGGCATTGCCCCAACACAAATGAAAACAAATATAACTACAATAATTCATGGAAAAATGAAAAAGGCAGATATTTTAAGGGTGAGGTCTTCATTAGGCTTCAAGAACGAAATCTTCATTTTTTGGAGTTTACACAGCATTAGAGAGGAAAAAAGCCTTTATCAACCAAAAGGGATTTCACATCAGGGCAGAGAATATGTAAATTAGTCTTAGCCTGTTTTACTAGAGGCTCTTTCATCAAATCTGCATGATATTGGAAGAGGTTGGCAACTGGGGGAAGCTATTAATCTTGCATCGTTTTCAATGTACCATGTCTATTTTTGAAAAATTACCTTTGATTTAGGTGCATTACGTATAAGAAATAATTATAATTTTTTAGCCAAAACCTTTTCCAACCATCCACAGTGATGATTACATAAGTGCTCATATTTATGTGTACCCATACAGTCTTCTAGCTGTAAACCACATAGTCTTATAACTTCTGCAGGGATGAGTTCAGTTATGAGGACTTCAACTGCTTAAGCTAGAGGTCAGCACCTTGTAGGAATAAGTCAGTAGGCCACCACTCAAGTTCACAGGTCATATTGACTTTTCACTGTCATATTTGGAATGTGCCAAGTAATATTTACAGTATTAACTTCAAACTGTCCATTGACTATCACGGTCTATAATAATTGCTGTCAGCTAGCAATGTCTTATGGAATGCAACCAGTGATTTCCTATTCATTATCATAAAATCTTGCACTCTTCTATGTTTGTAATCTTAGAATTTATCAGGAAGGTGTTTGACTCTCAGGAACTTACCTTAACTTCTAAAAATGAGGCAGGCTAGTGGTCCAAGAACACTTGAAGACCACTGTGTTTCAAAGCAAGCAAGGAAAAATGTAGCTTTATCAATCAGGCTCAGAGATAAGGAACCCTGGTATCCAATGGAATTTGATCTTCTCATTGAACTATTTATCTAATTCAACTGAAGCTTTTTGCTAGTTGGAGCATTCCTATCGTGCTTTTTTCGCTGTGGAAATCTGTTGTTGTTGAGTAATGTCTACATCTTTTCCCTTGGAGGGGAGGGGAGAGTAATGGAGATCCTTCTTTACTTAATCACTTACTTTTGCAAGATTTTGCTGAAATACATCTCTATATTCAAAAATAGTAAGGGGAAGGACAGGAAGATGTGCATGCACACGTTTGGATCCTAGACACCTATAACCTAAGGCAGCCAGGATTATAGGTTTAGTGGGCTGCCCTGACCCTAAACTGTGACAGTTGGTCTGAAGACAGGAAGCGCTTCCACCTTCCACTGTCCTTCCTTGCCTTGAGAGCGCACAAGATGACAGGAGGTTTGGTCAAGTACTCTGACTTTACCTGGCCTTGTTCAGAGGCAAAAAGTACAGGAGTTTGTTGTTATTCTAGTTTGCTTTTGCAAACTCTAGTAGCAAAAGTCAGCACTGTTATGAAATTCATTATAATCACAAGTGTCAGTGTGTCTGAAGTAGCTGTGGAAACCGTTGAGTCCTCTAGGGGATGTTTATTTCAGTTGTTTCATTTGTTCTAGCTATTTAGATTGTCCCTTGTCTGGATTTCTTTCTCTATTTGCTGCACCTTCAAAGCAAATACATATCTCAGAGTCTTAACAGCTGACAGCTCTCTTGGGCTTAACAGAAGAAACATATTTTTCTCCCCCACCCTGTGAATAACTTAAATGCAGTGATATGCTCTCTTGGGCTTTTGTATTTACAAAAAAAACAGATGCAAGTTCTTTAGAGCAGGTTTCCTTTCATTATGCATTTATCTATAAAGCACCTTAGTATTTATCTTTGGAATTAAACAAACAATTCAGTCCTATATCTGATAAAGCACAGAAAATAATAATGATTAATCAAAAAACCATGTAATCTTCAGTCTAGCTTTAAGAAGCATCTCCAGCTGTCTCAGGATTACTAAAACCTGTTTCTTCTTTCCATGTAAATGAGTTGTTTACAGAAACTAAATTTAAATCACCCATGATTTTCATAGAATTTTTTTAGAGTTTGTTAACGTCCTCCTTTAAAATGATCCCAGCTATTTTTATAACCCTAGTGAATAGGTGGATTTGTTAATTTTATTCAGTCATATATTTATTTCAACAGTGATTTCTTGTATCTTTCTGGGAGTTGTAGGATTATATGTTCAGTTACAAGAGTTTCCTTGAGGACTTCTATCTTCAGGTGATAAACAGTTTCCTTACCAGCCCCTGAAAGTGTCAAGAAAGAATGCTACCTGATTTTTGGTTTTGCCAAGCTGTTACATGACCGTATTTCCCTTTAGCATATTGGCAAAAGGTTACAAGGATTGCAGGATGCTGAAATTCAAACATCAAAAAAGAGAATTTACCTCAATTTGTAAGGGACAGCTTGATTTTGCTCTTATATTCTCTAGTAAAAATGCCATGCACTTCAGAACATGAAAGTGATGTAACCAGAGACAAAATTTCCATTTATAAAGCTTTAGCTGGGTATCTTTTCCACTTTTTGCCTGAAAACTTCATATCAAATGAGTATGTCCTTACAGGGGAATACACTAACGTTATTCAGAGTCCAGTACATATCTGTGATAAGTTGAGAGCAAGGCTGCTTCTGCCAATCCAAAACCTGAGGGCAGAACCGAATCTTTCAGTGACTGGTACCAGATACCACCATGTATCCTCGGGGTCACATCAAGCGTCCTGACTGCAAAGGATGTATTTCAAATTTCACTTCCAGCTAGTAGACTCAAAATCAGCCGTGTAAGGTATATAATTCTCCAGATACTGTCTCTTTTGTTAGATTTTTCTTCCAGACAGATCCATGTACTGTTCTAAGATACATGTTCCTGAAAAATGCAGTCTTTTTATAAGTAAAATGAGGGATCCTCTCAACAGCTAAACATTGAAGTCCAGTCCTTAAGAAGAATGTCAAGAGTGGTCGTAACTTCTCATGTATTGACAAATGCTGAACAGCATAGCTTATTCTTATCAATATGGGAATCCATCAAGTTACCTGCTTTGAGTGCATTTTTCTTAGCCAATTCCATTTTTACTCAAAAGTTCTAATTTATTTTAATACCTAGAGCATTTGATTGTTGTTTTTTTCACATGGAACACTACTTCATCCTACTATCTGCCTTGATAGTAAAAATGACTGCTGTGAAAAAGGCCAGTTTACCTGCCTTAGAGAGAGGAGAGAGAAAATGCATCCAAGTTTACATGTAAATTTTCATTTTTCAAGAATTAATATCCCCTGATTTAGGTGAAAATAATAAAAAAAGAAATCTAAAAATGAAAATGGAGATTAATATCCAAGGACTTGTGTTTGCTGTTATTAGGTGAAGTTTGCCAGGCTCTGTCCTGTTTACAGCAATTCTCGACTGTTCAGAGCGTTGCTGGACTGAAGGCTGAAAATTTGAATGAACCTGAACTTTCAAATTAAAAGAAAATGTTTTTTTGTTTGTTTTTGTTCTTTTTTTTTTTTCTGTCAGTGCTTGGCAAAGCGGATCTCATTCCAGCATATGGGTGAATTTCAATGTGTATTATCAAACACAGGTATTTAGGTATTTTTCAGGTAACAATGCTTTGTTTTCTGCCTGAGGACAGAGCTTCAGCTTTCAAGCTGCTGTTCACTGGTTTAGCATGACAGGCAGAGTGTTCAGGCGTCTACGTAAACTCATGAGCTCTGTGATTGCTGTCCAAGCCTGCATTGTCTACAGAGTTATTTGACGAGGCTATAGCTACACAGGTGGTTGTGCAGTCTGGCAGTCCAAGGAGATCATGTGAACTAACCTGATGGACCTGTGAGACACCACATCCACCTCTCATTAGCTTCTAAATCTGGTACTTTTGAATTTTAAACTGGACAGAATAGAGTACAATGGGGTTTTTTTGAGAAAGACCAGATTTTAAAGACTACAAGATAAATATATTGACAAATGTGTATAGTAAATATCCAAAAACATTTTAGTTTTTCTTACAACTGTCTGTGGAAATGCTTTCTTTTCTTTGAAAAAGAATCTGAAGTGTTCATCAAGTAAATAATAACCAATACTTAGGACCCTTAAATGCTGAAAGGGAGAAAATTATCTGTTACTGAAAATGTTTATCAGCAATAAGTTCTAAGCACTTTTTCTGCTGTATGTGTATCTTTGCTACGGTTATTGAAATGATGCCCACCCAGGGTCTATGGAAATAGCAACTAACCATCCGCTGCAGACAGGACTCTCTTAGGGAAAAAATAGGATTCTTTTTATTCTTTTAACTCAAAGACTCAGGACAAATATGGGGAAGAGGTATTTCTCTTCATGTTCTTTGTATACTTCCCAAGAGTGCCCACAATTTTTTGAGACATCTCACTGAAAAAAAAAAAAAAATAGCATTACAAACCAAAGACTCTGGTTTGTTTTTTTTTTTTGTAACAAATTCAGCAACAAAGACTCACAAAGTAAAATCTTCCTTTGTCCTAAATAACCTATAGTGTGTGCACTAGCATGTCTGTTATCAGTACAGTGCACTATGTGACTGCAAATAGTAATACAATCAAGCTTTCATTTATATTAATGTGACTAAGCTCTGAGTTTGATCATGTTAAAAGATATGCACTTTCTAAATGTAATTCCCATATATTAATATATTACCCGCCAAAGGCCATTGTTTACATAGTGTGATTCACATGAAGATTCTGAATGAAAATTTATCAGATTAGTAAATATTCTCATTCAGGTTTAGATTAGAAGATTTTAATTTTTTTTTAATAGAATTCATATAAAATCTGTAAATTACCATCAGCAGCAGATTTATTATCAGCTTCTCAAGATAAAAGTCATCATTATTTATAAAGCCAAATCCCACAGTCCTGTTCAAGAATGCATCCATTATTATTGAGTGAAAACTAAACTTTGCATTCCTGCTATAGAGAAATTGCCTTCTTTATGCACAAGGAACTTTAATGAAACAGAATCCAGATCTCAGCACTGTGACTCATCATGATCTCTATATTACAATTAGGGCTGTGCCAGTAAACGATTTTCCAGCAGCTGATACTCATAAAGCTGGAAGTAACCAACAGCCTTTTCCCTGGTAAAGCAGTGGTTAAAGATCACTCTCAAAATGCAGAAAACCTGGCTTAGTTTCTTCATTTACTTGGAAGGACCTGAACTCTCATTTCCCAGAGAGGTCTATTTTGTATTTGTTGTTAATTAAACATGAGCTGGAGCAAAGACTTAGATGCAAGTATTCACGTGCTGAGATGTCCTACGGTCTGTTATCATAATCTTGTACTTTTCCTCACTGGATGAGTTTTTTGTTAGGCACTGGCACTGGCTTCAAATCCCTTCAAAGAAAGGAAGGAATTTAACCTGAGTCTAACCATATTCTAAATGATTGCATTTCCCACTGAGGTATGAAGTAGAAGGGGATTAGATGCATATACTTATTCCCATCTAGCTATACTGAGAACACAGGAAACTGCGTTCTTCTGGTTACTTCCTTGTGATTTCTTTTCACACAGCACAGATGTTAAATTAGTAGTAATTGGAGCCCTGTTAGTAAATTGGAGCTCTGCTCCCATTTATTTCAAAAATGCATCCGAATAGCATTTCATGTTAGTGTCACTTGGCAGATAATGAAAAGACACTGATATGATTGCTTATTAATAACCTGTAAACCTCCATTTACAAGTAGAGATTATCCTGCCTGTCTGGACAGAGTTAAAAGTTTTAAGAAGTAAAACTAGGAAGATAGAGAGAGATAAGGGAGATTAAGAAGAAATGGTATTACACTACCGAGTTTCTCCCTGGAGAAGTTACTTGTTGAGGAGTGGTTTAGCTAGGCTGGGAAATTTTAGTCTGCCAGGCTAGACCTAGTTTCGGAGGAGGTAATGAAGCCTTAAAGATGGCAGGGCTTACCAGGAATGAAGAGAAATAATAAGTTGTTACCAGCACCTGGATAGGAGTATCTGACGAAGAAAGGGGTACGTAAGCTGAAGGCAGCAAATTGCCTGTACTGGGCTGACTGGAATGTATCAAAGCTTCAAGGGAGGAAGGGAATATCGAGAGAAGGTTATTTATTTTTAACTCTCTGCTCTGCATGTGTGCACCTTTGAAAAAGGGAGTGCTTTGTTCTGAAAAAGCCATTCTGAAAAAGCTTCAGTCAGCTCAATAGTCACAAATCCCTGAGGGAAGAAGGGTTCATAGATGCCAGATGCACTTGTCATGCTACCAGAGTGGAGAAATGAGAATGCCTGGCCAGTGATCCATTTCGGGTTTCATCTTTTGAGAGTGGCCTGGTCACTGACTACATGGAAGAAAGATGGAAACAGTCCAAAGGGAAGCTCTCCCAAACACGATAATATTCAGTGTTGTTCAGTGACCATTTTTAGCTGGTAACAAAGACAGCTGAAGAAATCTATATCCCCAGACACTTGTTCTACAGCTTACTAGCCCTTCAGTTTTGTAAACATTACTTTTGCTGGGACTGCACTGTAGCCTGGAGCAGCAAAACCATCAGGCTGAAAAGAAACCAACCAATCTGGACTGGGAGCTTCTTTAAATCTCAGCTGGTGGTCTCCTGACCACCACCCCAGCATGGTCACTCAGACAAACTTTGGCATTATAAAGAGTGAGACAGACTACAGTGTTAGGCTCTGAGGGAATAGCCATAGATAGGGAATGGTGCGTGCACCCTTCCAGCCCACTCATCCAGCATGATTTACACACCCCTTTGATGCTCATATTACACACGGTCTGCACCAGGACTGACTATGTAGTGCAAATTGTTGCATGTGTTTCTAGGGTACAATATATATTGGTTGATGGTTTGTCATAGATTTGGAAAGATATGGTCAAATGAGCATGGGGTGAATATAGACACAGCTTAGATTTGCCAAGAGAGTGGAGAAGCTTTCTTTTTTTCTGAAATAATATAATACTCCTGACTTTTTTGTTTGCATACCACAAATCAGTATTCATTAAGAGAAAAGCTCAGAATAAGGGAGCCGATTAGTTTGGAAGTAATTAAAATCTTATTCTTATCCATGGGTAAGGGAATGACCTGGGATGTACCTTTTATATTATACGAAATACAGCATAAAACCACTGAAGCAATATCAGATGACTCTTTGACATTATGCGGTGCCACCACATTACTGAAAAACTACTGACATTTTTTAAAGGCAATGTTGTGGTGCAGTTTTCCATGAGATGCTGATTAATATGCTACTGAGTCTATAAATAAGGTGCCAACCAACGACAGTTGTGACAGCATTTCTGCACTTTGCTAGGATGGGACCAAGATCAGTAATTCAGTTCACATAGGCCAGTTATCTACTATCTAACAATAATGAATGGTGAAAGGCAGGATATGAGTTGCTATTTAGAAAGAAACTGTTCAGAAAAAAAGGACAAGATGAGAATTTTCTCGTATCACTTTAGCCATGTTAAAAACATACTCAGAAAAATGAGAGAAGTGTCTAAGTGCAAAACAAGCAGTAAATCCAAAGATAATAAAAAGCAGTGACTGACAGTCCAAGGCCACACATCACATTTCACCATGTATAAGAAAAAAAATTTCTCAAGCAGCCCTCTGAACTTTGATTTAGACTTAAGGTAGTTAGTCCTGTAGGCCTGTGCCTTTTCTTATTCAAGTATCTTTTTTGATACAGCCTCAACTGATTTACAATTGAGCACATAAATAATAGCATAACTTTTTTGTTTCTGGACAGTGTTCTGGACGGGATTCTGCTTTTGAAATATCTTCGTGGATCTCTTGGGGTTTTGTACTACGGAAATAGTGAGCCTGTAGTAGAAAAGATGGTGGAATGAGAGGAACTATTTAATGAATGATGTCCCTGGGATGCTCTGCTTTGGGAATAACTCAAACACATGGGTTTAATTAGGCACCTCTCTGTGTGCAGTTTGTAATTCCTAAACTCCATTTTCCCTAGGATATTAATGAAAGTCCAAGCAGACTTTTCATCTCCACTAGAAGTAATGAAATGATGTAGCTTCCTTAAAATTACAGCACATAATAGGAAATCTAAAGCTAATAAAAACCATAAGTAAAACAAATCTCACACGTATTATTGGTACAGACTATTGAAATGACCATATCTTCAGTATCCCAGACAGTGGTTTGTAACTGTTGATATGTGTTTAGTTTTTTATGGCAATTGTGTGTCCTAACACTAGTTTTTAAAAAGGGTCATTCATATTTCATCAGTCTGTATCAGCAATCTGTGTGGGATTTATTTTGCTTAAAGTTTTGCCCTGAGCCTTCTTTTCTCCAGGTTGATCATCCTCAGCTCTCTCGGCATCTCCTTGTATGACAGATGCTCCAGTCCCTTAATTATCTCCATGGCACTTCACTGGACTTGCTCCAGCATGTTTCTGTCAGTCTGGTCCTGGGGAGCCCAGTGCTGGACCCAGAACTCCAGATATGTCTCATCAGGGCTGGACAGAGGGGAATGATCACTCTCTTCCCATCTGCTGCCAAAACTCGCTGCAAGGGCCTTCCTTGGTTTCCTTGTTACTTGAAAGACCCCACGCTTTCTGCTGACAGGCCTTTAAGAAAAAATACATTTTATGCAACTATCAGGAACAATAACTTGTAAACTACTGGAATGTAGATACTGGCATACTAATTCGGGCATTGTCACACTGAGGGCATAGACAGTGTCTAATTTTGGGCACCTCTGTGTCCGTGATTGCAAGTTGGTCTGCATTACATAGCACCTTGTACCAATTGCTTGTAGGATACCAAATGCTGGTACGGTATCATATGGTTCCTAATATATTTTCTCCTTACAGGCAATTTTTGAAACTTTAAATTCCACCTTTTTATGTTTGTTTGATTTTGTTGCTTGACATTATAGCTGGACAATTTTATTAATAGGATTATATGTAGACTTCCTTTAATTTTGCTGGTTTATTAATCTCAAGAGCATCCTACGACGATCCCCGTTCCACAAGCCGGTCACACTTTTTTATTTTTGGCTACTCAATCAATCTGTTCTTCTTTATTCAAATTTGAATTTTCTGTCCTTTGGTGTATCTGGATGTTATTTTAGTCTTATCCTAAGAAAAGAAGGAAGAAGATAGCAATTATCTTTCTTTACACTATTCATTATTTACACTCTTTATTATTTCTTGAATCCCTTGAGATTCAGATGCTTTTACATGAAAAATCATACTCTCTTTTTGAGATTTTTTTTTCCTGTACAAATTATTTTTGTTGCCTTAAGGGCTTTGTTTTTGCAACTGATGTCAGCAGAATCATTTTATCACATTTTAGCATTACGCTTAATGTATATCAAGGTATATAATCATTTTTGTCTGATGAATGATTGGTTACTGTTCTGCTGTAAACATGCATAGGGGTATCTCTCTCTGTATTTCATCTCAATAGTGAAATCAGGGACAATTTTACTGTTGTCAAAGAAACACAAAACTGTTTGCTTCCTTTTTCTATTTCTTACTTTTCCTAAGCAAAAATCCCATTCTACTCTTTGTGATTTCCTCCCTGCTTACCAGAGGGACATCAATTAAAAAAGATCAGGCATTATGAAAAGTCATTATTGCTTAAAGACTTTAAAATCTGTGCTTTTGTGACTCCCTTGTTACCTATATTCATATAGCCTCTTCCAAATTCGCTAAGCTGATATGAATTGAGATAAATTAGATCATTTGTAGCCCAGTCTTTACTGCCAAATTCAGATCAGTATCCTGTGTGCTTCACTGTGCAGAGTATGGCATTGTATACCAGGTTCTCTTGAAGGATGAAATCTCAGATTTACTTTCAGTCCAGACAGCTATTTTGCCTTCCAAGAGCAGGTCATAGTCATTGCTTTCCTCATTTTCTTTCTGCAATTACCAACACTTAGCTCCTGTGGGCTGGTTCTGTCCAATGCATTCTGTGCTTCAGAAAATGCCAGCAGATTTGACTGCAGTGCCCCATACCTCTCTGCATAATTCTAAAAATTCATAGTTGATCTTACCCCTGCAGATGCTCCTAGCTAGGATTCTGTGTTGCATAATAATGGCAAGTTATGCCATTAAGCTATTTGTTTTTTTTTGTTTTCAGGGAAGGTAGAAATTCATTCATCTTAAATGACAATCTTGGTGGAAACTCGTTAAAATATTACCTTGACTTCATTTGTGCTAAATCATAGAATTACAGAATCAAAGAATGGGTTGGATTGGAAGGAACCTTATAATTTATCTAGATTCAGCCCCCCTGAGATGTGCAGTGACATGTCCCACTAGACCAGATTGCTCAGAGCCTCATCTAGCCTGGCCTTGAACACTTCCAGGGAGGGGACATCCACAACTTCTCCAGGCAATCAGTGTCTCACCACCCTCACAATGATGAATTTCTTTCTTATATCTAAATCTACCCTCTTTCAGTTTAAAGCCATTACTCCTTGTCCTATAAAAATTTCCAATGTGAGCACCTAATTAGACTCACACAGGGGAGAATATTCATACTTGTGTGAATGGTGGCTGACACATTATTGAAATAAGTGCTTGATTCTGTAATCTCTAGACATTTGTTTTGAACTTTTACTTTACATCTTTACTTCTTTGAAGAAATATGTATATTGTAGAGTTCTGTTCTGCCTGTAGCACTCTGAAGGAGTGGCATTTCTGCAATGGGAAGTGGAGTTTTAGTGGAGCAAAATTCATTTAAATGTTTATCCGAATTTTCCAAACTATATTGGTTTTGAATAGAATCTGCCTTAAAAAATGCCCCCATATTTGGCTTGGTAACAGTTGACAAGATTTTGAATGGGAGAAAAAAAACCTGTTGTGCATCAAATTGTCCCTCTGAAACCTGGCAAATGTAGATTTGGAGAGCAAAGTTGGGATTACATTAGGAGTCCTGGCAAGTTGCTGGGTATACTTATTAATTTGGAAAATAAGGTAACTTCCGTCTCAGCTCAGAATTCAGGAGCACAACAAAGCTGCAGTTTTTTACAGAGACCTGGTCCTAGACTCTATTTGCCCAAGACTTCATTGACCTGCTTAAAATGATGTCTGTTTTTTACTCACAAGGCTCCTGTCTGCTTCCAAATACCCAACGTTTTCCAGGGAGTTGGTGTGAATGTATCATTTGTGATTTGAAAGGGTGTTAAAGATTAGTTGATAGAAACTTTTCCAGGCATTGCCTTGCAGCATGTGTGTTGAGCAGCTGGTTTAAGGCAGGTGTATCATGGCTGCAGAGGCCACTGTAGGCCTCTGGGAGGCCTACAGTGCATCTCATTTTAAAGGGAGATGCACTGTAGAGAGGTCACACTTGAGGGAGTAAAGTGCTGCTACTAATAGGCTTCTGCATTAAGGATTGGTCCATG
This sequence comes from Baryphthengus martii, assembly GCA_013396935.1. Taxonomy (NCBI): domain Eukaryota; kingdom Metazoa; phylum Chordata; class Aves; order Coraciiformes; family Momotidae; genus Baryphthengus; species Baryphthengus martii. The sequence continues at coordinate 14,650 of VWZK01006778.1, forward strand.
TATACAAATAAAAAAAAAAAAAAAAAAAAAAAATTAAGAACAGGATAAAGAATCACAAAATGACCAACAATGATCATGCAGACCAACTGTTCCACCACAAGCCAGCTGTAGGTCACTGGCCACACAAGCAGAGTCAGTGAAGGAGATGGAGGAGGTACTCACATTGTGCTGGGACTAATCTGGCTTACAAAGGTGTTAACACAGCTGTGGCACTGAAGCAGTACTATGTGGCTGTATTCATATAAATAATAAAATGAAAATCTATTTTAAAATTAAAAATAAAATTATGATTGTGTTTGTATTGTTTTTTATTTTTCAGCCTTTGGTGTGTGTTTAGGAGATTATTCATGTTCATCTTCATACACACATACTGTGAATCTGCTTTCTACCTAACTTTGTACTGAAGCACTGAAAAATCACCAGAAGTGCAACAGGACTATGACCAGAGTCATAAAATAGCACCCTACGTGATGTAAATTCTCAGAATTACCTTTTCTGAGAACAGGAGTATGCAGTTGCCATTTGTTTATTGTCACAAATTCAAAGAAAGAAAGAGAGGTAAGAACCTCACCAATGTCACCTGAACAAAAAACTCCAAAATTTAGGTATGATTGATCTTACAGCTAACTTCACCTGAGGAGGCAGAATTTATGCCTTCAGAAATCAACAAGTAGGACAAACCCAGGAATTAGGTAAACTTCATTCTAATCTTCATTCAGCCTAAACCAGCTTGAACATTATTCTCTGATAAACTGTAATTATGCCCAGGCTTCAAGATCATGGGAGCATTTTCGGTAAGAAGACTTAAAAGCACTCCTTTGAATGGTGGCAGCGGTATAGCCAGGCATGTAAGAGTCCTTTGGTTAGCTGGCAGAAAAATCCAACCAACCAAAACAACAAAACCTAAAAGCAACAACAACAAGAAAACCCTCAAACCAAATCCAAACCAAGCAAACAAATAACCCCAAACATGGGGAAGTCCTTCTTTAGACTTGTGCTTGGGGCACCTAGCTAAAGTGTTAAATTCAGCTCCAGGGGTTCATGTGTTACACTTGTTAGACCATGGCTAAATAAAATGAAACAAGGATCAGCCTGCAAACTCTCTGAGTCTAGTGGAGTGCCCTGAGTTAACACTGGATGGCCTTTTCATGTCCACAAGCAGATTGCCTTTTGCAATTCTTACTGTGCAGCAGTCCAGCTACAAGAGGTGCCGAGAACACCCCGCTAGTGACTAAACCTCTGGGAGAAATTGCGTTTCTTAATGTTGAGTTCTGATCAGAGTCTGAGGACTTCAGCATACCCATGGTAGAGAGAACTCTGTGCATAATCTTTGTACTCCTGTCACTACGGTCTCCTCCCCTGTCTGCAGAGAAGGCTGCTGAAACTGAATCCTGAACAAGGAAGATATGAGAATTTTGTCTGCATTGGACTGACAGACACAGTTTCTCACTGCGATCTTCTCTTCTCTTTCCCACCCCTTTATTCTAGTTTTTTTCCTGTAGTTGCTGTGGGCTGAGCAGCTGGTAATAGCACTCTCTTTTTTTTTTTTTTTTTTTT
>VWZK01006778.1:16228-54804 GCA_013396935.1 Baryphthengus martii
TTTTTTTCTCACTGTCCCTTTCGCTTACTTTCTGTGGCTGACACTTCACAGCAGGCAACAGAGTTGATGGGCTGGAAGATGTTATGAGGACTAAGAGGAAAGGGAGGTGGGGCTGTGCTACTAGTGGCATCAGAGGAACATCCAGCAAGACTGAGAAAATACAGAAAATGTAATAGCCTAGATTGTGATAGTTTCTGCTTTATGTTGGCTGCAGCATTCAGAGAATTTCAGTGAGATCATTTCTTCTGTGAAATGAAATGTGGGATCCTCCTCTAGCATGTAAGTTGTCACTGCAGACGCACCAGCTCCACTTTGAGGTGTATTGTGATGTGCTCAACAGACCTCACCAGTGACACAGTGGTCAATAGGGAAAAGCAGTATGAAAATCATGGGCATAAGGGAAATATTGTAAAACAGATTCATCTATGCCATTCAGAAATAAAAAGCATTCTTGCACAGAAGCTTCTTCAAGGGAATGTGACCTGTGCAGTTCTGCTTTGGTAGCAACATTGGAACGGAGGCAGCGTTGGAAGACAAGCATTACAATGTCTGTTCACAGCATGTCAAACTGATGCAAATAGACAAAATGGGAAGACTGGCTGACAAGGATTCCTGCTTCTGAGGAGATCATCCACTGCAGATTTTGAAAGCAAAACTAATGGTTAAAAATTAATGATTGAAAGTGAAACCAAAATGCCTGAAAACTGGATACTTGTGGCAGCGGGGAGAAAAAAAAACACCTTTTGAACACTTTCTAGAGCCAGGTTGCAAATGGAATAAATCAGATGGCTCCAAGGAAAATGAGATGCATGTGTTGTGCTGCTCAGAGAACATGGAGGTGAGGCAATACCATGTACCAGTGGTGCTGAATGATCTTCACAGCAGATGCAATCTGCTAAGAGCTGTGAAGATGTGCTGTAATAGGGCATAGCAGGACTGAAATCTCTAATAGGCACCCTCCACTCTTTGTATATGTTAGAAGACCTAGCGACAAGTGTTGTCCCCTGTGTAATAAAAAAAAAAAAAAAAGGCAAAATAAAATCATATATCTATCTTGCTATTACAAGGGGAAAGGCAGAGACAAGTTGCAAGAACGAGAATTGAACTGGGATCCTATTGGCACTCACAGTCTGTAAACAGTGCCAGCCCATCCACTCGTTCAAGCAGAGTCATGGATCTCACAGAGCATAAAATATGAGGTGCATATCCAGGAGATCTAGTCTTTGGACCCATTATTTTTGTCCTCAGTGTAAAAACAACGTGAAGACAAATCTAGACCATCTGGGAAACAGAATATTGCTTCTCTAGTGTGGTTGAGTAGATGGCAATTTGATATAAAAATGTGTATATTGTTAATTGTTTGTGAGTTCCTTCATTTAACAAGGACTTTGTCAGGGTACAAAACATAACAAATCAGACATGTAGGTCCACAGAGGGAGCTGGGGGACTGTTGAAATTGTTAGCTTGGTACAAGCTTCTGGAGGAATTGTTGTCAGTCCTGTGGAGTGCCACATGGCAAATTAGTGAGATAAATGTAAGTCAGGAAAGGTGTTTAGCCTTCTGCTCTGAGGAAAGGTTCACCATATCTAGATTACCTTAACTGATGTTTGTCTAACCTTTTCCTTGCAAATCTTTGATGATGGATGTCATGCCTAGGGGTAAAGGTATAGCTGTTGCCCACTCATTGTCTGAAATTTTTCATCTCCAAGGGATGCTCCAATGTGCAGCGCAAGAATCCTGACTGTCTCCCTGCAGTGTGTATTCACCAGCCTCGGAATATCTTCAGGACTCAGATTTCTGCAAATTGCCTTAGACTGGTCCATCATTTCCACAGAGGCAATGCATCCCAGTTTGTCAGCTCCACTCTGGTTCATTCCACAACATTCAGCTCATCCCATGAACCTAGGCTGACTTTTTGATGAAACAAACTACTGCATCCAGTTCTGGAGTCGCTACTACAAGAAAGATATGAACGTGCAGGAATGTGTCCAGCGAAGGGCCACGAGGATGATCAGAGGGCACCTCTCCTATGAAGACAGGCTGAGAGAGTTGGGATTGTTCAGTCTGGAGAACAGAAGGATGTGAGACCTTATTGCGGCCTTCCAAGTATCCGAACGAGGCCTACAAGAAAGCTGGAGAGGGACTTTTTAGGATGTTGGGTAGTGATAGGACTAGGGGCAATGGATCCAAACCAGAGGAGGGTAGATTTAGATTGGATGTTAGGAAGAAGTTCTTCACGATAAGGGTGGTGAGACACTGAAACAGATTGCCCAGAGAGGTGGTGGAAGCCCCATTCCTGAAAGTTTTTATGGCCATGTTAGATGGGGCTCTGAGCAACCTGCCCATGGCAGAGGGGTTGGAACTAGATGATCTTTAAGATCCCTTCCAACCCTCACAATTCTATGATTCTAAATTATAAGTGTAATTATCCATGCTATATATGTGAAAGGAATAGATGCAAAGGCTGAAAGAAAAAAAAGATGACAAATGAAGTAAAATTCAGCTTAGGAATGGGATACATTCCTTGTTGCACTACTCGCCTGGGATGCAGACTGCCTCCTGCTTCCTCTCTTTTTAGCAGAAGCCCACTATGTTTCAGGATTGGCTGCTTCTCTGCTTTGGAGAGTCATACTTGTCTTTAAAATATCTTAGATTAACAGCACTCCATGCATGGTGCATTGCCAAAGTGTTTGTTGTACATATGTTCAGTTGTGTCAGTGCCCTGCAGCACACTATCGGGTTTTATATTATTGAAAAGGTACCACGGGAACAGGTATTCTCTCTTGACTTCTCCTTAAAGGCAGGCTGTTCCCTCACCTACTCTGGTGTGAGGGCACAGTGGGAACTCCTCCACTTCCAGTCATAACCAATAATTCAGTGATACTCAAATCCGCCACTTCTCTGCTGTGAACTGAGTCTTTCCTTGTAGTGAATTTGGGCAATGACTGGCATGTCTGTGTTTGTGTGTGTGTGTATGTATAAGAAAGTGTAAAGTATATAGATACAAAACAAGTATGTATGTGTGCAAATATATATATAAAATCACATATAAAAATATATATGTTACTTTTCCCCAATCTATTCTGTTGGAAAGAGAATCCTTGAACCATTCCGCACACACCTTATGTTTCCAAAAGTGCTGTCTCTGTTGTTTCAGCTGGTTTCCACTGACTATTCTGCATTCATTCCAACTCTCTACGGAAATGTGCTGCCTGAAGCTGGACACAGCAATCTAGAGGGAGTGGGGACACACAGGGTACAATAGTTTGTGTACGGTTACCTAAAGGTCACGGTGAATACACTGTTAAATGCAAAAGAAGGGCACATCACAATGGTAATTTGTTGTCTCAAATTATAACTGCTAGGCAGTACACTACTGGATTAATCAAGCCCTCCATATACTTATTACGATATTAATCCTTTTAAGTATTACCCTTTGTTGTTTTGTGAATAGCGTCATGTTTATTTCATACTATGTCTCCAATTTACAGACTAATTTAAGACTTTAATCCTATTATCCCAAAATGCTTGCAAGGCCTCATGGTCAGGTACCATCTGTACTTTTTTCAAATGTAGTCTCTTCTGTAGTGCAACCAAATCAAAGAAAACCTGCAATAGAACGGGATTCACAATCGGTCTCTCAAGATCTGCTGTGAAATGTTCTCCTCATTTTATCAGTGAAGTACTTACAGTGACTCACTGGGTGAGGCCTTTTTGGACAGCTGTGTAGCTACTGCATAACAATTGCATTTAGATAAAATTGCATGGGGTTTAGCAAAGAAAGACCTGGCTACCTCACCAGATCCCATCAGAGAAATGAGAGAGCTCTGCAACAGTTTATTCCTCACAGTTCTATGTTGGCTGTTCATCCCAGTCTCAGCCTTTAGGCTAGTGTCTGTCAAACTGCTCGTGGTCCAGGAGGCTGTTGTAAGTCACCTGGAGCTGGTCCATGGTTGGCATCTGCTCCTAAAGGGGCCACATTAGTTAGTTTGCTGTCCTCTTTGCCACCTTCCAGCCTGCCAGGTGTCACCTTAGACCTGCCTGCTGCGTGACTGTGTCTAAGGAGGTAACGAGGGTCAGGAATGCTACTTTCAATGCTTGTAAGTTGCTGTGTAGTAATTTGTTCTTGTGTGTCACCGTGTATAAAAGTTGAACTTATTAATCTTGGCTCCCTGGCGGTTTTTTGTTTAATCAAACAGGGAATGTGTTTCCCTTCCTTTTGATCAGTTGGACCTTCCTTGTCTCCACAAGTTCTTGAAGATCGTAAGGACTCTAGAACTTATGGTTCAGAGTCTGCTCTGATTCACTTCTTCAGTACCTTAGGAGGTGTTTATTTAGTGAATGCTGACAAGAATACCTCTAAACTATTTCAGCATTATTTCTTTATTCTATTGCTCTCCTAGCCTGTTTCTCTTGCCTTGTAAACCATTGCTCTAAGTAGCTGATCACACATATTCATAATACATTATGAAGACTGGTGCAAAAAAGGGCTTAAATTTTTCAGACTTCTCTGTACCATTAGTTATTGCTCTCCTCTGATCTGAATAATCAGTCTATATCTTGCTTTGTCTTTTTCACACTTCCATTTTATTTGCAAAACCTTTTCTTGGTTCCTTTTATGTCCTTTGCTACTTGTAAACCATTTTGGAAATTACTTTTTCTGATTTTATTCCTGCATGCCTTGCTGCTTCCTTAATAACTGGTATGATCAAATAAAGTGGCAGATTCTTGCCTGTAGTACTAGAACTGGGGTGATACTTCTTATTACTGTTAAGTGTGGGAGTCCTGATCTAAAATCCCCTCTCTGTAAGATGTTGAGGTAGAAGTCTCCAGCCCCAACCTTTTCTCAGAAAGCAGCAGACATTGTAAGTGTGATCTTTAAAGCTTAAAGAAAATCATTTTGGATCACCTGGAAGTTTTTATTCCCTACAGACACAATGTGGATTTACCACACTATAGTTACAAAAAACCCAAACAAAGAAAGAAACAAAAATTTTTCTGAGTAAACTTGGAAAGTTGAATATGACATACTGAATAGAATATTCTTTACATTAGAATTTTCTTCGAGTTGCTCTGAGTTTATACATTACCTTTCCAAAGCATACAAGCATGGCGCAACTGAAATACAGCCAACTCTGCAGTGAAGGGCAATAGCCAGGCAGGCTGTTGACGAGGCAGAGAAAATGGTGAAGGACAATGGGCCAATCCTCTTTTCATAAGAAAAGTGTCACTCATTCTTTAATGTCCTTGCAGAGCAGACAAGGCCTCATTTTTTACAATCCCATATTATCATAATGGCTTCCTGTTATACACTGAGTAGTCACTAACAAGGCTACCCCCTGCCCTTTCTTTTTAATTACTTCCAGGTTAATGCATTACATTTCACACAGGTTCGTTTGCCTAGGTCACATTTTTCCCTTCTGGATGCCCATTTTGGCCTCTCTGTGCCTCAAACACCGACAATATGAATATCAATCTCAGAGTAAAAAATATCTCTGTCTATCAGACAACGCTGTAATTTACATTTAGAATTATTTAGTTTCTCAGACTTTGCAAGTTAGAGAGCTGGAAACATTTTGGCCTGCAAAACCTTTTTCAAATAGCTGAAGCTGCATTCTCATTCCCTTTTCAAATCATCGGACACCAGGTGCTGACCCAGTCCCATTAACCAATTACTCACACGTCACACAATTAATCTTTCATTGCGATTCGATCAAGTTCGTTCCCCTCTCCATATTATTCTTTACAATCCCACTGTGTAAAACCTGCACATTTTTGTCACTGTTCATTTTGCCCTAGTCTGCACTGCTTCAGGCTGGGAAATGAAGTGACTGTAAATGTAATTTATAGAATCATCGACTGTATGGAAATTCTTTTCAGGCTGACCTGATATGACAGGTTGTAATCGTTTCTTTGGAACCACTCCGGTTTGTCAAGTAGACAGCTTTTTTTTTTTTTCTTTAAATATCCAAAATAACAGATTTGTTTGAGCAGGATTAGGTAGCATTCAGAGCTCTACTGCTGTCTTATCCTTTGTTTCTTTTGTTTTGCACAAACCCTTTTTCTTGCAGCCTTCTGCTCATACTGAGCTTTGGAAAGCAAAGGAACAGCTTTTTAGAAGGCAAAAATTAAGTACAGAAATTGAAATTTCCACCCTCACCTTCAGGTATTTGAACTGAATACAGTAAAAACCTTTGCCATAGCTGGGGTGCAGGACCATGTGCTTCCCCATCTGACACAAATAGACCTCTCTCTTCCCATTTCCTGCCCAGTATTCATGCGCTATGGACAGGGCTTTGCATTAGCATTGCATCTGCTCAGCACAGGGAGGTCAAATATCACAGATTCCAGAGAAAGAGTAGCATATGGGCTACACATCTCCGTGTGAGCACTGGCAGATCAGGTTCAGTGTCAGAGGATTAATCTGACTACCGTGTCACAAAGGTGGATAAAAGCCCTGTTTTCTCAGATAGACAAAAAAATTAGAGGGTAAGAAGGGATCTTAAGAGATTGTTTACTTAATCCATCACCCTGCCATAAGGCCAGGTCAACCCTAATTATGGAAAATCCTGATAGATACTTGACTAAGCAGTTCAAAGATGTGCGATGTGGGGACTGCATATCCTCTGCCAAGGAGAGGTGTGTGCGGTGGAAGTAGGATATAAGGTGGAATCACTGCCCTTCTCCATATGGCTAGAAAGTTTTCTTTATTGTCTATCTGAATCACTGTCACTTCACTTTATCTATCTGTGACTTTCATCCTGACCATCAAAGGCATCGAGAACAGAGTATTCCTCTTCTTTTTGTGATACTCTTCCCTACTTTATTTTGTATCCCTCCTACTTTTCTTCAGTTAAACAACACCAAATTTTTCAATCTTTCCTTCTAAGATCTGCTTGCTAGATCTTTGATTGTTCTTGTTCTTCTTGGGTTTTGTGCCTGGATTTATTATTGAAATGCAGTGCTGGAAAACTGGACACAGCTTCTGAGGGACGTTTTACTAGGGCTGAATAAAAAGACTTGGTTACTTTAAGGGTGTGTCATGCTGTACAAGTATCTACAAGCCCCAGTAGGATGACTAACATTTTTAGAGATGGTGTGCTGTTGTGCACTTGCACTTGCTTTGGTTCTACAAAAATCCTCACTACTTCTTTTGACATAGCTACTTACAGTTTCTTTTTTGTCTTATTTACACAACACATTATTTCTGCCTACAGGAGAACACATTTTTCTAACTAGCTTCGTAACCATTTGTGACTGGATTTGTGTAGTCCATGTTTTCCTGTGAGGAGGTTTGTGACACTATAAGGTATTGCTCTATGGCTTCTCCCTCTTTTTTGTTAAGCACCATGATCGCTGTTGCCTATCCTTTTCATACCTCTAGAACCCTTACAATTTCTCAAGGATGGTCACTGAGTGAACTAGAATAAACCTCATCAGACCCAGCTGATGTGAAAGTTTTTAACTTCTTTAGGCCTTTAAAGCGCCCTGGCCTGTGATTCCCTATTAAAAAATAAGGCCTTGTCCATTACTTGTACCCATGAACTGACAGCCGTTTGATCACAGTTTCTCTTTTTAGTGGAGACATTCAAGAAAGTTAAAGATCTTTCCTGAAGCTGTTTCTTGATAGCTTTTCTCCTCCGTTGAATATCGGACCAGTGCTTTTCCTAATCTTTGTGTTAATTGGTTTCTGTTCTTACAAACCAATTCCTTGGTATCTTCCATGTTCCTTGTTACCTGAATCTCATACTGCATTGTTTATTTTCTGGGCGTTTTTTGCGTGTGTATCTTTAATGTTTTTCTTTTTGTCCTTGGAAGCCTGACTTATATTTGTCTCATTGTGAAATTTTTCTGGCTCTCAAATCCAGTTTGCTCATATTTGTATCTGGAAGCATTTTCCGCTACAGATTTGTAGCCATTCCCATCGTATCATTTTGTTGGGATATGTTTTTTTAGGAAATGCCATCTTTAGCTCTTATTTTCTTTGGATCAGATTCACAGATTATTTTACTATGCAGATCTCTGAATTCATTGAGGTCTCTTTTTTTTCAGAACTCTAATATTTTGTTTAGTCACTATTCTCCTGCTGGTAGGCATTATCCACCTAAATATGTTACACCAATTCAGTTATGGACTTGATCACGTATCTAGTTTTCCATCATCCCCTGTTTACATTCATTAGGATACAGTAACTGAATTGCTCTGGGGACTGATTTAAGCATCCTCCTCTATGGACCCGATGGAAGTATTCTGATATCCCCTCATTTTTAGGGCAGTTTGTTTAGAGAGTCATAGAATCAAAGAATCAAAAAATCATAGAATCATAGAATGGTTTAAGGTGGAAAGGACCTTTAAAACTCATCTCGTCCAAGCTCTCTGCAGTGAGCAGGGAAATCTTTAACTAGATCAGGTTGCTCAGAGCTCCATCCAGCCTGACCTTGAATGTTTCCAGGGACGAAACTTCTATCTTCTGTCTGGGCAGCCTGTTACAGTGTTTCATCACCCTCACTGTGAAATATTTCTTCCTTATATTTGGTCTCAATCCACCCTCTTTTAGTTTTAAACCATTACCCCTTGTCCTATGGCAACAGGCCCTTCTAAAAATTCTGTCCTCATCTCTCTTATAAGTCCCCTTTAAGCACTGAAAGGCTTAAAGTCTCCATGGAGCAACCTCAGTTCTCTCAGCCTTTTTTCACAGGGAAGTCTTTCTTCATAGCCCTCAGATCACTTTTGTGGCCCTCTTCTGGACCCACTTCAATAGGTCACTGTACTGAGGACTCCAGAGTTGGATGCAGCACTCCAGGTGGGGTTTCCTTCCTTTCACTATCCTCTAATAAATAGAAATACACTCATAAAATTAAACCAATCCTTTCCCAGTTGCTCATTAAACAACTGACCACATATGAGAAAGCCAGTACTCCAGTGCCAGCACCAAAAGCCTACTCTGATTTTACTCAGAACATAGTTCTTTTTAGAGACAATTGTCAGAGGCAAGTTTTTCCACCCACGCTCTAGTTCCTTGAAACCCCTTTTGGTCTGCCGTGGTGATTCCTGTCAGTATTGTTACTACCATACGGATGAGCAGCATAGGGTAGCAGTTGGTGCTAGCTTTCACTGGATGGCATGTCTGGTTGACAGATAAATTCCTCTTTTGCCCTTAGGAAAGAGGCAGCAATCATCAGCACTGCTCTTTTGCATCTTTCTGGAAATGATGATGAATTACTGAGTCTTTGGAGTGTGTGGCTCTTCCTAAACTGCCTGTGAGATTGGTGTTGTACCTGCAACACAAGCTTTAAGACCAGTACATGGCATCAGTAGGAGTCAGGTTCAAAATAAGAGGAAAAAGGATATGCAGACGGGGAGTAAAAGGGCTGAGTTCTTTATCAAAAGACGTTGTGTACAGGAGATGTTTACATGATTGGACAGACAGCAGAAAGTCAGATCATTTAGGTGTTTCACACGTTCACAGAACTGAATTGTTTCCATAGCACATAACTTCTCACAGTGGAATATGTAGCCTGCTAGAGATAAGTAAGTTGCTGCATTCCCCTTCAGGGATCAGAGAGAATTTGCTGTTGTTGTGTTCCCTTAACGGCATTCCAGTTATCTCTAGAAAATCTCATGATTTTTTGTGAGTTGCTGGCATAAAAGTTTCTCCACCTTCAGTAATACAAAGATCATTGCTTTGGAATAAAATCTCATTGCATTTTGTCTTGATGCTATGTGTCTGCAGCAGTCTAGGAGGATCATGTAATTTTTTTCCATTACTTAAAAAAAAAAAAAAGCTACACTAGGTATTTTCTTATCTGAAGGCAGCTGAGCTGTGCCTTTCAGAAGCCCTCTGTGCCAAAGTGGCACTCTTCATTCTTTTGGAAAATGACACCAGAAACTCTCCCTCTGCCTTCCCTGAGACCGTACAAATCTGCCACAAAGCCAGAGGCTTTCCGTGTGCTGCTGCACCTACGATCTATGAAGCATCTTGAAACACTGTGGCAAGGGATTATGCAGTTCTGCATGTCGATATAATTAGGTGAGATAAAGGTGAAACTGGGAGGTCAGCATTCTGAGTCATCCTTGTTTTTGCAAGCTTAAGTAATTTATCCTGTTATGTTCACAGGGTTTTCCGAGATAAAGTCTCTAAAAAACACAGATAGCAAGACCTTCGCTATGTAACACTTAAGCTGTATCTTCTTTTCATTTTTACAAAGAACCTAGAATCATGTTATAAACCTGCAAGTGAAGTTCAGAGAGTTGCTCTTGTCATCAAAAGCCTAATGGGAAAACACAGCCTTGCAATGTATATTTTATACGCATTATTTTAAAGAGAGAATTTTCATAGCTGTAGAATATGGAATGGTAAACAGATTTTATAGGTGACTGCAGGCAGGTGCAAAGCTGAGACATTTTCAGAAGCTGCTTATTACAAATACAATCCAGGCTATGAATAGCTGTTGTACTAGACAAAGGCTGATTCAAGGCATAGAAACATACAGGAGGAAGAGCAAAAGAAGACACCTCCTTGCCATGTGATTGCCACGAAGAGTATGCTGCTGTTTTCTTCAGCCCACAGTGCCTGCTGCTTTGTTGATAGATTGGTGAATTGTTGTTTTGCCATAGGCTTAACGGGTGCATGTTGGTGGATGGGTCAAAGGTGGCCATTTAATTTCAAGGGTGAAACTGAGCAGAAAATCCATGAGACGGCAGACAACACCAAGGTCCAGATTAAAATGTACGCTCTATTGGATCATGGTGAGCCTTCAGAATGTATATCCAGCATATTGCCATGTGCAAGGCAGACAGAAGGGCCCTGGGGAAGAGAATTGTCCATGTGGTTTTTTTAGGTTCTGGAAGGAAGAAAAGTTGTGCTAATATTCATTCAAGCATAGAATTTTCTGGCAAGAGGGCTTGGTTCACCTCCTTTTGAGTTCAGGAGAGACAGCTGCCCTTGCAAATATGGCAAGAAAGAACAAAGCACATGAAGCTCGTGACACGATGCTGAGCTGGGGCTCCATCTTCCCCTTATTCTAGATTTAGGTAGCGCGCTGGTTTCTCTAATCATTTGCTGGTTTCTCTAATCATTCGGATTCATCTGCCCACATCTGAGCTGGTCCCCTAAGGCTCTCTTTCTCATCAAAGGAGGGAATAAGCATGGCTGCAGACTGGTTTCTCTTTTCCCAATGTATGCAGTCAAAAGAGTTCAAATTGCCCTGTTCTATATAGGAGGAAAACCAGGATGAGTGATAACGAAAAGCCAGGATGAAAGATAATCTCTGTTGGGGACTGTTACATCAGCAACATCTGAAGTTAGAGTATACGAAGCCTGCACAAGAGATTGTGTATTGTTCCAGGTAACAAAAAAAAAGAAGAAAAAAAGGAAAAAAAAAAGAGCTTTTCCTTTCACTTTTGTTATTACCAAGAGCAATTTGTATAAAATGCATTTTTCTCTCCATTACAGCTGGATCGTGTGCAGGGACCCTAGATTTCAGTGGCAGTGCTCTCCTGCAGCCCTCAGTCTGATGTTGCTAACAATAAGCATCTTCTTTTGTGCATGACATCTCCCAGGGAGCATAGAGAGGTGTCATATCATAGACTTCTGGGCCCCATTTTTATATAATTAACTGGTTTGCCACCTGAAATGTTGTAATTAAGCTTTCATGTGTAAAGCTGGAGCATATGCCACTGTCAAGCAAATGTGGAAGAGACAAGTCAGGCATTTCATGTTAATTTGACTTTACTGTGATTAACTTTCTTCCACTTGTTAGTGGTGACCATACACACAAACTACTGGTGGTGACTCTTGCTTGCAAACAAACTTGACAGGTTTCCCTGAGAAGTTATGTTCTGTGATGTGCACTAACAACTTGACACATCTTAAAGGCAGGAGGTAGCTCTGTCCAGAACAACTAATCTCAGTGATACAGAGAAATTTTCACTCAGAGATTTCTTTCTTCTAGTCAGTCACGTATGTCTGAGTTAGCATCAGATGGGCAGAAGATGAATGCTAATGCGCTTTGTTTTGATAAGAATGCTAGAGTGTGGATTTTAATTTCACAACCTCTGAATATAATAGTACTCTACAAGGGCTCCTGGCACGGGCTGAGGCATTGGCCCATGATCACTCATACTATATAATTGTTAACCTGTCTCTGAAACAATTTTGACCCTTTCCAGCATACCCATGCTGGAGACAGGCAACATGGAGTCCTTGTGTTCTGGGACATGGCCTTCAAAACTGATTACCCGTTGCTTTGTCTCCTGGTTGGTTCAGCCACTAACTAGAATGCTGTCTTGTAAACCGTGTGTATTCTGTTGAGTGGACTTAATGGCTGTGGTTCATTTCAGAAAAATGAGAACTCTGCACAAGATCCGTTCTGACTCTTGTTTGACATCGTGTCTTTTCTTTCCTTGAGAAACCAGTGTAATGGCAACACATAACTGTTATGTGAAATCTGATTGCATCATATTTATTGAGTTGGCAACTAGAAAATAATAATTATACTTAAAAACTGCACAGATTGGAGTTGGAAGCAATGAGATAATAAAGCCCCACAATGACAGCTGTAGAGCTGCCTCCAGGCTAGAGACGCATTTTGAGTCATCCCATTTAGGAGCTGTCTCCAGCAGTCACTGAAGCCAACAGGAGCCTTTGATTTCCTCTCAGTACGTGCTGGATCAGATTGCTATACTCTCCTTTTAAAGTCTAAGAACAAGGGGGCAAAAGGCAAGTTTAGTGAGCTACATTGTATGGATAAAATAACATCACTTTAAGAAAAGCCATTGCCTTTGGAGGAATATTAAATCTTCTGGGGGATAAATGTTCGGGGCACTGCAATTACTACATAATAGTAAAATTTCAATAGTAAGCAAGGACAAAGTTGAATTTCTGGGGTAACGCTTGATGTGCAGCATGGGGGAGATCTGTAAAAACCAAATCCATAGGTGGAAAATGGATGGCACTTCACAATAAAACCACATTAACAGTGCAGTTTGCATGTAAGGTGCTTGAAGTTAAAAAGGTATTATACACTAATCTAAAACTCTACAGTGATATGAGGTGTATCTGCTGTATATAGGAACAATTTTTATTTTGTTCCGGTGACTTTTGCAACATGTCAATCATCTGGCAAAAAATTGGCCAAGATTTCAGTTGGAGGAATTGGTTAGTTAGACCATTACCCATTCTTTTCTCAAGGCCAGTCACACAGGGGTCACGTTGTTCTGCCAGGAAAATATCCTAAGAGGAATATTTTATTTTACCTCTGTCAGCATAGTGGAGAGGACTTTACTCAAGTCACCTTTGTATATTTTATTCATCAGGGCGTGATCCTGAAAGGCTATAGCAACCCTCTGCTCAGAATGATTTTGTGCAGCCTGAGGATGATGAGTACTTGTGAGGACATGCAAGGGACCTCACAGGATTAGTTCCTTATTTTGGCCATCTGTGTTCATATATTGGACTTCTGTTCTGAGATGGAAAATGGGACAGGTTAATTCTTTAAGACAAGGCGCTGAAACTGTGCTAATAAAAGCATCCTATAAAAAGTGCAGGATGAACACTGAATCTTCTTGGGTTTATCTAATTAAAAGCTATTCTGACTTTATTTTAATATAGATTTGTGTATTTAGTATTAAAGATATTGAAGCGGGAAAGAAAAGAATTGTTCCCTCATAGCCTTTCTCAGGAAGGGCTTGATTTATTCTTGCTTGCTGATTTTGATGCTCTACCCTGGTTCTATTGAATTTTAACCATTTATTATTTTGTGGAAAGATTTACTGTAGTGCATTCTTTCTGAGAAAAACAAAAGATTCTCAGCCCTTTTTGAGGATCTGGTAATCATGGAACAGAAAATCGTATTCTGAAGCTGAAGTTAATGAGAGCTCATTCTGTTCCTTGTGGGCCAGAGTGCCCCATGTTCCTCGCAGAGGAGATAGGGAGAAAGGTGGCTCTTCTCCCCTGTCATCCTGAGGCTTTAGCAGCAAATCTGTAGTGTAGGTTTGCAGGTTGGAACCTATGACATCCCAAGTAAAAAAAAAGAATTCTTCCTACTATAGCTACTATTCCCTCTGATTCTCCACAATATCAGCGGATTCAAGGATAGATATGAAGATAGGACTCTAGTTATCTCACCATGATGCTGAAGCATGAAATGCCATGGTGACACCAACTACGCAGTGGGATCATATTTTTTTTCCTGTCTACGCATTTTTAATGGAGTGCCTAGGCACCTTGGAGATAAATACATCATCATCAATTCCACTTTTAAAGGGGTGGAAAGCTCTCATCCCATTTTTTATTTCAAACCACTTTTTGTGGTTCCACTACCTCCATGGCTGTCTTTCAGGAACAATGCTGATGGGTTGTGCTCCAAGATTCATTACCGAAGAACTGGTGTGCAAAATTGATGGGTCTTGCATTATGCTATCAAGGTGACTTGTTTGACTGGACTGCTTTGTTTTCCTATCCATTAGCAGAAAAGTACCCTTCATTAGTAAAAAATTCGATCAACGGGCTGCATAATTGCTATTTCTGTCTTACTTAATGGAAACAGTCTTGTTGCAATGCATGTTTTCAACTATGTGCAACAACCTTTACATTAAAATGCTACAAATTAAGCGGAGCTTTTACAATAGCCATTCTTTTTACTAAGAGTTATAGACTGCGAAGTTTATATGGCTTGCTTTGGACGGAAAATTTCAATTAGAGGTTGAACTATATAAAACAAAGAAGCTTCAATAATTGAGAATTACAAGTGCCTTCTGAATGTGCAGCTTACAAGGAGTCATCAGACTTGGAGAGTTGATGTAATAGCTGTCTTTAGGGACATCAGATGCACATTCTGCTGCCATTTTGACACTTGAACATTTTAGAAGACAGGTTTTTTTAATTATATTTCGTGTGTGGCTATAGGACTGTGTGGTTTTTTTTTGATTGTGATCCCATTACTTGAACCTACATTTGCTGGTCATGGCCCTTGTGGCTTTCTCCAGTCTGAAACACTAGCAGGGCAGACTTCCATCTGCTCTACCATCTTTGTGCCAGCCACTGTAGCTACCAAGAAAAGTATTGGTCAGCATGGCAGTAGAGAGGTATGGCTACTATGTGGACTCTTCTCCCCCTTCATGCTTTTCCTTTAGTTATAAAAGTGATCCGGAGCAGGACTGACACTTGGATTTAAGACGAAAATATTCTTGGGTTTCATGGGGGCTCATATTTATCTCTGTCAGGCTTTTCCTTCCCTTCATTCATTTGAGGCCTTTGAGAACTAACAGCCCAACAGCATTGCTATTCTGAGAATATTCTGATATATGTCTTCGAATAGACAAGACACCTGTGGCCACACCAACTCTGGATCACCCACCATCATTTCCTCCGTGACCTTTAAAGATGTCAGATGAGACTAGCTTTCCCCCCCCCCAGTTGCTTCATTCTGCACTAGATGCAATTTCAGGTCCCAGAAGTGAAATCAGGCAGCACATTAATCAACTCTGCTTCCCAGCCTCTGCAATTCTGTCTTTCCATAGTTTATTTTTCTGGCTAATATAACACAGATTTAAAACTAGGGGTGTTTTACCCTTTCAAAATACGTACAATTCTGGTATCAGCAGTGGAATAAGCTCATTTAGATGAAAGGAACCATTTTCTTCCAGTGGAGTGAAATACCTTATCTGTCCACATTTGGATTATATTCAAGTGTTATGCCTCCTGCAGTATATAGGACTGATGTTCTACACAAGTCGTCTGCTCAGTGTATTTTTGATAAGCTGCTGGAAAATATTTCCCTTAATAAGTCTTCAGTGTACACCATTGCATGGGTCACAAAAAGAAAAAACTGCATTACTGAAATAAAACTACAGAGAGATTTAAAACATACTCAGCTAACATATGAAACTTAATGGCTATCTCTGTAACTGGGAGAGAAAAATTTTATCGGGACCAGCTCTTTTTTTATTCTTCACTGGTGTCAGAGCGACCAGAATGCTTTCTCAGGATGGTTTTACAGTGAGATGTATAGCCCTGATCTTAATACTGCACTTCAGGTAAAACACACAATAGTGTAATTTAGACAGTATATTTGGAAAGGAAGAAAATGTGCTTGCTTCATAGGCCAAATGAATTTAAATTAAATTGATTGGTTGGTGGCATAGTTAATTCAATAGCAGAGGGTAATTTTAGAATTTCTTACATATAGAAATGTTGTCATAAAATTAGACCGGAAACTGTAAAAACCTGCAATTTGTCTAATACTTTCTTTTGTTTCATAAACTAGACGAACAGTTTCTCAAACTTTATTTTTCTGTTGCAGTTCAGTTGTGTAAAACACGTAACATTTAAAAAATAGAAAATGGTATAGTAATGCTTTATTTTGTTCTGGAGAAAACAATGTTGTCATGTAATTGCTTTTTTTCTGAGCTCTTTCACTTGACCCTGGTTGCTTATTATAATGTTATAGGTGCCATAGCTTAGGGTTTATCGACCCCTGCTTGTTGCCCATTTGTTTTATAGTTATAGACCATTGTAAGGCTTGGGAAGATTAGTGTAAAAAGTATAATTTGGTTCTGTTCATTAGAAATGGATGTGGAAAAAGTATTAGCAGTAAATGCCATCTTTCTCAGCTTTTATTATAAAAGCCTAAAGGGCTGCAGTATCTCAACCTTCTCAGCATTAACTCGTTCAGTTCTGGAAAGTGTGACTTTGAATGGTCATAGGAGGTAAACCAAGGAAAACTATGTGTTGGGGGAAAGCTGTTTATGACAGCCGCATCTGAGATTTTATTTTATTTTGTCAACAAGTCTTTTCAGCCTCCTCAGCATTAGCATTACTATAATTAATGGGGAACCAAAAGTAACTACAATTTTTTTCAGCTTGCTGGTCCATGCTCCTTTAGCGAAGTGCCTGATTCAGATAAGCATCACATCTCATGGCAGCCACCAGCTCCTGATGCTACGGTACTATTTTGTAATTAAGTTGCCATCACCATTTTTCCTTCTGGGTTTACAAAAACTAGTACATCACCATAAGGCAGGTGTCAAGCTTGGCTGCAGGCAGCTTGAAGAGACTGACCGCAAGCAGTCCTAGCTTGATAAAGTCAAAACATTAGAACATAACCTATGAATTTAGACCACTGCCATGAATAAAATGGTGTCTGAAGTATATATAAAGTAACAATTGACGTAGTCATCAAAATTATTTTACTGAGTGAAATGAAAAGTCATCCGAAATGAATGTGAAGAATCAAAAAGATGTGTTAGACCTTTACAGTGTTACCGGTAAGAAAAGCCATGGGTGTTCATGCTTTCTGTCTGCTGCTCAGGTACCGAAGGAGCAGTGGAATGTACCTCTCAAGATCACTTCAAATGCTTTTATCTGAACAGCTACATTCGAAGAAATCAGAAAGCTCTTTTTATAAGGATTTAATTTTCAGGTGTGAATTACTGGGAGAGAGGGCTTTGCACAGTATATGAAACCTTCTTCAGTATCGAGCACAAGTGGTATATAGCTCAGTCTTTCAGTTCAAGGAATAGACTTAATACTTACTAAAAAATGGCTTACTAAAAATAACTAGCACAGACTATTAAAGGTTTACCCTAAGTTTTGTTTGAATTAACTTTAAATTTTAAATTGAATAAATGAGTTAATTTTTAAATTTAATTAAAGCAATTTGCATCATATAATTTAGAAGCTGAGTTTCGTACTTTAATAAAAACATAAAAGCATAGAAAAAGAATACCGACGTAATACTTTCATTAGGCAATATAAATATTTTTTCCTACGAAAAGTGCCCTGTGTATTGGCTTGTTTCTAAGGGAAGTTGAAGAAAGCTGAAATGTAGGAAGAAAACTTACCGTGTACTTCAACTGAACTGTGTACTCTATCAACCAAGAAATATAGAAGGGAAAAAAAATTACATACTGTGTTTACATGGATTCTGAGAAGTTAGGGGATCTTACCAATGTTTACAGATATCTGAAGGGTGGGTGTCAAGTAGAAGGGGTCAGTCTATTTTCAGTGGTGCCCTGTGATAGGATGAGGGTCAATGGGCACAAAATGGAACACAGGAAGTTCCACCTCAACATAAGGGACAAATTTTCCTGTGAGGGTGATAGAGCATTGGAACAGGCTGCCCAGAGAGGATGTGGAGTCTTCTTGTCTGGAGACTTTCAAAATCCACCTAGACACGTTCCTGTGCAACCTGATCTAGATGAACCTGCTTTAGCAGTGGGGTTGGACTAGATGACCCCCAGGGGTCTCTTCCAGCCCCTACCATTCTGTGACTCTCTGATGTTGTACAGCTTTCTTTATTCTCCTAGTTATACAAAAGAAAATGTGAGTTAACTTGATGGCTGCTTGAAAGGATTAATTCAGAAACACATCATCTTAGAAGGACTAAAAGCCCTGGAATACATTTCTAGAAGTTTTTCAAACTGTAAGAAAAAGTAGCTTAAGATCTGTAATTTTAAATGTAAACATTTATTTTAAAAACAGATGATGATAGGACCCTAGTAGCTATTTGTACATGGAAAAATTCAGTAGATAGATAGTTTTGTAACTTTTTGTTGCTTGATAAACTACGCAGTCATGTCCTCTACTGCCAGTTTTCTGTTGTGGATTATTACCCATTAATTAAAATGAACAAATTTACTGTGTTCAGGAAAATGAATTTATACTTCCACCTTCACTTGGTAGGTCATCCTGCTAATATTTCAGAGAGTTCTCTACTCCTAGCCCTTTTATTTTAGCACATCCTCAGTAATTTAAGCTATCCAGTGAATGTTGGGGGTTTTTTTCCTTCAACATACATTTTCTCTGTCTTTGAAACATCATTTTATTTAGCCAAGCATATTGTACTTTGCAGATAGGAATTTTTACTGCACCCTGTGCAGAGGGGTAGCAGTGGAAATGCAAAAGACCTTAGTGGAACAACCAGTAGTAGTTGCACTTCTCGTTATTCACTAAAGATGCATTAAGCTCCAATTCTGCGGTTACTCTATGAAATGTCAAGTTACCAAACGTGGCCTTATATGACAGCTTTGACTGCGAGGAGAGCTGAGGGAATCATTGTCTGATAGGCTTTCTTTGTACCTTTCCCTGACTTCTGTTTATACCTTTTATATTTTTCAGCTAAGGTGGGAAATGTAATTAGAGTGTATAATGACAGTTACAGCGGCCCCAGAAACATGAGATTGATTCCCGTGACGGCTGAAAAACCCTCCATGCAGTATGTATAACCAAGCTCAGTTTCTGAGTTCTAATTAACTTTATTAATGTTTAGTGCAGGAAGTACGAAGGCAACTTAAACAAGGGTATAAAAAGCACTGGAGCATTGAAACACTGGTTTCATGTAACTGACTCTTATTGAAAGACATATTTTTTAACATTTTGTAAAGAAAAATAAGATTAATTTAGGAGAAAGATATTAGATACCTAATACACTCTTACAATAAGGAAGCTTTAAATAATGGAGCAAAGATACTAATAGTAGCTTCCTACTTGGTAACATGGGTGGTGAATCTTTATGATGTGCAATTAATAAACACAATAGCGAACATGTAACAATGCACAATGACAGTGCGATAAAAGAGATGCAATTATGTGCAAGATTCCTATTGTGCCAGCAAATAAGACTTTAGGGGCTACTGGAAAATGAGTTTGTGAAAAACCAATTGTAAAAGCCTTCTCTATTACATGTCCCTTTCATAGAAACATATTAACTCACATGTGAAAAGATAAAATATTACACCGGTAAATAACTGTGAAGACATTTTCCCCCACTACAGACACAATTGCAAAATCTTGTAATCACAGAAATTGTATATATTATTTTGAGATAACAATCATAACTAAGCTTAACAGAAGTGATATATTAATTACAGATAAAATACATTATTTGCATAGATTTTTTTGTTTATTGTTCACGGATTCCCATTTTGTAAATAAATATATAATTCAATAAGCTTTGGTGCTCTTTGATGAACTCAAACTGGAATGTGGCTGATTTATACGATGCTTATTTCCTATTACTAAAATTGCAAAAGATGCTATAATAACACTTTTCAGATGCTATAAAACCTCTTAAGTATAGAAATTGCAGTAGAAAATATAAGAATATATTTTCCATTATTTACCAGCCCTTATTCCCAGGCATGATGATTTAACAATATTTAAAAGATATTTCTATTTTGAGAAGCTCTCAAAGCATGCGGTCAGCAGTTTGTCCTCTAGAAGGATTGTGCCTTGGAATAATTTAATATCTGTTTTCTTCTGATATTTTTCATATGCTCAGTAGGTAAAAACATACAATAAAAATCATCTTGCAGTTACGCAAAACCATAGTATCCTTTTGTACAGTCTTGCAAACAAACAGCTTACAAGTAGATCATTCATCCACAGCGGAGCTAGGAACTCAGAAGTATTTAATGTCAGTAACAGAAAATCAGTGTATCTTTAAAGATGTAGGCTATTATAGCTTGTTTTAAGCTTTGATTTAATCCTTTAGATGATTATTCTACAGTGCTCGCAGTCTTGCCAGGAGAGCCTCTACTTCTGGAATAGTTTCTCCCTTAGAAGGAGACCCAACACGATCTATTTTCTTTTCTTTGTTGCTTTCTCCATGACAGGCTTCCTTCCTCCCAGCAGCCTTGTTCCACGCCGTAGAACTTGTTTCAACATCATAAGTAACCTCTTTGGTGACTGGGCTTCTTGTCAAGTTTAAACTGATACTGTGGTGTGAACGTGACTTCTCTAGTTGTCCTTTCTGGTTCTCTGCAGAAGATAAACCAAACAAGCCTTGTTTCACTATTAAAATACTCAGGTTTGACATTTTGTAATATAAAAAGACCTCTTGATCAGATGAAATTTTACATGCAGATGATGTACTAGAAGGAGTAATGATTGCCAAGGAGGTAAGACACAAACTGTTATCACTTCAAAAGCAGTGGGCTTGGTCCCTTGGAAGTGATATAGACATTACATGACTTCATCAGATTAGCACCCATCTTTCCTATGAAATCACATATAGAGCCTGATAGGAGGATCCTTTCTTACTCGAGTCAGAGAGAAAACAGCGTACTCAACACCTCTCAGTGTCTGCCAAAGTTTTATCCAGTTAATACATTTCCTACATAATTTTTTAATTGTTCAAATTTTAAAATGGCTTAAAAAAATCTATGCCAATAGTAATAGTTTTTCTTAAGCAGCTAAACAGTTTTAAGAATTTGCATAACTTGATACCATTTGCTACACATTACTGGCATTGATTGTCAGAAGAAGTTACACTCAGTTAATATCCAGAAGATTTGCTGGATTGACACGTACCAATAGACAGATTTCTTTCATTGTTTCCCCCTCAAATCAAGTAACTGTTCTCAAAACTAGCATATGAGTGGTCCCTCTCATAGACCTCAAACTTTTAAAAAATAGGCGCACTCAATATTCATGTAACCTTGAGCAAGGCTTGAAAATGGCTTCAACAAACTTGACATGACATTTAAAGTTTTTTGGTTATTCACTGAAAGATGTTCCATCATCCCAGTAGTAATGACTTTGGAGCACAGGCAGTCACTCATGACAGTGTGTTTTATGTGAGTGCTGAAAATTCCTACCGAAAACAGCTTGTACATTAAAAGGCAGCTGCTGAAGATATTTACTGCACTGTCATTCCCTGACCAGGGGCTCTCAGTGATGGATGAGGATTTTACACACTTTCTTGGACAATCTCAGCAAATTTTGTAAGTGCGATCCCCTTTTGGCAAGTGGAGGAAAATAAATACCTTCTTCCTATCATCTTTTAAATCAGATAAACAATTCTTAATTAAAATTTGATAATATTAGAATTTTGCACTTAGGTGAAAAATGTACTTTCTATATGATGCTGTGGAAAATATTTTGACCCTGAAGATGGAGCAGCACACATTTCAGTTTTCCTGAATCACAGGAGGGCAAAGATTGGGTATGAACACATCTTTACAATTGCATGTAGCAAACCCATCATATATAATTAAAATATCCATGGTATGTAGACCCTTAAATATGCCATTCTACTTAAATGTTTATATTTATTTATTCTGAACGTGTAATTGCAGGCTGATAAAAGCACGCTATACAAAATACTAGCTGTACCATAGTCTTTTTGTTTACATTCATTCTAGGAACAGTGGGAAAAATACTCGGTGTTTTGAAAATCAGCACTTCTTTTTAAGTAGAGGAAAACATATTGCCATATAATCAGGGATTAATTATAGGTGTTGGACTGTTAAAAAGGCAGAATTAATTTAGGCTCTGAAAGTAAGCTTCTCAAGTGTACCAACAACCAAATTTTAACTACTCTGCAGTTCAGAGGAGTCTTCACCCCTGATCACTCAAGCATGAGGATCAATTAGGTGTGATGAACTAGACTGAATAACAGAGGTGTTGAACACTGAGGAACCGAAGCCTCAAAGAAAATCCCAGCAGTATCTTCCCCAGTTTCTCATAGCGTGCAAAGGGCAGAATAAGGTGCCTTAAAATGAGATTTAGAACAGCAAATAGTCTAAGCAGGGAACTGCCGCATGGTAGCTATTAAGAAGTAGTAAATGTTGGGATCTAAACTGTTGTCCCGCTTTGACACTCGGTAACTGATTGAGCCTCACAGAAAGATGTGTCCCAAAACTTGCTGCCTACAATCTGGAATTGTTGCACGGGGATAGCGACTGAGTAAAGCAGGGTACAGCTGTGTCTTTCTTCCCCCTTAAAACAGCAGCACCTGTGTTGATATTTGTGACTTTCTAGGCATAGACTAATGAGTGGAGCATTCAACTTGAAGGACCAGTGTCCTTCCCCTCAGTCTGAGGGGTCCTACAACAACAGAAAACGGGACTAGGAAAGTGTCTTAATCACTGGTCAGTTTAAGTGAGTGGTCCTTGATTCATCTGTTTTAACTCCTGTGCAGTGAAGATGCCATGATTCACTGGAATAATCACAAAGTGTCATGTTTGTAATACATGGCACTTGACACTAGTGATACACAGCATTTCCTAAATAACAAGAACACTGGTCTTAGCCATGCTACAAAAAAAATAATAAAAATATTGGGACACACATGTTTTACCAAAACACAGTTTTATCACCTTGAAGTTATTTCAGCTGCTTCCTAAATCAGGTAGCACCTTTCCTGTGTGCTTTCTTTCAGTCAAGGGGGAACTTGTCTATGTAACACTGCTATGCCTAAGTGCATGCCCAGTACTATCAGATTTGGAGGTAGGCAGTGCCCTGCTTTGTAAAGTAGCTGTTGTGAATCTCATTCAGAAATACTGAACTCTGCTAGGCCTGGCTCAGAAAACACACGTTTACTTACAGTCCCAGATTTCACTTTGGAAAATATGGACCTATAGTATTAACTGCTGGGGGCATTCTTATCTGAGTGAAAGACCACTTCCATTTAAGTCAAAATTTAAAATTAATTAAGTATTGAGAAAGGTTAAAAGTCTCACTAATTCCTCAGAAATGTTAATGGTGACCTGCCATTTTTTTTTATTTTAAGCAAGTAGGAATTAACTGCTGTTAACCACCCCATACTCTTACACATCCTGTACTGCTTCACACACTGATTCAAAATATCCATGCATTGGTGATTTGGTATCCCATCCATTCCACTGTCATGTCTTTGGATTGTTATCACACCTCCCTCAAATCCCATTCTATCGTGGCAAAACCAATAAAGGGCATTTTCAATCTATAACTGTTGGAGTGGGTGGCTTAAAAAAGTCAGTGCACCTTGCATATCAATTTAAAACTACAAGACTGAAAGCTGCTGCAGGTTAGTATGCAAACTTTGATCGAAACAGTAGAGGAGCTGAAACTCCTTAGTGAGATACAGACAATAAAGCATATAGTTATTTGCTTTCAAGAAATGCCCCAAGTTGAAATCAACTGACAAAGTAAGCACACGAATAAACAGTCATTAATATATTAGAATTTAGAATATTTTGAACCATCAGAGTAATGAAGTTTTGGATGCACATATATAGAAGTGAGAGCAAAAAAAACTATAACCAGTTATAAGCAGGAATTGTTTCTGAATATGATACTTGATAAGGCTGCCTGCAACGGCAAGACGATGGCTTAGTGACATTGGCCACCGTTTCAATCCTATGTTTCTAGAAGAAGGGTACCCACAGAAAATCCACAAACTATACAAATATTAACAGACTTTTCCTAAACTACTTTGAACCGCTGCATCATGGACATACATAAATTTGGTTTGTGTTTTTGGCAGTAAATTATATTTGAAAAACAATGCAGAAAAAGAAAACACAGATACACACTTACACACCTTGGTTCAAATACAATTTTAAAGAACTGAATATAACAAAGTTATAGAAAGTTAAAAGAAAACTACTCATGGAAAAGAACTTCTACATGAAGTCTTGTTAAGAAGAAAGCTTACATTTCTGGAGATGCACTACTTGTCCACCTACTGTAGCAAGGTGTACCTTCCGGCAGTAGCAAGACAAAAAGAAATCAGATATTAAAAAACACTGGATAAAGACAGAAGTTATTAATTTCCTGTAAATATTGGAAGTAGTTGAGATAAGTTTTAATGTTTGGTCACTTTTAGTAATCAAAAAGTGTAATTCACCTGTATCATAACAATGCAGATGAAAAGAAAGAAAGGAAAGAAAAAATGAATTCAGGTTTAAGTTTCCTAAGTGCAGAGGTAAGAAGACAGAATAGTTTTAACTCTACTGCTACTGCATGCTTCTAGGCACAGGTTAGGCAGAGTCCTCATTGCACACGATGGAAGTCTCACTGTCTGGATTTCATGACATTTAAATCTTTTTCTTTCCCTTGTTCAATATCTAACTCTTGTGGGTCCTTCAAAGCTTTTAAAATTCAGTTTTCACAGATATGAATTTCCTGAACATTGCTGTTAATCAAAACCATTTCAAAATCATATTCACATAACCTAGAGCCAAATAGCTACTATCATCTAGATACAAGTCTTTAAAAATTACTCTGATTAACAGCAATGCTCAGGAAATTCAGTTGACAGAAAATTGTGCTTAATAGCTTTCTGTAGTTTATAACAGTGTCCTAGCACGGAATAACTTATAATGATAGGCTTACAATCTATTAAAGGCTATATACTTTATATTCAGAAAAAGGAAACTGTGCACTAGCATGTGAACAAAAAAAAAATCAGTAGCATGAGACCCACATGCTGTGAACTTGGGGAAGCAAAATATGATCAGTAGGAGATTTTTAAGCCCTGCATAATACTGTTATATATTACTTTCAATAGAGAACAAAAATGATTACAAGAGACTCACTAGAGATACAGATTTTTTTAGAAAATAGAAAGGACCTTGAAAAGCTTTATTTCATTGCATAGTTTCTCAATAAAAGTCTTGATACTAAGGACATATTTAATTTGTACATTAGTACTTGTACACTGATTGAAAAATAAAGTTACAAATACAAGAAAGACAGCTGCATTATGTGGCATCATATGCTTGCATTACAGTCATACATCTCAATGTGGGGCATGACAAAATCGTAACATAAGAAAGAACAACCGCAGTTACAACCTCATTACATTTTTTACCAAGTTAACAGGAAAAAACGCTCAAAACCCCAGTGGAATATTTCTGATCTCTCTGGCTTACGCTCCACGTGCTACATTATATTCCTGAAGCTATGTCTACGCTGAGATTTTCTAAAGCCCACACATACCACCAAATAAAAACTATTTTTACATTGTAAGTCACGACTTGCCTGTGCTAGCAGATACTCTGAGGGCTTGCCCCCATGTCAAATGACTTTGGCTTGGAGAAAGTAACAGCCTTAGTCATAATCCTCATCCCTGGCTCCCCAGTGTGGTGTCTCTGACTTTTGTCTCTGGTTCCCTGCCTCCGATGCATGGAAGTGAAAGTCAGGGAAAAGCTACACCACCACGTTGGTGCTGCGCTCGCTTTTTTTCCCAGTAAAAGAGCAGGGGAAAAGAGCATGTCTTTTTAATGTGCTGATTCCAGATGCAGCTGCAGAGCATTCTCACAAGACAGAACATTTGCAGCTGCCCAGCCTCCATCTGGAAGTCCTGTCCATCTTCCACAAATTACACTGTGAGGACCACATCCTCATGCATGTCCCAATGCAACCTTGTCAAGTGCCCGTAGACAATGGTCACACGCCATGGGCCTTATGAGGATAGCGTATACTCTCACATGCTCCATTCAAATAAATGGAAGCCCTTGAGAAGCTAGTCTGGAGATGTTCCTAAAGGGTTCCCTTGCTGATACAAGCATAAAGCATTCCTTATGCTTTGCTGAAGATCCGAGGAAAACAGCAAAACAGTTTCTAAGTGTGAACTACTTTTTCTGATAGAAATTGGGTAATACTGGCTTATTCTTTAAATGGTTGAGATTTACTTAGATCGACTCTTATTTTGAAAGGTTGAATATGACTGCTGCTGGCAGACCTTTTGAGGACCTCTGTTTTCAGGACAAGGTGGAAGCTCTGAATTCCCACTTCACCTTATCTAGCTTCATCTCTAAAGTAAGATAGCTGTATTGGGTATAAGTAGCAAAGTTTTGGTATCCAGGGAGCTGCAGGGATAGCCTCTGTGAGGAGAGGCCAGAGGTTGTTCCATGTTGGACATAGCTGGTTCCAGATGGCTCCAAAGGACCCACCATGGGGCACAGCTGAGCTTGTCACCGTTTTGTGCCATCAGTTGCCTCACTGACGGGACCAAGTGTAACCTGCAGTGATAATAAGGGGGTAGGAGAGGGGTCTGGGAGAGAAGCTGAGCCTGAGAAAGCAGGAGGAATGCGTTTTCCAGATTCTTCTTTTGGTTTTACTTCCCAATACCCAAACCAGGGTGTTTTTTTTTTACATATATATATATAAAAATTTGCAATAAATTCATTTTCCCCAGGCTGTTTTGTCTGTGACAGTAACTGGTGATTTCCCTGTGCTTACTTTGAAAAAAAAGAGCTTTCCTGCTCCTGTTCTTCCTGCTCTGCTCCCCGCCCCATCCTACCCTGCCAAAGTGATGCTGAATGAGGGGCTGGGTGAGAGTTTGGCTGCCGCCCAAGACCAACTCATCACATCACCTTAGAGATAAGACAACTCCGTCTGTCTTTTAGCACTCCCTATTTCAAATTTTCCAATAGAAAGACACACCAATTCTGAAAATTGTCCTTTTGAACTTCCAGATTCCAAGCTCTTGGCTTTTTACTACCAAAAGTGTCAACAAAAAAAAAAAGAATTAATTCTTGTTTTCCTCTCAAGTCTGAAATGATGGTTTTGTTTCCTGTAGTGACACCCCCATTCCTATTCAAGTCTAAGATACTGGACAGTTGTGAGTCCTGAGCTTTTTCCAGGCACTCATCTTTCCTTAATGTCATTTATATAGCCCATAGTTGATCTCCTGCAATCCATACCCAGACCCTGGCATTGAAGTTAGAACAAAACAAAATGTCATTAACTTTCTGAAAAGCCTGCCTTACCATCCAAAAGCAGAATTTAGACATAGCATGAAAGACTGCTATAGCTAGAAGGTCCACGCCTATTACATAACATCATTCATAAAAAATGGGATAGCTCCTTGCTGGATAGTATAACGGAAAATACTTTAAATACTTTTTATTAGTTTCATATTTTTTCAACAATTTCTGTGACTGACAGGAATAGAATTGGAGAATATCCCTAAAATGTTAAAGCAGTGCTGTGTGTTGATATGACTTATTTCAGTTACACTCTGCAGCCCCAGCCCGAACACCTAAAGGAGTGGTAGCTGTATTTTGCTGATCTTCGCTTGGTAAGTAATCTCTTATACCTTTATATTTCAAGCTAGATGTTCACAACTTGACTAATCAAAAGCAGACAATAATTAACAAGGCATAATAAAGCGTTACTGATTTTTGGAACATTTTAAAAAAATAATTTCTATGCACATTTCATTTAATAGTTGCTGCTGTTCTTGAGTGTTGTGTTAAAAAGGTGTGAAACGTGAGGAATAAACACTAGTAAGTTCAATCTAGATGAGGCAAAGTTTTCTGAAACAGTGAATATAGCGTTTTATGTTCATTTCAAAGGCAAGAATAGAGTACATCAGCACAAAGTGAGACTAGCACTGAGGATTTATAGAAACTAAATTTCAAAGAAAATCAATTACAAACTGTGAGCAAACTAATTTGTGATGAGAGGAACTATGCTGGACCAGCTGCCTTTTACTTGGCCCTAAAGCAAAGCCTTTAAAAATTCCTTTAATCCCTTGCCTACCTACATCTTCTCAAAGACTCCTTTAAGTTCCTGTTGATCAGACCATTCAATCTTTTTCCTATCATTTCCAAATGTACTTTGCATTTGCATTGAGTTGGGACCAATTTCTCGGTTTAAACTAATATATTCTCACCTCCAATTTGGCAATGACATTTGTTACAAGAAATGTAACTTCAAATTACTGGGATTTAAAGTAAAGTCTTGAGTGCCCATCAAGATGAAAAGAGAACACAACTGTGGATCAGACTACAGACAGAAATCACCCAAGGTTTTTACGTCAGTGAGAGAAGAAACCTCTGCAGGTGTCTGATGGTTAATTCAGACTTGGCAGTTTGGCATCCTCTCTATTTCACTCAGAATTACAGTGGATCTTCTTTGTCTTCTCATGCATCTTTTCCCCAAATGAAGGCACATTTGGAAGTTTCTAGGATACTGCGAAATGGAACCTTCCAAAATAGAAACCTACTTTGTGGTCATTGATTTTTAGAGCACTGTCCCAGTTTGAGACGAATTCAGAGGAGAAAATATCCCCTGATGGAAGGCAGGTCTCTCCCCCCACCAGGTTCGAGAAAGAAAATGTCCCCGGAGGAAAGTGAAGGGGGAAAACTATTTTATTTAACAAGGCAACAAAACAAAACAAAAAAAACACAAGAAAAGGACAATAGTGCTAGACAAATAAATCGCTATCTGTGAGAGAAGGGAAAAAAACCTGGAACAAAGTTCTCCGAAATGTGACTTCTCTCCTCCTGGAGTTGGAAAGGCGTCCGTCCGGGGAAACCCCCCTGCAGACCAGTAAAAACTTCCCAGTGAAGTCCGATGTTCTGATGCTCCAAGTCCAGAAGGGGAAGAAAAGAAGAAGAAGAAACCAAAATCCCAGAAGGAGGGAAAAAAAACCCACAAAATGCCGTCTGCCGTCTCTCGAAGGGGCCCGAGCTGAGCGCCGCGAGAAACCAGAAGGGAAGAAGCGCTGTGTTCTCTCCCCCCTTATCACTTTCCCAAAACAACAGAAAAAAACCGTAACCTTGAGGGAGAAGAAAAAAAACTACAGAACTTCTCTCCTTTCTCAGACTCAGTTTAAAGACATAGGAAGGCATAAAATTCATTCTTCTGGGCATGGGCTGACGACATAGGATAAACTCCAAGACAAAAATCCAAGACAAGCACATAGTTTAAGTAATTCTTAAAAAAATAAATCTGTAATTTCAAATCGGATAAATAATTTGGCATAACTTTACTATTAATAAATTAATCTTCTTATTTACGTTGGGATTAAGGGGGTAAAAAGATAAATACTGATCTACATGGGTACCCAGTGGCAGTGGATCTTCAGGCAGTGACCAGAAATATTATGCAGACTACATGTTTATGGCATTTCTCCCAAGGTACAAATAGGATAAACATGAACTCTTTACCTTCCTTAAGTGAGGAAATGATCAGGAAATTACAATGATAAAACTGGAAATGAACGTATTTAGACTATTTTAAACTCCTGAAATGTGGTTTATTACTTGTTATTTCACTTTGTCCACAGGTATATTGTAGTTTGCTATTTCAAATCCTCTTTAGAGTTAATAGAGTCAAAAATGATAAGAAAAATGATGTTAGTGATCTGTGACAAGATACATGTAGGTCCATAGTCTAAAGCTATCCTCTGTTCAGCTGATGATAACTTATGTAGATCCCAAGTACTAAACTGCCATTGATGCCTGTGAACAGTAGACACATTTAGTCTCCAAGCCTGTCTGCACAGCACCTAATCAATACTGCTTTCAAGATACACTTTGATAGAGAACTTGAGGAATACGTATAAAGACTGCTGCCACTAAAGGGAAGCCACTGGCAGCTGCAATGGTTAATAATAAGTAATACGCTGATGAAAATAACCAAATGGAAAAGAAAGACACAATTTGCGTCTTCTTTTACCAATTGTTGCAGAAAAAAACACCATACAGTAGGAAGCTCCTAGCTCTGAAAGATAAAAACCTTAACAAATCCAAACAACAAAGTCTTAAAAGACTGATATTTATGAGATTCCATTCACTGTGGTTCTAGATAATGTTGCTGCTTCTATTAAGTATTTACTATTTAGCATAAACACTTTAAAAAAAAACCTATATAACTACGCCTAGTAATTGCCTTGAGAGTTTAACACGGTATTCGTGATATTAAATGTTTACAAGCTATTCCCTGACTATCCTAACAACTGCTGCAAAACCATACAATTTGTATTTCCTATTTGTAGCCCAAACTTCTGTTCCCAGGTTTATATCAGCTATCAGAGTATTGGTAGGTTGCATCGCCTGCAGATAGAGCACAAATATTTTGTACTGTCAGAACAAATCAATGGGAAAAATTTTCTTTTCCTCATCACCTGTTGCCCTTCTCTCCTAAAGAACTAATCTGCTTTTAAGGAAATGGGGGATCTACAGATTTCTGGTGATGTTTTTGGGAGCAGCATAAAGATGAAAGGCTAGAGCTGAAAGTAAATTAGAGGAGTTCTAGTTTTAATGGTTGAATAGAAACAAAATTTTCTCATATTCCTTTAACGGGTACTGGACCAATGCCCTGGGGCAGTTCTTTCTCACACAGGTCACAGTGGGCTGTTGCTCACTATTATCCAAAAGACTGAAAGGATAGTATATGGCTCTCAGGTTCCTCTGATTTGAAAACATTTTAAAAACAAGTCTCTGGTGGCAAGTAGGGCGATAGAGAGTCAGCCCTGTGTGCTGTTGTTGCTATGACAAGTGAGACTGTAGTGTTTTACTAATCTGGAAAAGTACTTATGAGAACTCCAAATCCTAAGTAGAACAAAAAAAGATTTACACATCATTGATGTCAGCTTAAAGATATCTGTGCTTCTTTATAGCATGGGTGCTTCTCAACAGGACAGAAGCAGACCTGATTGTGAAACTTAACCTGTGTAAACTAACATCCAAAATTGCCTTCATGAATATGCTGGAGATAGGGTGAAGCCAAATCATTTTAGTTCATGTAACTTTAATTGGTCAAGCATTATAATTATGGTCCTTTCCTTCCTCTGACAAAGCTCTGCAAAGCAGTCAAAAGCAGGCTATCAGGGAGACTGAAACTGTGTAGCAGGAAATAGTACATTTTCAAGAAGATCCTCACACAAAACTAAATATTGGGAAATAAAGGCACAGGAAAAGTGATTCATCTTCCCCTTGCTCTGCAAGATTGCATTTATAGTCCTTTGACAATTCTTCTCTCTCTCTCTCTCTCTCTCTTTATGTGAAGCTCTAATTAATGTTATGTGCTTTCACTTAATTATTTCCTCTCTTTGGGAAGGACTGTAATTGGGTCTTGCTCATGTGTGGAGAGAGATGAGACAGAAAAAAAATGTTTCTGCTCCGCACATGATCTGGCCATACATGTATTTGACACCAACAACTGTACTTTGCAAGTGTGACAAATTGCTTTGAAAAGGGACCAGGATTTCAACAGTGTAAAAGAGAAATTACTTTTTAAAGATGGGTTTTACCAACTCTTCCAAATATCACTGAATTATCCTATGAGATAAATTCGAGACACATAGTCATGGGTAATTAATCCAGTCACTGTGAATTCAAAATGCTGTGTTTATCATTAATGGTATGCATTTTTCATGTGATGAACATATTTACTGCCCTATATTCTAATAATTAGACTCTTAGCAGCCACTTAAACATCAGAAGCCAACTGTAGCATTTCCAGTTTCCTCTTCTTCCTAATCAATTGCATGCAATTACTGTTTAGTGATAATCAGCTAACAGAAGTTAATCTTGCTGCGCAAGAGAGGATTTTTTTTTTTAATTTCAAGAAATCTAAGACAACACATCTTTGTGCTTACAGAAGAAACCTCTTCCTCACAGAGGAATTTAGAGAGAAAATTTTGCATAGAATATAAAAAAAAAATCTAAGCGAGACTGAAAATCTAAACCCTTTACACTCACTGAGAAATCAAAGAAGGCAGTAAGACATCTCAAGCCAATGAAAAAATAGAATTCTTACACATAGACTTGTTTTTCCTTTGTCTATTCTGACTTACAAAGCAGCCTTGCAAATGTGTTTAGCTCAAAATGCAGTATTAAAACCAAATGGTTAGAGATTATCAAGGTATATTAATTATGCAGAAGAGGCAAACTGAATTTAATCAGAAACAGTAGATTCCAAACAGGAAAAATCTTCTGTTTTTTCTTGACAGAGATGGTTAAGAAAACATTTATGGTAATGCCAGAGCATCTGCTGATTACAGTCAAAGCTGCAGGACACCAGCATTAAATCACTGAACCATATTGACAGCTTCTGGGTATTAGAGTTTCATTCTAATAATAATTTGCTTTGAAATTTACCCAAATCTGAAAATTAGCCAGAAAATATTTACAAAGAATATAGGTAAGAGTAAATAAAGCAGATACAAAATTGATTTGTGTCTGAAAAAAAAAAAATCTAAAAGAGATGTTCAGCACTTCAGACATTTCAGAGTCACATGTAAATTGGTATATCTCTAAAAAGACTACTCATTTTAAGAACAGAATATAATTTTATCATCCATTTCCTATTGATTGGGACTGATCACTTTTTTTCGCTTAGAATTGTTAGTATACTTGTTTAATATAAACACAGATCAGGTATTTGAAGGCCTGCACCATTTAAAACCAATTTTTAATTCCTGACACCTGAGGATTCTACACAGAACAATATACTTCATTGTAAAGCTTTAATTGATGCATCTATGTGCCGTAGAGGGTGATTACTTGAATAATAAGTATGAGACGTGTGATCTGGTTGCTAAGCAAATATAAGAGAAAAAGCCCAAGAAACGACGTAACAATGAACCAAGGTGTGATGACAGGATAATTATTCTATGAACTGTCATGCTGAAGGACTTGCAGAACATTGACCTACACATGACCACACATCAGAAGATTGCTAGAGAGGTAATTAAAATAATAATACACAAGTCCAGTCAGTTGCAAAGAGAAAAATATATGCTTAACTTATTTCTCTGTAGCATGAACAGTCAAATGCATTCTCATGTTAAATGTAAATGCTTGAACAGTACAAGAATTCAGAGGACAACAGATTACAGGGAAGAGCACTGAAGTTTAGCTGAATTAGCACTAATGCTTTTCTTTATTCAGTTATTCTGAGCATATCCATACTATGACACATTAAAGCATAAAACCTTACTTTATGAAGGAAGTTGGAAAGAAATTTAATCCTTTCAAAATATGTTTAAGGTTCAAATTTTGTACATCAAAAAATAATTACTGTTGTGGTGGGTTGACCGTGGCCAACAGCCAAACATTCATCCGGCCTCTTGCGCACTCCTCTTTTCCATGGGGTGAGGAGAAAATAGAAGAAAGGTAAGAAAACTCAAGAATAACGACAGTTTGAAACAGATAGCAAAAGCTGTATGTACTAGCAAAGCAAAACAAGGAGTTCATTCGCTATTTTCCATAGGCAGGCAGATATTCAGCCACCTCCCGGGAAGCAAGACCTCAGCTGCTTGGGAAGACAAACACCATAACCACAAACATGCCCCCTTCCTCCTCCTTTCCCTGAGTTTTTACTCCTGAGCGTGACACCATGTGGCATAGAGTATCAGTTTGGGTCAGCTCTACCAGGTATGTCCCCTCTCAACCTCTTGCCCACCCTCAGCTTCCTCACTGTGTTTTTGGGATGGAGGGAGAAAAAGCCTCAATGTTGCACAAGCATTGTTCAGCAACAGCCAGAACACTGGTGTGGCAGTCACCACCAGCCACACCAGTGACTGTGTTAGTCACTAATACAAAGCACAGCAGCATATGGACTGCCAGGAAGAAAGTTAACTCCACCCTAGGCACACCCAGTAAAACCGCAAAATGCAATTCTATTTTTTTTTTTTCCCCCTTTTTAGGCTTTTGTTCAGTTGTTTACTGTATCAGTTTACATATTGGCATATACCTCTCTACAAGACGACTTCAGCTCCAAGCACATACCCCATGATCACGTCCAAGCAATATATTGTGCATTTCCTCCTCAGATGTAAATGTGCAGACACACTTGATTTGTCTTTTAGCCAGCCATTGTCAGTCTTGTTCATGGCAGAAATGTTCTTTGCACTGTCTGTACTCTTCAATCTGCTTTTTGGGTGAGTCTCACCAATTGCATGGAATCACTATACTCATCATAGACACCTACCATAAAACCATAAACCCCATAAAACAGTCTATTTCCAGAACCAAGTTAGTCTGTGATGGAAACCACCTGATTGCTCAGAAGGATAAATTCAGAAATTTCCTCATTTTTCTTCCCCCTGTTACTCCCTATGCAACTGAAGATAGCGGAAGACAACCACCTAGGAGAAGTTCTGTAGATACTCTTCAAAAATTTAAGGCCACTGAAAATCCCTGAAAAGATAACCATACAGTTTATTTGTATATAAATTCATACAGACTAGGATGTGCATAGGTTTCTCTCATGTCATATATAGACATGATCATTGCACAATTCTAAAAAAAGAAATAATTTTTTTTTTTTTCCCCCACTATATTCTGAAGAGACAATAAAAGCACCTTTTAGGAAACACAGTACATATAATTATCATAATGACACTTCTTTCTAGAACAAATATGTTCTGTAAACACTAGTAGCTCATCGATTAAGTTACTCATACTAAATATGCTAAAGTTATATTCTCAAATCTATTCTAGCATCTTCATCAGTGCTCATTTCAAAAGAGTAATGCTATACCCAAAAAACTTTAAATGATAAGAAGGAAAACAAATGCTATTGAAAAATCTCTCAGTGTTCCGCGGCTCTTTGTGGTCTAGGTAAAATTTATTAACATATAAATCTCAAGGATGTCAGTGTTAATTTCAAAGTAACATTATATAGAAGAAATGTATTTTTCAGTTTTGGTAATAAAATAATACCACTTAGAAATCTAGATTCTCAGCATTAGCCACCAGTGTTAAGAATGGTAATGCAGCAGACTCCAAAGATATTTGTAAAATTTTGGAGCAAAAATAGTAGGCCAGATATTTATATATTCATATTCCAGAAACATCTTAACTGAGGAAAATTATAGGGAAGAGAGAGGAAAACTACCTCTAAGAATTCAGCTACTACAATTGAAAACTTATCTGACATTTTACCTTTAAAATATTTTTCTCTGTGCTTACTAACCACACAGATTTTTTCCATAAAAGATCAGGATAGTTTCAATGAGCTGAAGTGGATGTATAAATAAAACTCTTCTGTTCTCTGAGAGTATGCAACTTAAACCAAAAGTTTAAATACATTTGTGTAGGTGCATTTCTCTTTTCTTTAAATTAACAAACTTTTTTTTTTTTGTAATCAATACTCTAAAATATTCATAGTTAAATTTCAAACCAGAAACCACAAATTTAACTGGGCTTATTATAACTACAACCATGAAATACCTATCATTTGTTGACTACCAGAAAGAAAACCACCTCTTTTCTTCAGTGCAGTATAAAATTATTTAGAACAAGATCATGCTTAGTCCTGTGTGTCCTTGTGCCTGACCGAAGGCCGTTGATTCCAGTGTGAGATTCACTGGACCGAATGAATTTATGCTGGTTGCCTTAGGCTCCCTTCGCAGTCAATGAGGAGAAACAAACACTTCTAAACCACGCTTCGTTTCACCCTAATGTAGATACTTTAAGCAGGTAAAAAGAGCTTGTGGTAACTAAATCAGATGTGAAGGTCTGCACTTCAGATATCCAAAGGTAACCTGTG
Source organism: Baryphthengus martii (assembly GCA_013396935.1). Taxonomy (NCBI): domain Eukaryota; kingdom Metazoa; phylum Chordata; class Aves; order Coraciiformes; family Momotidae; genus Baryphthengus; species Baryphthengus martii. The sequence continues at coordinate 52,233 of VWZK01006778.1, forward strand.
TCTGGAAGCTTCTGACATTTGGCTGCAGCAAAGTCTGCCTAACAGGTGGACTTCCTAGTCTGGAGAGTGACAGTAGATTGTAGAGATTATATATATGTTCTTTATGAAGGAAAACAGAGTGCAGATCTGGTGATTTTAAGGCCTGATAGAACATTAAGGGTATTGATCCCACCACCTATTTAACACAAACTATAGAATTTCACAGAAGTTTTTCTGGTTGCATAAAGAATAGAACTGAAAAAAACTGTATTCTGGTCGCTACAGTGAACAGTTTGAATATGAACAGGGGAACTCTGTTTTGTACATAATGTATCGACAAGAGGTGAAAATTGAGTATAAATACGCACACTGTTCAGCCTTCAGCTATCAGAATTTTTTATTTGAAAAATCCTTTATGTTCACTAACCTTTTTCTTAAGTATACATAGATCTCATAGATGTTTAGGTTCCCAAACAACCCGCACTTTCGTGCAGCTCTGCAAGTTTTTGACACGTTTGAAACATACTCTGAATTTAAAATCAGCCTATAAAATAAATGATTCCTACTTCTGTACTGCTATGAGCAATCCTACCCTTCACATGAAAGTCATCACTGCTTTAGACTGAAGTTTGCTTAGATTTAGTGCTGGTCATAGGAACTTATAAACTCCAGTGGTGTACATTCAAACTTAAGAACCTCACATCCATGGAGGACTAAGTCTTTTAAGTTTTGTCTTTATGGATGAAGATATAAATGTGATGTTTTGTATGGCAAGGCAACTCTGATTTTTAGATATTACTCAGTCCTGTGTGTTTGGATTTTTGTTATGCAAGATAGCTAGCTTAGTAGGTGAAAAAATTAAAGGAAAAGTTTTTTAAGTCCTATGCAAATATTTAACGAACTCTCAAAAAACGCCCCCAATCTCATAATAGTGCTAATGTAGAGCATACAGCAAATTATTTTTAAAAGGGATAAAAATAGTATGCAGTGATAAAAACTAAACCAGCATCTGTAATTCAACACTACTTTAATTCATATAGTGCCATTCAAAATAAGCAGTAAACAAAATATTTTCATTGGATCTTATAATCATATTTTATCTATATATTAAAGGTTATTGGCCTTTCACTTGTAAACATACTAAACACGATGTTACATTTGAATTATTCCATACAACATAAAGCTAAAGAATTAGTAAAGAAAAGCATTAAGGTTTCAACAGGGGAAAGGTAAAAATAGTAATTCAAATCTAACACACAAAAGTATTCTTGGTATGAAACAGACAAATCCAAATGACTTATGCCCATAAGAATTAAAATAGAAATGCTATTTCTCTCATCATGGTATGCACAGCTCCATATTCTTTCCTGCATGTAGGAGTGACAGCGACACACAAAGATCCAGCTGAAATGTATTTCAAATTTAGGAGACATCTTCTTTATAAACTAGTTGAAGGTGGCTGAGGTTGTTTTGTACTGTGCTACATACAAAAACTACATAAATTTTTGAGTGTAACACAAATGTGGGATGCTGTCTAGAGACCCTACGGACCCACTAGTGCTGTATTTCACTAAAATAAAATCACTGTAGACTATGGTAGCCCTGGTGCAGAACCTTACGCCTGACTCTGTAGGACTATAGCAGCAAAGAGCTTGCACCGTCGAGGGAGAAAGCCAGTCATCAGAGTACCATTCAAAGCACATACTGTAGGTATCTGTTGCCTTCTTTCGATTAGAGAGAGCCTAGCTTAGATTAGTTTTAAAAAGATAGTGGAGGCAAGCAAATCAATCACATGTAATTAAGTAGACTACGAGACCGCAAACTTTATTCACCCGCTTTACATGTGTCTAAACCTGCTTGAGAACTGCCAGCTCTGAACAGAAATTTCTGACTGATATTCTTCAAAATTTATTATTTTTTTTTTTTCAAACAGAAGTGGTGTAAGCTGCACGGAGAAACGGGCTAAAGTAGCTAAATGAAGTACCTGACAGACAGACATCGTTGAGAGTAGCATTGTGGATGGCAGCTGTCTGGCCATCGAGGATGCACTGACATGACTTCCCAGACAGAAAGACTGGTAAAGCTCGGACTGGTCCTCACCTGCCAGGGTGACATTTCTGCTCTTCTGAGGAATAGCGAATCTTGACCGCTTTAAGGGCAATGTGAAAGCTGTTAGGAGGAGACTGTACTATTTCTGCTACTTCAGTAATAGCAGACTGGCTTCAACTGCAATTCTTTTTGTGAGGATTTAATTCTAAATCTAACCATGGGACCCTCACCAGTTCTAGTTTCAACCAACTGTTTTCATTTGTAGTTTCACTTGGTTTTAAATGGTGCTTAAGACTTTTTAGAAAAACAAAATAGTAAGAGAGCTAATGGTAATAAAATGACTGTAAGATACAGTTAATTATATATGTTTATATAAAACATTAGCTATATCCAAATCTGCATTAGATGGACGTGCTGGAATGTGTCCAGAGAAGGGCCACGAGGATGATCAGAGGACTGGAGCACCTCTCCTATGAAGACAGACTGAGAGAGTTGGGGTTGTTAAGTCTGGAGCTGAGAAGGCTGCGAGGAGACCTTATTGTGG
>VWZK01006779.1:0-89965 GCA_013396935.1 Baryphthengus martii
CTCCTCGTAGGACTTGTGCTCTAGGCCTCCACAAGCCTCGTTGCCCTTCTGTGGACCTGCTCCAGCACTTCTATGTCCTTATAGTGAGGGGCCCAGAACTGAACACAATATTCAAGGTGTGGCCTCACCAGTGCTGAGTACAGAGGGACGATCACCTCCCTATTCCTGCTGGCCACAGTGTTTCTAATACAAGCCAGGATGCCATTGGCCTTTTTGGCCACCTGTGCACACTGCTGACTCATANCCTGTGCACACTGCTGACTCATAGTTAGTCAACTACTGACTAACACCCCCAAGTCCTTTTCCAACTTGCAGCTTTCCAGCCACACATCCCCAAGTCTGTATCCTACCATGGGGTTGTTACGACCCCAGTGTAGGACCTGGCACTTGGCCTTGTTGAACCTCATACAATTAACCTTGGCCCATCAATCTAGCTTATCTAGATCCCTCTGTAAAGCTTCCCTACCCTCTAGCAGTTTGACACACCCACCTATCTTGGTGTCATCTGCAAATTTACTGAGAGTGCACTCAATCCTCTCATCCAAATCATTAATAAAGATGTTAAAGAGAACAGGCCCCAGTGCTGAGCCTTGGGGAATACCGCTTGTGACCAGACACCAGCCAGATTTAGCTCCATTCACTACCACCATCTCGACAGTTTTTTATCCAGTGCAGAGTGTACTTATCCAACCCTTGTACCATAATTTTCTGAAGGAGAATGCTATGGGAGACAGTGTCAAAGGCTTTACTAAAGTCTAGGTAGATAATGTCCACAGACTTTCCCTCATCCACTAGGCAGGTCATCTTGTCATAGAAGGAGATCAGGTTACTTAAAGAGGACCTGCCTTTCATAAACCCATATTGACAGGGTTTGATCACCTGCTTGTCTTGTATGTGCCATGTAATGGCACTCAAGGTGATTTGCTCCATAACCTTCCCTGGCACTGAGGACAGACTGACGGGTCTATAGTTCCCAGGATCATCCTTCTGGCCCTTCTTACGGATGGGCATCACATTTGCTAGTTTCCAGTCAACTGGGACCTCCCCCGTTAGCCAGGACTGTTGGTAAATAATGGAGAGTGGCTTGGTGAGTACTTCTGCCAGCTCCTTTAGAACCCTTGGGTGGATCCCTTCTGGTCCCATGGATTTGTGCACATATATGTGTCAAAATAGGTTCCTGATCATTTCCTCCCAGATTATGGGGGCTGCATTCTGCTCCCCATCCCTGTCTTCCAATTCAGGGGGCTGGACCCTCAGAGGGCAACTGGCATTGCTGGCAAAGACCGAGGCAAAATGGGCATTCAGCAGCTCAGCCTTATCCTTGGTCACCAGGTTCCCTCCTGCATCCAGTAGAGGGGGGAGATTCTCCTTAGCTCTTCTTTTACTGTTAACATATTTATAGAAACCTTTTTTATTATCTTTAATGATGCTGGCCAGATTAAGTTCCAGCTGAGCCTTGGCCTTTATTAAGAAATTTATTACGAAACTGAAACTTTTCTTGTAAAATTCCCTGCTTTATTCGACTGAAATTATTTGCCAAATTTGTTAATACTTTTAGCTTCCTGAAATGATAGTGAGTGGCAGATTTCCTGCTCAGCAAATACAAAATTTTGCCTTTTTGCCAAATACTTTGAAACTCAGCAGAAAAGACAAATAATTGCATTTCCTGCAAGTTCATCTTTTCAATTAATTAGGTAGTAAAGATGGGCATGACTCCCGGGCCTGAATTAAGGCAGCCTGGGGTTTTTAGCATATTTCAGTACCATGACAGAAATGCCTTCAGGCTTTCCGGCATTTTATTATTTTCTTTTCTTAATTAAGGACTGGAAATATTGTCTTGTTTTCCTATTAACAAATCTGAGGTTCTGATGTAATCACGTTACTGGCAGTATGTGCTGGCTTTGAAGGCTTCGCTATGTTCTGCTTATCCTCTAATCTGGCTCTGACAACAGCCAAGATAAGTTATCCAATTAAATATTTTGTGCCACTATCTGGTACGGTTAATTCCAGTCTGCAAGCGAGCAGCCACATGAAATTTATGTGCAATGAGATCAGCTCCTCTCGCTGCCCAGCCTTGTGAGATGCAGCAGCTAAACGGTGGTTTGATGCTGTACAGTAAAGCTGGTCTTCATATCTGAATACGTTCATGCAGAGTGACTGGAAGCGGAAATTAAATTGAAAGGATGGGCTCTACCCAGAGGAAGGTTTTTAAAAGCACACCTTGGAACTCTTTTTTTTCAAGATAGTTTTGTACTCCCTTGGCTTGGCAGGTGAAAAAAGGAGAGCACAGGGAATTATTCCTGTCCCTGGGCTTTACTGCTTAGTTAACCAGCTGCAGCAGCTGCTGTTGTGTTTTCTGTAACAAAGGGCAACCACACATTTTTGATCTGGCTGTGAAAGAAAGGTTGAGATTCCCATGAGGAAGCGCTGTGTGTGTGAATGTTGTGAACTGCAGTTGGAACAAAGTGGCTCTTGTCTCGGTGGAAGAACGACTGCTCTTAGAAATTTCAGATTCAACGTTATGGACTACAAAGAAATCCCAGTTCATACTTACTGCATGACACGATAACTATATTTAAATTAAAGCTTGTTCAAGCCATCCATCCAATGAGCTAGGTGTGCCTTTCACTTTTCTATATCAAATAAAGGAGGAAGGGCTGACAGATGATAAAAAAGACCTTCATTCCTTACAGGAAGACTTAAAAATATGAACTAATTTCTAGGCTAAAATTTCAAGGACACTGGCTGAAAACATATGGGGATCTAACATATACCTTAAACTGGACACATCCATTCAACCATCCTTCCGTCCACATCAGACTTTCTACTTCATTCAGCTGCATGTATGGGAGAGTACACCTCCAGCCTGTGTTTCAGTGGCAGCTCGCCAGGTGAAGGGAAAGTGCTGTGAAAAGTGCTCTGAGTTGATGGATAATAATCCTGTAAGGTGGCAAATTGTGGTTTCCAAAATGGGGAGAGCCAAAAATCAAAGAACAGTTTTGAAAGTCTGCTGCTACAGACTTTAATGAGACCCTGACTGAAGCCAGAGCCGCAGGTGTGTTTGGATCCACTCATTCTTTGGGCGGGGCATACACTGTATCTGTTACACTTCTTAAGTCTCCATCTTCCCTTTCCTATATGCACTTGGGAAGGGAAAATATGCCCAAAGTCATATACTGCAGCCTTCCAAAAATAAGAGAGTGACCTGTTTAGAAAAGTGGGATCACAGTGGGGAAGGACTGTTTTAATTTAAAAATGAGGTATAGGTCAAATCTCAAATTCTAAAGTGCAGTCCCAAATCACTGTACTAAACAGAAGATAACTGAGGAAATAGGACAAGTGTATACTCTGTAAAAGGCAGACATTTTGATGAGATGCAATTAATTTCTTTTAACCCTCTGGCAAGCTGAAGAAAATAGCTGCCTCCAAACTTTATGATGTTTCTTCCTTTTTGATGAAGGTATCCAACGGAATGGTAACCTACAGGCAGTGTTAACATGCAAGTGCTGCTGATAAAGTGAAACTTCCCAAAGACTGGTTTGATTTGTAAAGATATAAAAAAGGGGTCAAGATATGAATAAATACTTGAGTGTATCAGAGCTGGAGCAACGGAAAAAGGAGTTTGGATTAAGTGTTCTAGCTGTACAAACATTTCTTTTTTTCTCATTTGGAAGGAAAGTGTAGAAACGACTAATTACATTAATGTGCTTGGTATTGTTCGTAAAAGGTCCTACAAAATAAAACATCTCTGAAGATTTAACTACTCTTCCATTAGACAAATTTGACGGGAGAGTACTGGAAGTATTTTTATAATTTTTTTTTTATTAAAAGACATGTACGTGAAAGGCCAAGCCTACTTTAGGCATTTCAAACAGTAATGGACTTGGTGACTCTTTCCCAAACCATTTCAGGATGTGTGTCCCTTTTTTTCAGAGAAAGGTGTTACTTGCCTCTAAAATCTGCACAAATTCTGCTGTCAGTACAAAAAACAGGTGGTCAGTGTAAGCTTGGATGCACGTAATCTGAGGGTCCCTAAAGCCTCTCATATCTTTGCACAATTAATCATCAGGCAGATTTTATTAGGAGGCCTTTGAGCATCTGCAGATGCTATTTTTAATGCCCAAGTAAATGGGATCAGAATAGTATGAAAGAAAAGACACAAAATATCAAAATCATTACCAATATATTTAGCCATGTTACATGCACATTTGCTTCATGAATGTGCTGTTATCGAACATGACCGGTGTTATTTTATCCCCAGAGCTGTGCTCTTTTGAGGAGGTTACTCTGGATTTCTAGAATAGTATTTGCAATATATTTACCTTATTGATGTCTAGCTGATGCCTTCTCGTGCAAAGAAATACACCTTGAATGGGATTTGTTCTGCTCTAGTATTAAGAAAAGCAGACAGAGTTTAGGTGATGCATGATTCATTCTCTTTCTGCACTTGACTATACTAGTAAACCAACATTAAATTTATATATATAAAGAAAGCTCAGTGTCCTCTGAAAATTTTTAATGTCTCCTCTAATGACATATTTCTATGTATCTTAAATTGTGGTTGTAAGTAAATTAGCCTGTCAGCAAGGCATAAAACAACTATCCCAAATTTCAACACCGAGTTGATACCTTAGAAAAAAAGTCCAATATCTGAGGATTTACAAAAAGTTAGTGAGAAATGAAGGCAAATATTACAATGAGAAAGGTTACAAGATGGACAGACACCATGGGGAAACATTGTTTTAGGATTTTGTGTTAGGTGAGAAGCAACAGATAGCTAATGATTTCAAGGAAAGCTCACAGATAAAGTACTAAGAGGGGAGAACCTTCCTTTATTTTTCAATTTACCCTCCCACAAGAAGCTGGGTATTTAAAGACACATTTACCGGTTGTCTATATATGAAAAATATAACAGGGCAAAGAAGAGTGAAATATTAGAAGCCAGAACAAGTAAACCTGCAATGATTTTATAGCAAAGGATTCCATTTTACCCTCCAAAATATCGAAGTTGCAAAAGAACCATAAAATGAAATTTAGAAACTCTTCAGTATAAATGCATCTGATAGCATTCTTGTTCACACAGCTGCACTATTTAAAAACAATTCTGTAAGAAACTGGGGTGTTTTTTACATGATTGGAATATTCATAAATCGGTAACTAGTACAACTAAATCTCTTCTAAATGAGATCCTTATAGATTTGCAATGGATGTCTCTCAATGGGAGTTGCCATGGCTACAGCACAATTCTGCATAGAGCACACTTTCATCACACATTTATATACAAATAGTGTGAACTCATTTTTTCAACTTCTTTTGAAATGAGAGTTACAAGGATAGTCTTAAAGGAAAATCCCATGTTTGTGCCTGAACAGAGTGATGGTCCAGTTGCACTCAGAGTCACTGGATAATTCAGGTTGGAGTGGACCTCAAGAGGTCTCTGATCAGACCTCTTGCTCCAAGCAGAGTCAGCTATCAGATAAGACCAGGTTAACTGGGGCCATATCCAGCTGGATTTTGAAAGCCTGCAAGGTTGGAGAAAGCTCAGCTTCCCTGGGCAACTGCCTTGTGTGCAAGAGATGGTACTGCTGCTTTGAAAACTCTTCCGCTTTCTTTCCTATGGCAGGAGTAGAAAGCACTTTTGTACAGTCTGTCTTAGGAGAAAGACCTTACTGACTTACACTCACTCAGCTTTGCACCCTAAGCCTTCAATAAGCCTCTCCCTTTCCACTCTCTGCTGCCTTGCTCACAGTGTGGAGCATAAGCAGCAGAACCCTTTCTCCAGTCACTTTGCCTGTAGCAGTGCTCAAAAGGTAATTTCAAAAGCCTCTTTGTGTAAAGACAAATGTCCTCCGAGTGGCCAGTTGTCCTGCTGAGAAGATGTTATTAAAACAATTTTTTTCTGTATTATTCTGCTGCGTTTTATTGCTCTGGATGTATCAGAGCGTGCCACACTTCCTAAACAGAACGGTAACTCCTGTATAATCTCATGTCACAAAATGCCTAGTGTTCAAGAGATCTTATAAGTGTGGGTATTGGATGATTTGTCAATGTTTAAGATAAAATTCAATATCTAAACACCCATCTACCTATTTTTATTAAACAGTCTTCATCATTGTCAGTGTCTGGACAAGTCTTTTTGTATAAAGCACTTTTTAAAGTACTGAGGATTAATTTGGGTAAAGGCTTCATGCTATAATTTGGGGTTGAAATGGGAAATTTCCCAAAATTTTACTTGATGATTCAAACGATAAATTGAAACCAAGCTAATAAAAAGGGACAAGGCAGGTTATCCTTGAAAGTATTAAGCTGCCAACTCTTACATGATATTTTCATCAACTGACTGAAGTACTCTGAGAAATATTTTGACTTTTGTTTGGTGAATTCAGCCCCCACCAAACCACAAGGAACGGAGTCAGTTGGTAAGTGTCCATTATGCTTATAAGCAAGGTACTGGCTCTTCAGGTAGCCAGAGTACAGCTTTACTGGGTTGCTCTTGGAAATACGGAAGGCTTAAGGGGGATGTCTGATGCTGTGGTGTGACTACAGGTGTTATGGAGAGTATAGAGTCACAACATTTATTGGAGGAGGAGGGTGGTTTTATATAACAATAAATGAAGTTCATTGCATTTACAAATTGTATGATGGACTTACAGTTCTTCAGAGATATCTTGCTGGAAGCAAGCCACAAAACCTTCATTCACCCTTTCACAATATTCTTACCTCCTGTAATGGATTTCTCCATTTGTATAGGCTCTGACATAGTTGTTTAGAATGTTACTTCTGATGCGACTCTGCAACTGAAAAAATGAGAGAGGACTATAATTTTCACCAGTCTGATAAATTTAGAATTAAACCAGCCTTTTTAATGACTTTGCCTATGATTCTCATGTGACTAACTTGGTTCAAGGCTTCTTAGCGAGGTTTAGGAGACAGGGAACAATCTTGTTTCCTCTCCCCCCCACCTTACTACCTTCTGATAAGTAACACAAATTAGAAAAACCTGCAGGAGGCCTAGGTCTTCTCTGAATCTGAAATAAATTTTTAGCACCTGATTCTTCATGGTTTCATTGGAAGTACAGTCTCAGAGGCAAGAAGGAAAGGTAAGTTTCTAAACATACTGACATTTAACAAAAATCAGACCTTGAGTGTTGTCTCTGCCTATTGCTAAACCTGTCTGTTGAAAGTTTTGCCTACTTATAAATATGTGTACATCCAAACACTTAGACATGCAAAATTAATGCAAAGTTATCTCACAGGAATGCTGGGAGGACCCCTGATCTTGCTAAAGTGCTTGGAATCTGACTCATCTCTGTTGAAAAATAAGTTTGCCTTTTGTTCCCCTTTGGGGTTGGGGTTTTTAAAAATAATTATTGAAACAATTCTATAAGCAATGTCTGCTTGTCAATTACTACAAGTCCAGCAAAAACCTTCAGTATGTGAAATGTGTTGCTTTATGTGTGTCTACACAGCATGCACAGATCTTTCCTCCTATTCATCACAAAAAAAAAAACCCCAAACAACATTGACTTTGTTTGATATGCAAGGTTTTCAAAATACTCTCTAGTCAGCTCTGCAAATGATCATTTAAAAACAAAACTCTAAGCTTATGTAATGATCTCACTGTTGAACCTATCATTCATTGGCACTGTTTCCACTACTTTAATGTCTTTCAGAATCTTCCAGTAAAGAAGAGAGGATTTTAGTAGATTTATTTTCTTTATCTTTCAGCAATGGAAAAACCTAATCGCTACTAAAAATCTTCTGGGCTTTTATTAAGTTAGCTCTGATTTATGTAATTTGCCATAAAGTTCATTAAACACTTCATTAATTTTTCACCAGCCTGTAACAGTCTTATCACTGCTGTTTTTATTAGCTGAGATATAATTAACTAGGTTTGACTTTTTTAATTTGAGGGCAAGTCATTTACCTGCCCTATCACCACTTTTATAATAATTACATTTTACTTTGTCAGATGTGAAATGGTTCTCTTCTTATCCATCAGTTCCAGTGATAAGGACCCTGTATTTCAGACCGAATGCTTGTACTGACGTTTTGATCTCTGCAGTTTATGTTCTCATTAGCTGACTGAATCTTTGGTCTTTCCCTTTTCCGGAAGATTCATGGGGTTTGATACATCCAATGCTAAAAAGACAAAGAAAATTCCCATTGACGTGCAGCTCCGCCATGAACCCTGAATTCACCTGGTATTTGTCCATCTGCCCTCCCTAGAGCTCAGCGGCCCTTACCTGGAACAAGGAAATACAAAAGCTCTCCAGAGGTATGTTGCATTGTCAGACCACAAGTCAGGGCAGTGATTGAAAGTGTTTTGTAGAATAGGATTCTTCAACAATTTTCTGTACTCTGGTAAAACTTTTCCACTCTCTAATGCATCAGCATCTGTGCTGTGCCTTCATCCAGTTGCATTTGATTTCATATGTCCACCAGTGATTTCCAAAGAGATTGTCATTCCAGTGTTCTTGGGTGTATGGATCCTCAATGACCTGGCAGATCAGCTGGATCATTCTGTTATGGACCAATGTCTACCAATTCTAGTAGACCATGTCTCAATGTATGATAAGCCATATGCTTTTTCTTTTATATAAATTTGTGTGACTTAAATAGTAATGATAAGTAGGTATTAAAGGCAATGTTGGGAGATGAAGTGGGAGAGGATGGAAGAAGTGACAGTTCTCTGATTTACCTCAAACCAAAGGTCACTGACCCTTTTCTCATTCAAAAAACTAAAAACAGCTACAAGAAATTAAAAATGAATGTATTTCCAAAGGAAAAAAGAAGCCAGTATCTATTCTCTTTTTCTTTCAAAACTGGCACTTCATAACCATTTCCTCTAATACTAATTAGCAATTAGAGGAGAAACATGATCTCGCAACTGTAACCCTGTTTTATTCGGAATTATTGTTATAATTTCAAATGTTCTTCCTTTGACCCCTTCCATTTGTACTCATCCCTATTAAGAGTAAAATAGCTGTGTAAAACATGACAACGCTATTTGTATAACTGAGCCTTCTGCCACTGCAGTATTTGGAGCCCTTTGTGCCAAAGACATGTTTCAATGCAGAACACAGAGCAATACACTTGGCAGGCACATTTTATTATTCTATTACTGTCTCTAATACCTTAAATTCTTTGGTTTTAATCCCTACCTTTGTGAGGATTTTAACAAACCATTCATTTGCAGGACTTCTGGGATGCACAGATGACTCCAACTCATATAGTGATTTCAAAGCTGTGACACTAATGTTTACTTTGTAATACTAAAGAGAAGGCATCCAGAAGGACTTTTGCACACATTCGAAACTCTGTTTTGAAGCAGGAGTATGATCTCACATTTAACTGAGAGTTTATTCAGGGATATATCCTTTAAATTTAAACTTTATTTAGTAGCAAAACAGTGAAAGCATATCAGTTAACCATACTTTCAACTCTTCCCTCTCAACAGATGGGAAACTATTAATATAGTTTATTTCTAATTCTCATGATTGTTACAAGTACGGCTTTCCTCCTGCAAAATGTTTTTGATCTGAGGAGCTAAAACAGTCTGCGTCAGCATGGGAAACAGACTTGCCATCCTGCATCCAGATCTTGTGTTCATAGTCTCTGAAGATTATATGCTCCAAAACGCAGAAGCCTCTAGTAGCAACTCATAGTTTCCAGAACACGAAAATTAAATCAGACTTGATTGAAAATCCAAATTAAAATATCTTGTTCTATTTAGGGTTCTTGATTAATCTTTTTTAAACTGTTGTTCCAGTCTTCAGGTTTTTTCTAAATTAGCAATATTTCCTCTTCAAATTGGTCTTCATAGGTAGGTGCTATGTCTGCACCAAGCAACATTAAGTCCAATGGGAACAGGAGCTTGCTCACACAGAGTTCACAGCTTTGATGACAAAGATTTAACCTTCTGATAGTGTACACATCAGATAAATTAACTTGCCCGCAAGGAAACTACAGGATGGGGATTTTTTATTGTATACCTGAAACTTTGAATTCACAAAGATGAAAAGAAAGCAAACAGAAAGAAAAACTAAACAAATTTCTTCTAAGAAACATACAAGAAGAGAGAAGGAAGCAGATACTTTGTCTGTTATTTCATGACTTTTTTCTAATTCGAAGGTAAAACAAGTTCTTAAAGGCAAAAAAAATGAAAAAAATCTGTAAGTCTGCAATGAAAAGCAAACAATCTAAGTTTTGCAATTGAAAGACAAATCTTTTCACATAAATACAATTTTAGGAAGATTCATTTGCAATTCCCTTTGAGACTAATTGGAGTTTCAAGGGCTGAGCACCTCTGAAATCAGAATTTAAAAGCTTTTTTATAGCCAGCATCTTTCAGGATAGGGAAAGCTGAGAGCCTGAAAAGCTAGAGAGAGAGCTGCCTGTGCAGCTTCATCAGTTTGCAAAGACATTCTTCAAGGTTCAAAACAGACATGAAAGCCACAGGGGAGAAAACATCCCTACTGATTTGGCAGCACTGCTCTTTGTTCTCTTTCTGATTTATGTCTGCTTCTCTGCATCGTTTTAGCCACTGCGCAGCTCCGGTTTATCTTGTCTGATGGCCATAAAAAGGGCCTATCATTATAGCAGCTGACTGACTGTAGGTGAACTGCTTTGACACAAACTACTCCTTTCTGCTGCACTTGGCTGCGTGCCTGCGCCTCCTGCTGCTGCTTTCTCCAAATCCCTCTCAAGCTCTAAGGCAGTTGCTCCCCACTGTTCTCCTCCCAGCTTCTGCTGTCACTGGGCTCACACTGTCTCATGCCATCCAGACCAGGGAGATTTGTTGCTGTTTGCTACCCATAACTACCCCATCATTGCTATCTTAATCTGCTTCTTCCATCTGCTACTTCTCTACTACAAAAGCCCTCTTCCCACTCTACACATTGAAAAACATACTCCTCACTATCGCTGTTTTTGAAAATAGAGGCATACAAAGTCTGAATCTGCACTTGTCAGGAAACTTTAGCTTGATTATTCTTTTTCTTTTCCTTTTCCTCAAGTGAGTGTTGTGCAGGTGGAGATTTGAGAATGATCTGAGCAAGTCTGTTTTGGTGACTTTTCCATGTCCTGCATTAATCTGTTATTCCAGCCTTACACTTTTCTTGCACACAGAAGGAGAAAAGGGCTTGCTGATTTCACACAGGCACACCCACATACAGACAAAAATCCTGTAGGGAGTATAAAAAATGTACAGACTCGTTTGAAACAAGATAAATACAGTGTGATCTTCACTGGGAGCAGCTGGCATGTTATTCACCCTAGCTGCTGGCTTAACAGTAACGGGTCTTCTGAAGGAACACTTCTCTTTGTCCTCATGGAATTTTTGCTTAGCCTTCTTCAATAGCTCCATTGTGAGTATTTACTCTATACTCAAGGGGGAAATTTTTACTATGGGCCAGCCTCTTATACTTACCACCTATGTAGGTGTTTGATTTTATGCATTTACTTTTATGAATCTGGGCATCTACATATTTCACTGCCAAGTATTTCTGGCTTTGTATGTTTTGTGTTTATGCATATACATATTTTTCAGTTTGAGATACCTTGGAATAAGTTGGTGTCAATCTTGTCATTCTCGAATCTATAGCTAAGTCACTCTTTTACTAAACCACTTGTTATATTAAGTGCTGTTAAATTCAGCCTTTGATTTATCTCATTTTATTAATAAATCTTAAATTGCTGATAAATCAAACTGTGTCAAACATACTCACCCGTGACAAATTGCTGTAGTTGGCAGGATGATAAAGAAAGGGGAAAAATCTACTGCCTGTAAAGAAAGGGGAAAATTCACCCATGAAATACAAAATTTATGAGATGAAGTAGAAGGGTTCAAATCCACTAAGCTGGTGTTATCAATTAGAATACAACAATTGCAAAAACAACTTAGAGTTTGAATTAAAACAAAAAAATGGGAGAATGTGTTGAAATTATGCTACTGCAATCTCCAAATCACACCACTCCCACTCACTTACATAGTCCAAATTAGAAAATGGATTGTCTCCAGACAGCTGGGATGTTAATATTTGAGGTGATTCAAATAATAACAGCTCAGACAAAGATAATTCTTTCCAATTGCTAGAGCCCCACTCCCCCAGCCCCTCCCAGTCAGACCAATTATTAAAACAGAGGAGACTACAGGACCATGAGGTGGTTTAGGAAATGGCAGTATCAAAACAACCCCATTTGATTCAGTCCAGATGGCAAATTTGCAAGAACATAACAGCTGCAAGCCCAGAGAAATCAAAACTGAATACCTATGGAGAGGATCTCTAATTGGAAGAGAAGAATTTTGCTAAATGGCAATAAAGCCAATGGCTTTTGTGATCTTGGTATATTTTTAAATACTGACCCCAATCCCCTGGATGACCCTCCTTGACTAACAAGTAGAGTGACATATAGGATTGGTGGTATTGATATCTTGGGAAGAGGAGAACCTCTATTAATACTTATCAGATCTCTAAATGACCTCTCCACAGCAGTTGCAGAGGCTGCCTGTATTCAGACTGTGCATCAATGTGATCCCACCAATGGTCCTGTTTCAGCACCTGCAAAACCATCAAACCTTAAACCACTGACAAAAGGAGCCCCTGTTGGTTTGGGTGGTATATATTCATTCCTTATAATTCAGAAATAACTACCTAGCCCAGAACTTTTAGTTATTAAAGTTAACATTTTTTTTAATGTTTTCTTAGTCCTTATTTCAGTCCACAATACAGGAATATAGTTAAAGCATTAGTGCTAGCATTTTTTATTTTTTTTTGCATGCTGATTTTTAGTCTTTACATAAGGTGTTAAGTATAGGAGACAGGCAGAAGGATTTGTTGCTCTGGTTCAGTGTCTGGAGACAGTGCTAGTGTGCTCCCATTGCCAGCTCAATACATTTCTTTCCGCTGTGAGTGACAGAGAGACATAATGCTTCAGTTTATGTCCTGTGCTTAGACGGCAGTAGGATAAGGGGTGTCATTTTGTGGGTCTGTTCTCGAATAGTTGATCAGTCAGTAAAACCCTCAGACTTTGATGATTTCATGTTACTAATTTATGACAGAGATACTAAGGGAAGACAGCTTTGTGAGACTAGAAAAAAGAAAAGAAGTCCCTGCCACATTTTGAGGACAAACATGATATGGAGCTCTGATCTTACTAGAGTTTTTTGGAAGGAACAACAAAACCTTTTTATATACACACAATAATAACAATTGAGTTGCAAACCGGCCTTAAGGAAGTTCTGATGAAGAACTGGCAAAGCACTTGGACTATACGATAGAAGAGAACAGGGAGTACAGGACAACTGGAGAGGAAGTTCTTTCCTTTGCATGTTCTGCCATCATTCAGTATCTGAGTTATGTTTCTTCTTCCATCCCTACCCTGTCTTCTAGATATAATGTTGAAAAGATTCCTTGGATTTTCTGTAAGAATTCCAAATTCTATCTTTCTTCTGCAAAGAGTGCCTTTCACAAAGCATTTTTGGCATGAACTGAGCTGAATTTATGCTTTCTTTTCTTAATTCTAATTGAAGAGAAACAGAATATTAATTTTTTCAGATGATAGCATTCTGCAAAATGCAGAGGTGGCTGTTTTAAGGATTTTCAATTCACGATGAAAACATGATACAGTTACTTAATGCACCATGGGACAGACATTTTAGCGTCTAGTTCAATACTTGTTGAACAGCAAGTAAAAGAGTTGTCTGAAGGTTTTGCAGAAATAAAATATATTAAGAACATATAAAAAACCAAGCTATATTTTGTACTGCTGATTCACTAATATTTTGACATTTGGTGCTGTGCTTCCTAAGCAGATCCTTAACTTTTCCTGAATACATCAATGATGAATTTCAACTAACAGAACTCAAGATTACAAGATTCTTAATCTAACGAACTGACGCAACTTTCAAATATTTGGAGGAGTACTTTGCATGCTGTTTATAGACATATGTCCTGGTTTGAGTTAGAACAGAACTAATTCTGTTCAGTGATTCTATTTTTCAGCTAAGGATCTTCTAAGTAACTGCACGTTCTGAAGTTAATGGCATATTTTCACATACAGTGTCTGCTTCTAGCAGTGCTAATGCTCAATATTTAGAGTTACTACCAAGAATTGGTGTGTAGATAGGCTCTTGCTTGTACTCACTCCTGTGCAGACCAAGGTCACTGCCCAATCTTGTGGACCACATTAGGGGGTGCCTAAAATAAAAGGCTGCACCTGCAGGGAGGAACAGCCAGGATAGGTGATCCTAAACTGACCAGCAAGGGATTCCATCCCATATACGTCATATTTTTTGTAAAGCCGAGGGGTCACAAGGGTCAAGCTCTCTTCTTCAATGGCCAGCATCCAAGGAGGACTCTTACCTGTTCTCCCTTTGCTCCTGATGTGTGCATTCCTGAATCCAGTTCTAGAATCCAGCTCCTGAATCTGGTACCTATCTGCTGCTGAGTCCAGTCTTCCCTAGTACCTGCCCACAGCATCAGTGGTCATGGTGGTGTAATTGCCATCAGGGGGGTTGGGTTCAATACTGGTCTTGTATATATTTGTATATATTTCATTTTATTGTTATTATTGAAGTAGTTTTAGTTTTCTTTTCCAATCTGTAAGTCTCTCTCCTCTATTTCCTATCTCTTCCCCTTTGGGAAAGGAGAGAGGTTTATAGAAAATATCTATCATTCATCTAGTGGCTGGCCCAGCCCTAGCCCTTGACAACAAATGTCTGAGTTTACTCGGGTCCTGTAGTCCTGAAATATCCTTGTCCTGCAGAAAAGTGCATGTATATAAATGTCAGCAAACTCTAGTGTATTCAAATCACAGTTTCCCAACTGAATGTTATTTCTGTAAAGAACTACATCAAAGCTCAGGTCTAAATACATCTAATTTTAGTTTAGACTGAGATCTAAATTTTACAGTGAAGACTGATCTGTCCTATTCTTAGCACACCCTGTTCTTAGTGCATCAATCTCAAATCTGCAAGAAAAATGGATTATATTTTTAAGTAATCATAATAAAAAATAATTAAGTAATTAATCACATATCTTTATTAGTACCCAGTGCTGTTGATTTTGAGAGCCTTTCTTTAAATTTGAATTAAAAAATCCAATTTTAAAATTCTGTCCTGTGATCAAATTGCTTCTCTGATTGACCTATGTTTGAATAAGAAATATATTCAATTCTTGGAGTTGTAATTCATGTCTTTCAAAAGTAAGTTTTCTTCAAAACCTATGTAAAACCCTGTACAGATCTGCAGTAAATCCAAATCACCTGGCATTCTCTTAGACTGATTTTTCAAATGCCTTTTCTTTGTTCTTCGCAGCTGAAATGAGAAATATTTCTATTCTCTAGTTTGCCAGAATAAGCTGGCTTTTGTGTCCTCTAAGAGGGAACCTACTGCCAACATGTCAGCCTCTCTCTGATCATGGAAAGAGGAGAAGGTGCAATGCTCAGTTCAAGTTACCAAAACATCAATGAAAAGATATTTTTTAATTGTTTTTACTGTAATATGTGTTTTCATAGTTGCTGCGTGCACATACGTATGGAAGTACTAGCCAGTGAAACAGAGCAGAAGTGTTTTGCAATTGCATATAACAGATCTTCACTGTTCTCTTCCCACAACTACATTTCTTTGGATTTTAATCTAGTGTCTTTAGCCCCTAAGCAATCTTAAGCAGCCAACAATTAAAGCTCTGTAAAAAAAGTTTCCATTTCCCTTAAGTATAGAGTTTCCCCAAATCTTGCATATGTTAGCTTGGTGTATGACTTGCTCTTGGTATGTTTTTAGAGCTATACCTCGAAAGAATGGTGATCAATTCTTACATAACAAAGTGACTTGTGGAAAAAAAAAGTGGAAACAGAAATGTTTCTGTTGAAATTTAGAGCCCAGTTTCTGTTCAAGGCAGTGGGAAGTGAAATGTTGTAGTACCTGTAAACTCATCTACTCCATCTCCGTTTCAAGCCTGCCTTCCCTACCAGTCTGGTTGCCCTTCTCTGTTCCTGGTCCTTGTTCAAATCTTTCCCAGCTTAATGCTTTGCTCAAGCCCTTGACCAGCTTCCCTATGCTCCTGTAGGACCTTCAGATCCAATCGCTCCCCTCCAAATTTTTCTCTGGTCTTTGTCTTTTGCCTTCTCATATACCTGGACATTTCACATTAACGCTGAAGTAAAACCACCGTTGTTTACTTCGAGAATACGTGGCAGTGCAGCTTACTGCTCAGCAACAGCGGGGCAACTATGCAAGATTCATTCACAGAAAATAGAGGCAAGTTGCCATTTTTCCTTTGCTGAAGGTTAAACTAGCAGATATCCTGGAAAACTCTTGGGCTTGTTCTGAATTTCACCGTGACCCTAAAGACTTGGCCTTACAGGAAATGCAGCTCAAGATAGAAAATGCAGCTCAAGATAAGAAATGCAGCTCCTTGACATTCTGTGGATGTAACACACTGCAGAATTCTGTCAGACAGCTATGAAAAGAAATAGTAGGTTTCTTTATAATTATAAAGTGGGCTATGAAAAGAAGATACAGAAGATTATTCCAGCTATACAGCAGAGCCTGGATTTAAATAAAACAGTGACAAGCTGCTTGAACTCAGGGCTTCTTAAACTCATGACAATTATTTAACAACATGTGTGCTCTGCTTGGATAAATCATGGAAAGCAATGCTCTGTCACAAAGGTAGTCCATGATTAACATTGAATAACTGCTTTTCCAAGCACCTCTTGCTACTCCTAAGATAACAGCAGTAGCTGCTTACTCTCCATTATAAAATTATCAGGTTCTAATCCTTTTATAGACCATAATCTAGCTTTAGGCTTTTCCCCATCCATAGCTGTGCCTCTAATTGAGTTTACTTAGGAAGTGAATTATGCAGTTGTCAGTAACAAAACTGACAGACTCATTTTTCTACTTTTTAACCAGTTAGCCGTGCAAACAGCCATAATATCTGGCCAAATCTTGACATTTGTCTCTCAACATTTTTTCTTCATTGCCTGCGTAAAATACCTTCTATCTCTAAATAATTTACAGAATTGTATGGCTTCCTGAAAGGTAGGAAAGTCTGTAGAGATGCTGTCAATCTGGTGTTCAACAGTACAAAGTGATCTGGTTATTGTATTAGTCTGCAATTTTTTAAAAAAGGAACCTTGTTTACCTAAAGCAGTCTACCCAGAATCTAACAGGACTTGGAGCTGCTGTTCTATCTCAGTTCCATTCAGAGAAATGGTGCAAGCAAGACACAGGAAGACAAGAGCTCCTCCTTTTGAATGGGAATGGAGACAGAAAATACAATTTTGTCATTGACTCAGGTTGAAGTAATACAAATCTAACAGACAGTTCCTGGTCTCAAGGAGCTTTCAAATGAAGTAGCAAAAGGGAGCAGATAGGTAAAATGGAGAGACAATATCTTAGGGGAACAATATAAAAAGAAATAGCATAGTTTAGACCATCAATCAAGGAAAGTGCTTGGTTAATTGTGTGATTGATACATAGGGTGGTTATATGTTCATAGCAATGTTAATGGGTAGAGAGTCTTGCTATGCTCTTTTCTTGCCTTGAAAGGGGAACAGTGAGGTAACTCAACCTCCAGTTCAACACAGGCTAGCAGTGATTGCCATGTTTAGTCTGCCTTTGGATGGACAATGATGCAGCCCACTGGGAGGGTGTCCAAAAAGTGGTCATTAATAGAAATCTGTGGGGGGTGGGGTTAATAAAAATAAAGGTGAAAGTCAAACATGACATAAGTTGTCTTTCAGATCCAGGTACCCCAGTGCATCACCAACAGCACAGCTCAAAACTAATGAAGATCCCATAGTGATAACTTTTAGGTAACAATTCAGAAGGTGATAGACTTTAAGTGAGGAATGACGTGATAAATAGGATGAGAGGAATAAAAGGTGATCCTCTTCCCATATCTCTGAACAAGGCTTCACTCTTTCAGGTGTATTTAACTGTCACTATGAAAGGCATTGTTTTTTCTCAGGGTGGAAATATCTTTTAACTTACTACTATTACAATTTCAGATTGGTGCTGCCAGGGTTAAACCACTTACGTGCCTCAGATGAAAGTCTACCAAAAGAGCCTAATGGATGCAGAAGCAGGCATACATTTCCTAGAAAATATGCGTATAATAAAAAGCAAGCCAATCTCTGATGTTTTCAAACTCTTGAGTGCTTTCAGTAGCTACCTCACATTCCAGTAGAGCTAAGGGGGAAGGATGAGAAGTGCTCTAAGTGCCTGCATACCACTGAAGCTGAGATGGTAGCATTGTGTCTGAACAGAGGCGAGGGCATAGCTCAGGTTTTAGTACCAGCACATTTAGTGTAAAGTATTTTATCTGTTGAGACCAAAAAAAAATGTTTGACCCTCATGCTCAAGGAAGAGAAAATCTTCCTCTGGGTGAAAGATTAAATAATGCAGTACAGGCCCAAGTTCAGCAAAAATCCCATTCCAGTCTGCATTCACTTCCAGCAAGTTTGCTTGTACTGCAAAAGTGTAAAAACCATATGAATTTCAATACTTACTTCAATGCTTTCCTGAATGGTGCCATAATGGCATTAAATAAAGCTGTTTTCACCAGTGCTTTAGCTTCTCAGATTTGTTTCACACTATTTCATGATTGAGTTTAAAAGTATTTCCCCACAGTTAGGGTGTAACACAAAATCTTCTGCTCCTCTAATCTCCTGATCAATTTCAAAGACTGATTGAGGATCATTTGTTAGGACTGACACTCCTAACAACTGCCAGAATAATAATAACCTTTATGTCTTAGGACACATGGAGTGTCTAAAATGAGAAATTTCAGCTTCTGAAGAGTTTTCGAAACAAATTTTTTCTTTTTCTTACAAACTTTAGAAACAGCACAGCAAAAAAGGGCTGGCATTTTAAACACTGTGTGTGTCTTTGAGTGCCAATGGCAGTTTATCTAAGTAGCCGTGAAAGATAATTAATCACACGAACGTTTTAATCATAAAATTACTGGTTTTCCCTTTTTAATACCAAGTGGCCTTCCTGGGCAAGATAAAATTACAAATATAAAAATCCCAGAAATTATAAAGCATAGCTGATCCAGACACTGAGCTTTTCCAAATCTGCTTATTCCTGTGACTGTAATTAATAATAATAATAATAGATATTGTGCTCTTGTCACTGAAGTTCATTGTTTCTTAAATAAAGCTCAGCGTATCTAAAATATCTCTTCAGATTCAGTACATGACAGTACCGCTTTTAAAGGGTCAGAGAATAGCTAACAAACTATTGCAGTTAATTTTACTTGAACAGTCTCAGCTCAGAATTAGCACAAATTTCTTTTAGATACCTGAATGAGATTATGAAAATCAGAATTTAATCACGCATAGAAAGATGAAAAAATGGAATTTTTTTTACCTAGGGTATTATTTGTTTTTATTTCCTGCCACTGGACTACGCAGGCATCTGAGAGCACTCAAGTGTGATCATTAAGCACATAAGTAGTACTGAGTATCAGTGACTTGGAGAACCAGAGAGAAAGATGACCTTCAGAGATAGAGAAAATTTGCATAAACCAATAGTTTGTTCAAGTTTTTTTGTGTTACAGAAATACAGCAAACTGCAAATCTAGGCGTGTTTTTATTATGTAATGATCAACATTAGAAATACCATTATCCAAGCTAATAGTTTTATGGTGGATAAGGCATGATCAGAATATGCTGTCTTCATTGTCTGTATTAATGTCATCTTTCCCTTTGCTGATAATACTAAAACCTTTTTTTATTAGGAGATTGGGCAGGTTTGACTTGGAAAATACACATACTCTCTAATATGTATGACATTGTTGAAGGTGCTTTTGCCTCCTTAAGTTTAAAATGTGTTTTTCCCCAATAAATTCTCTGTGGTATATATGTTTTTGTTTAAAACATGTAGCTGCTTTTCTTCTCTGAGGCAAAATTGCTAGGCAATTCCTTTTTATTTTAATTTCCTTTTGGATAAAACTTTAATCTGCTTCTGCTAGAGGCACAAGAAGCTCTAAAGTGGGATCACTGGTGGAAAATTCTTTTGGAATGATTTTTCTCCAGAATAAAATTAAAGTTTGGGAATTTTATATAAAAGAAGAGGCACAGTATTGAAGCATATCTTTCTCTTGTTGCTTTATACAAATGTATCAAAGTAATTCCTTTACCTTATTTTTCTGTATGTATAGACTTTCAAGACACGCCAAAAGTCAACATTATTTTTTAACTCAGTTTTCCAGTGATAACAAGTGCTAAATCATTCTTATTTTGATGAGTCTAGTACCTCACACCATTCACCAGAAGATGAACCTCAGACTTTTGTCAGAGAAAAATAGAGCTAAAATCTTTCCTCTTTGAACAGAAAATGCTAGGAAAGCCAGCTATTCCTCTCAGCCCTTCCTCTCAGCCCTTCACAAAAGAAGTCTAGAGAGGTTCTGTTCTTTTCTTTTCTTTTCTCTAATTGACCTGTATACAGGTATTGTTGGAAATGACCCTCTGTAAAGAGCAGCAATGCAGGGACAACAACAAAGCACAAGGAAAGAGCATCACCTTACAGTACCATTGGCAAGCTGAAATGTATTAGAACCGTACTGAAGAATATGACTGAATTTGAACAGAAAGAGAGCTGGTGGTAGAAAATTACCATACACTGTTAACTCACTAGACCAGAGGCCTCTGTTCACATAAGAAATGTGCTGTCTGGAGATCTTTTTTTTGCTACATCTAAATATCCACAGTAGAGGGAAGTAAAATGTCACCACCCTTCTGCAGAACACTAGAAGATTGTCCTTTATTATCAGACTCTAATTTGACAACAGCAACACACACACACACAACTTCTAGGCTGGATTATTGCAATTGATTATAGCCAGGAATGAAGCTATTTGCCTGGAGAAAACTCCAGCTGTACAAACCCACTCATTCAGCAGCCAGAGCTACCAGTTCCCCAATACCAACTTTCCACCCAATTCTCTGCCCTGGCTCCCTGCAGACCACACAATCCAGTTCCAGGGTCTGATCTTTCTCGATGAATGTGGGCCGACTCATCAGAAACCATCACTGAGGCTGGCACTGACTGGTGCCTGTGCTGGCACTAGCTGCTAAGCACTGTATGAGCCTGGATATTGTGCTGACTGCTTCCTTACGGATGGGTGCTCTCCCCCTATTTTCTAAGCCAGCTCCTGAGTTCTTTGCCCACTCAAACTGCTCACTGAAGTGAGGATGTTTTGTATGCACTCAAAATGAGGAAGATCCCAATCTCTTTCTTCTCCTGGAGAATATTTAGTTAATTAAGGTGCTGAAATACAACTGAGGCATTTATAGTTATTATCTAAATTATTATTGTATGTCAATATTTTTAACAGAAAATAGTATCTTATGTTATTTGGGTTCACAAATTACTGTGTAGGTGCTGCTTGCCACTGTTATACAAACATAGATTCTGTGATCGGAGACTCATGAGATTGAACTCACACAGGATAGAGCAAAAGTGTCTGACAACATTTAGTGGCAGATGTCTAAACAAAGAGGGTTGAAATCGGATAAGCATACAGACACAATTTCCTCAATACTCCTTCCCAGTTTTCTACAGTGTTCCTTACGAACTTCCTGAAGGGATTACCAATGTTTTTGTGTTTAACAGACTAATATGTTATATCTAAATTATATACATTATGTAGAAAATAGCTATGAACAAACGGTCATTCTCCTTGCCAAAGACATTACAAGAATAGCCATATGCATGAGCCTACATTAGTATTGTAAAACCAAAAATTAAAGTGTCAACTGGTCCACAGCAAGCCAAAAGGAGGTCAAAACTTCAATTTATTTTATTCATTCAGTGGTCTATATATGTTAGCTGTCTTAAGGAATGGAAGCTCTCTGACAATTTTCAAATTCTCTTCTAGGAAAAAACAGCAGGAAGTACATTGATCCTGGTTACACACATAGTTCAGCCGTGCTGCAGCCAGAGCAACGCCAAGGTAAGCACTGCTTACAGACGCAGCAAACCTGGTAGTGTTAGTAATTAAGGAAGAACTTTAGTTACAGCTCTATCAACTAATCTTTATATTCCTCATATACAAATAGCCTTTCTATATATTTTGCTAAAAGCAGGAACATAGCATGGCTATACTAGGTCACACCAAAGATGATTTCTCTTCCGTCTGTGCTGACAAGGGAAAAATGTAAGAATAAGTAGAGTGTATGCATATGTGCAGCCAGGATTTTCCAGTCTGCAGTCATTTGCAGTCCTGGGGTGTTCTGTGATTAGTATAGTTTTGGCAAATGTTTTCCACTTCTGGACTTCTCTTTTTTGAGATGCAGGCACTAGAAGAGTACCTGTGTTCAGTTTGGTTTTCTGACTGTTACTGAGCACTAAGCTGACTTTTTCCTACAACTGTCATAACACCAAAACTTCTCAGTCATAATGTTCAGCTTGGAACTCATCACTTCATGCATGATTACTGTGCATCATTTATTTAATTTATTTTTATTCAATTTTACCTAACATTTTATTTGCCCAGTCACTTAACCCTGTAAGGTTCTTTTGCAATTGTGGCTGTGTTTTTGCAAATTATGAATCTCAGAACAGATAGAAAGTATTATATGGACACTGAAAATGAAAAAAAAACCCCAACAAAAATAAACAACCAAACAAACAAAAAATAAACAAAAAAACCCACACAAAATGAACAAACAAACAAACAGAAACCAAACAACAAGCCATAGTAGAAATGTCATGAAAAAAAAAAAGTATATTTGCATTTTGGAAAATAAATTGAGATCATACAAGAGCATAAAAACAGATTTTGACTCACTTATTCTAAAACAGAGAAGACAGTTAATGCAGCATTACAAGAGGAGCAAATATGATCCACTATGTTTGGGTCAGCTTCTTTTTAAGCAGTAGCACAAATAGTTAGGTAAGAATCTGGTAAGAAAGGCCATATTCTGATCACATTATAGGAAGAAGTACTGGAAATATAGTGAATGTCCTGTCCCACTCTACAGTCATTGAGCTTTAGATGGTTTATCTCCAAACCTTTGGATATTCTTCTGCTGTTAACCTTCATACTTGTTATAGAGGAATTAAGATTTAGTATTTTAAACCAAACTTTTTAATATCCTAAACAATTGTAGAAAACAAGTAAAGGACAAACAATGGGATCTTTTTTAAAGGTCTTATTGAATTTTGGCAGGTACTACATTGTAAATAACTCTGGAAACGTGTCCATTAAAGGCAACTACCTGTCACAAAGCTAAGACAAACACAGTTCTAAGAATATCGCTTGTTTTTCATTGTGTAAGTGGCATTTTTCAGAGCAAGGATTTTGAATAAGTGACCAACTAGAAATGTTACCATGACAGTAACCTTCTCAGCTACCTAAATGTAACTACAGATGCTCAACTGAAACATGAGTTATCTTTCTCCTTCAATTGAACATGTGTTACAGCACACAAGCAGGTTAAGTCTCTTCTGCTGATTTGCCCAATTTCAGTGATTGCTGGGCCAGCTCTAGTACAGCCTCCTGGCAAAATCCCATGCAGCTTACTTCCGAAGTATCATGTACTGAGGGTACAATGACCAAAGTCTGGGCTAGGCTTGAGCTCAAAGACTGGAAAACCAACGGTTTCATCATTGTCTTCCTCAGTGGCTGACATGGAAAGGAAAAGGCTATGGGATGTTGACTGCTGTAAAAACAGTCACTTAAAAGCAAAGCTGAAAAATGTCAAATCTGACTGTAAAGTAGCTAGAGAATAAAAAAGTGCATTTTAAAATGTTAAAACCTGCATACTTACACGGTTGGCTGGATTTCCTGCTAAATGCTTTGCAGAGGTACTGGCCCACAAGATTTCCTGGTTCATCACAGTACTTGATATAATTTATTAGGTTGCCACCTATTTTGTTAGTGCTAGAAGCAGCACTGTATCTGGAAGCTGTATTCCTTTAAATCCATATTAGAAATCAGTATCTAAAAGACCTTTCAAGGCTATGGTTGTAAAGCAAACAAAGGAGCAGGAGAATGAATGACAGCTTTACTAAAACATTAGGCTTCACCTAAGGCTAAAATCATGTCTAAGTGAAACAAAATTGCCAGTAATGATCTTGGTCATTAATGTTTAATTATGCATTTCATTATATAAAGTTCTTATTGTAAAGGAGTTCATTAGTAACAATTAAGAGTGCCTCTCTTCTAATTTATATGCACCTGTTCTTAATTACCATGGTATTGAAATCAATACTGAAAAAAGCTTAAGTACTTTATATTCTACATAATGTGCTGTATACAACTAGGATTACAACACCTTCAATGAGCTCTGCTGACATTGGATATACCACCTGCTGTTCAGTGCCATACGGTTATTAGCTGAAGATCAACTAAACATCTGCTAAAATATGTCCCTATTTGTTCGAAAATGAGGTCAAACAATATCTTCCTGTAAAAAACAAGTTTTTATAGTGACCGTGGAAGTTATCTGAATGAGTATGAAATTGATTTTTGTAAGTTACTTTAAAATAATAATTTCTATTTTCTGTTGGTTTTAATTTCTTTGTTTTAGAGTCTCTGTCACTATTCTGTACCATTGCTCTATATAGTATACATAATATAACTGTTAAGTCAACTTTCATGGCATTCATTGCCACACGATAGAATCATAGAATGGCTTGAGTTGAAAGGGACCTTAAAGATCATCTAGCTCAAATCCCTCTGCTGTAGGCAGGGACACCTCCCACTAGACCAGGTTGCTCAGAGCCTCATCCAGCTTGGTCTTGAACACTTCCAGGGATGAGGCGTCCACAAATCCTCTGGGCAACCTGTTCCAGTGTCTCACCACCCTCATAGTAAAGAACTTCTTCCTAACGTCTAATTTAAATCTACCCTGCTCTAGTTTAAAACAGTTGCCTCTTGTCCTGTCACCATGTGCCCTTATAAAAAGTCCCTCCCCAGCTTTCCTGTAGGCCTCCTTCATGTACTGAAACTACTATAAAGTCTCCCCAGGGCCTTCTCTTCTCCAGGCAGAACTGACACAACTTCCTCAGCCTGTCCTCATAGGAGGGGTACTCCAGCACTCTAATCATCTTTGTAGCCCTCTACTGGACCCTCTCCAACAGATCCATGTCCTTCTTGTGTTGGGGACTCCGGAACGGGACGCAGTACTCCAGGTGGGGTCGCACGAGAGCAGAGTAGAGGGGCAGAATCACTTCTCTTGGCCATCTAGCCTTGCATTTTATGATACAGCCCAGGATAAGGTTGGCTTTTTGAGCTGCCAGCACACATTGCCCACTCATGTTAAGTGCTTCATCAACCATCACCCCCAAGTTCTTCTCTGCGGGGCTACTCTCAATCCAGTCATCACCCAGCCTGTATTTGTGCTTAGGTTTGCTCCACCCTAGGCAGAGGACCTTGCACTTAGCCTTGTTGAACTTCATGAGGCTGGCATGGGCCCACCTCTCCAGCCTGTCCAGATCCCTCTGGATGGCATCCCTTTCTTCCAGCGTGTCGCCTGCACCACACAGCTTGGTGTCGTCAGCAAAGTTGCTGAGGGCGCACTCAATTCCACTGTCCATGTTGCCGACAAAGATGTTGAACAGCGCCAGTTCCAGAGGGTCTCCACTCGTCACAGGTCTCCATTTGGACATTGAGCCATGGATCGCAACTCTTTGAGAGTGGCCATCTAGCCAATTCCTTATCCATCAAGTAGTACATCCATCAAATCTGTGTCCTTCCAGTTTAGACACTAGAATGTTGTGCAGGACAGTGTCGAACACTTTGCACAGGTCCAGGAACGTGATGTCAGTTGCTCTTCCCTTATCCACTGATGCCCTGACTCCATCATAAAAAGCCACCACATTTGTTAGGCAGGATTTGCCTTTGGTGAAGCCATGTTGGTTGGTACCATGTGCCCTAGCAGAGTCTTCGGGAGAATCTGCTCCATTATCTTGCCAGGCATGGAGGTGAGACTGACTGGCCTATAGTTTCCCGGGTCTTCCTGACAGAAATAGTTGCTAGGGATAGTGACAATGTGCCAACAGCAAGAAATCCACCCTCATATGTTTCTACATCGAAAGACCAGTTTCTATAATATTTAACTTTAAATGGGTAATGGTGCTTTCTCATGGAGTTCATGAAATTTTTTCTTGATAAATATCAGTGATGATGTTTAGCAAGCAACCCTTCAACGCATAAGCAATCCTTAAAATAGTAACTCTTTTAACTTTAACAATGGATCAATGAGGTTATAGAGCTGTGCCCTAAAATTGCTCGGACCCAGCAACAAACACAGGAGTAGAAAGAAAAAACTCCCAAGTTCTCTTTTTCCTCTACTATTTTGGTCCTGAAACCACATATCCCACTGAGATTTCAAATGTGTTGCTACTTAAAGCCATTAAAACTCAGAAATGGTTTGTGGTAAAATGAAACCTCAAGCATACCAGGCACCTGTAGGAAGCCAGGTGTGGCTTTCTAGATTGTATCTGATTCCTTGACTGTCAGGCAGATAATAGGCATGCTCCAGGCAAAATGTGGCATAAGGTGTCCTTCCAGGTACCAGACCTGTTCTTCTTTAGTCTTAGGTGTACTTGAGTCAGACCAGCAATACTGCCTTTATCTCTTCCCTGGCCATCCTCCTACTTATTCAAGTTACAGCAGCATTAGAGCAATGATTTTGATATCTGCTGTCTTTCACTTGTCCCAGAATCCACAGTATGCCCTCCCCCTGTAAAAGAAAAACATGAAAAGTGAGGAAATACCATAGCATCAACATGGTAATAGGAAATATTAGCAATAGTCCATGCAGCCTTTTTAGCACTAAAAAGAAAACTGACCCATGATGCACTAATACACAGAAATAACAGAATCAACCTATTTTTCATAGGAACCCAAATAAAAGTTTATTCCCAGTTATGCCTTAAAGGTATCATTTGCCCATCATAAACTATAGCATCTTTTTTACATGAGAACAGAGTTCTCAAACACATTCTCTTACACAAATTAAAGTCTGTCAGTGCATGCTGTACTCAATATACTAAATATTTGCTGGTATCTCAAGATGAGGCCAAAATTTTTTCCTGTGAGATTCACAAGAAGATGAAACAGGGCAAAAAAAAAGAAGATGAAACTGGCTTCATAATGTAAGTTGAGCAGGAGGAACCTTCAAAGATAAACTGACTGATGTAGCAAATACACACAAAGCATAAGAACAAAACAATACTCTTGATTGTGGGGAAATAAGGATTTGGATCTGAACATTTCAGACTCAAGTAAACACTAATAAACCAAATTAGCACTGGCAAGCAACAGCTATGGCCTGCTTCTAGTGCAAATTAAAGGCTATTCTTCAGGGTTTTTTTTCTGAAATATAATTTATAGATGCTACATCTGCAAGCCATATCTTAATTGCGTTGCTCTGATGGTCTGGCTTTAATGTACATTTTTAAACATGAAGCCGACAACCCAACAGTATTCATTTAAAATGTTTATTTAAATTATTGTTTTGCATCCATTTCTTTAAATTTTCTTTATTTAAAATAATCATTCAAATGAGTCCTGAAAGATCACTTTGTTCAGAAGGACAGTATCAGCACTGCAAAAATGTCTGCAATATAATTACATTGTCAGTGTATTTTAAATTATGCAGATAATTACAGTTTATCTGCATCAAAAAAAATGCTCTAGACAAAAAAAAAATTGTCAGATATAATCACAGAATCTACTTTATTCTCTTGCTTAAAAGCAGCAAATGTCATTTCAGGGCTTGGTTTAGGACTTGTGAAAGACTAAGGAAGAGAAGCGAGTTACATCCTTGCACTGGACAATCATTCCTGCTTTTATCCTCCCGTTCATTAGAGACTGGTTGCTTCTGTTTCTGGGCCCTTCCTGCATAAACTGCTAGTTATATTGAACTGTGCAGCAGTTTTGCACCATGCACAAATTACGTATCAATCTCCCTTTCTCTTTGTACAGAATCCCAGCTTTATGATGCAGTACAAAGCTTTTGTCTGGTTTGGGATCAATCACTAAGACTCCGCCGCTGTAAAGCAACTGAAATTGTTCATTAATCTTCCAGTAAGATAGTTTTGTCTTTCATGAAGTAAAATTGATTTCTCTGTCTGAGCTTGTGAAGAACTGGAATGTGCACCTTTCTTGATTCATAGTTCAGGGTAGACGGTAATGGAGAAGCTATGAAAGCAGTAGCTTTTAGGACACTAGAAATGGCAGTTTTAGGTGCAAAAGTCTGATATTTACTCATGGGTGGACTGCATATTGTACAGTAACTAGGTAGCATTTTGAAAATAGGAGAGTAGTTTTACTTCTGTGATGACCGAGTCCCTTCACTCATAAATGGATATTTAATTTTTGTGAAATGAGATCCTTGGGGAGCATTTGGTTTTTATAGACTTGGTTTATTTATTCTCTTTGGAAAGCTTCATGACAGTTTATATAGTACAACAAATCTCTTCAGTTGCAACAAGAATTAATTTTTCCACTGTGCTTCAATCAGCTGGGAAAATTACAAGAAACTTTGAGTTGAACTGTTGAGTAATTTACAGATTCTTTTTCAAGGACCAGCGGACCCAGGAATAGAGAGCGTTTCCATCAGAATTTTTCCCATTTTCTGGCCAGGTGGTTGCAAGAAGCATTGGATATCTGATTAACATCCTGTGGTGTTTTTTGCCTGCTCCATGGTTACTGACCTTTTAAATACTTCTCCAAACCTTTTGAGATTCTTCTGTTAGTTATATTGATATACGTAATAGCTGTACCTAATATCCTTTAGGACTACTACAAAAAGGAGTCAAATCTTGGTTCTCCTCCTTGATATAATTGAAGTTCTGTGACAGTTTCCTACCTAGAAATTAGCATTTGAGGGGCTATAGTGTTTCCTGTTCCCTTCCAATGTAGTCTAGGAGTGGCTGTATAATCCTAGCATAGCCATCAATACAAATTCTTAAATCAAAGCTTGAAAAGAGAGTGTCTGTGTTACTTTGAATTTAGTCTAGACTTTAACCTTTTATCCACCATCTACCTCATCTACTTTGCAGTAAAAAATGCAAATTCTTTAAGCCTAGTGTATAATTAGTGTTCCAGATCTAGATGCCAGTTCCACTTGGCTGCTATAAGTTCTTATTTTGTCCATTTTCTTTCCTCTGAGAAGATACTTAAAGCACTGCATTAATTTCTGTGGACAGAAAAGAAACAGAGATAAATCAGCTAGATATACCACACTCATTCCCTGGTCTGCAAAATAATTGCCTTGATAGCCATTTTTCTTACTGTTTGCTCCTACTTTCAGAAATGTCTGTGTTAATAATGTGGCTGTGCATCTAGATATTTCTATAGTAGGGCATAAGCTCTGCTAGAAAAGTTAAACAGTCACTGTCTGTGCAAAGATCATCTTCTCTATGGGTGCTACCCACGAGGTTAGTTTGAAGAAGCAACAAGGAGTGTACTTGCATCTCTATTACATCAACAAACACAGCAAGGAATTTGTACCACTAATGACAAAATATCACACCCACAAAAGGGCAAAAATGTAACACAGACCTTTGATGGTTCTAGATTCTATTCCTCATTCATGTTACATAGCCCTTTGTCCTGAATAAATACTTTTGACTACAGAAAGTTAAATATTTTACAGAGGCGTTTTCTGGCAGATGGTGGTGTCACTGTTTATGATGGTTTCCAGCAGCTGGAATCTGAAGAGTAAGTCAGACACTGGAAAACTAAAAACTTTGAAAGTGTCTTTTACACACAACTTAGAATCACAGCACTGGAATCTCTGATCCATGGAC
Source organism: Baryphthengus martii (assembly GCA_013396935.1). Taxonomy (NCBI): domain Eukaryota; kingdom Metazoa; phylum Chordata; class Aves; order Coraciiformes; family Momotidae; genus Baryphthengus; species Baryphthengus martii. Next base: position 29,783 of record VWZK01006779.1, read on the forward strand.
ACTTGCCATTTGGGATTTCCTGATATCGTGGTTCTTCTGTAATTTCTTGTAGCATCAGCAGGACTTAGCTAAGCATGCAAGGAAGGAGCTTGAAATAAATGCCCTTTGTGTTCAAGACAGCAAGAGTATGAAGGTCACCTTAGGAAAAAAGAACTCAATATATGCCAAGAACAAAAGGCCAACACAAAATATAACACACTAAGATCCCTGCGCACAGTACTGTACACAGCTTATTGACAACAAATACAAATAACGAGTGATGGAGTGAAATCCCTCTTAACACAGTTGTTTGAAAAGCAAAGCAACTGAAAACAAACCCATTCCACCAGGGAGAAATCTCAATCTCCTATGAAAAGCTGACAACTGAGCTGTCTTAGACCAGGACACAGGAGGGGAACCATAAATGGAAGTAAGCTGGGTTTTACATTCCATATTTCTTTGAAATAAATGTCTTGTGTTACTTATCTCAGTCTTCTTATTACCATGAGATCTTCTATGTGTATACTTTTTATATTATAAGCTAGAGGTGTGCTATATGTAGTTTGAAGGATCTGTTAAAATGCCACTATACGCAGGAGACCTGAACAAGATGAGGTTATAATCAGTAGTGCGTTTTTCTGGATTGCGCCTCATCTTCATTTACCACAATCTTAATTGACTCTCAAATTGTGGTAGAACTGATTGCAGGCCAGGGTCCCCACAGGACAGATAGGCCAAACAGTGCATGAGGCACAAACTCAGTAAACTATGCAGATACAGAAAGGCTTAAGAGAACTGCACAGCTAATGAACCACACAAAATCTACATGAGATTTCAGAGTGCTAACTGCTCAATGTTAAAAAAAAATACCACGTTTTGGTCATCACTTCTGCAGAGGTGAGTGAGATGGGTGCTTTTGGAAATACTTGTGAACAAAAGAACAGATGAGTTGAGAAAATATCACTTTGGTACTTGCCATTTGCTTTGTCAGCTTAACGAAATCAAGACAGAATGAGGCCTTAAGTATCATTATTATGGCGCTAAAGTGGAAGACCTTTATTCTATAAATGCCAGCATTAAAAGTGAAGTGAAATCCAACTTGCAGTGCAAGGTAAATTCCTGCAAAAGAGAAGAAAATCCAAGAGCTATGGCAGTTGTCTGAAAACCTTATTAGTTCAATGAATCACATTTATATAGACACTAATAATTATAATATAAATAAGGCAGTCAGAATAATCTAAAATAGCCCATCACATAATACTCAGTATATCAATGTTATTACCATAGTGTTACAATTACTGAAGTTTAATAGAGAAACATAAGACACATACAGAAAGTAATTGAGATAAAAGAGCACAGTAAATTGGTATAGTACTGCAGAGTGATGAGCCACAGTTATTAATTTCAACAGCTACAAACTTATAGAACAAATTCTGCTTCTCTTATCCAAATGAATGACTGTATTAAAGCAAATAGTCCACATTCCTAATATAATTCCCCTACTTCATAAATCTGGAAGGTTTGTTAAACATCCCCCCTGGATTTTCTGCAATGCAGCACTGCTTGTGTTTCTTCTGCAGCATTAATTGCAAATGGGGAAATTCCTTGAAGTGCTATAGAATGTCTCTGCACTTTGTAGTGTCTGTCCTGAATGCAGCAGACATGCCATCAACCTGCCTCAAAGCTAAGGACATTCATGGATCTCAAATGAAGTAAACTAATTCTTCTCTGTATCTCCTTTACACTAAAAATACCTCTCCTTTACTATTCCTGGAGTTATCTCATGTGCTCCTGCCCTTTTGAGTGGCTCCTTTGGATGGAGGTAAAGAAAATTGACTGGCTGTCAAGATAGCATTTAGAAAGAAGAAAAAAGAAACTAAAATGAGAAAATAATCCAGTTAGATACTGTAGTGGTCATGTTTCTACATTTCAATGTGAAAAAGCAGGATAGAGGTTTTGCATTACCAAAATAATTGCCATTAAAAGGAATAAATCTAACCTAGAGAAATACCAAAAGTCTAGCAAGCAAGTCAACCTGGTCGCACCTTGACATGATTTACATCACACATTTCCTGGAGAAGAATTTCTATTGGACAGGTAGAGGCTCTGCTTGTGTTTCAAGGAGCAAAGAGGATACTGCCTGATTTGGTTGGCTTTGGAAGTCAGCTGAATGAGATTTTATGATTAATCAGAAAATGCTTAAAGTGAAGGTAGGATATCCAACAAAAACCTTGTAAAGCTCCTCCTGTGAGGCGCTCACATATCCTGTGAGCTCTCCCACTTGTCTAGATGTCTATGACTTTTTTGAAAGCTCCATCCAAACTCTCTGGCCTTATTGCACTACTGGTTTGTGAGTAGTTACCCAGTCTTAAAATAGGTTGAAAAATGAGGGTGACCTAATTTTCCACACATTCACAACATCCAGCAATTAATTCTTATTTTTCCCCAAAAATCTTCCCTTCCGCTAGTTGCAGATGTGCTCCTTCTGCAACTTGTTCTTCATGCCATCTACTTTAATCCCAGAGGGCTGCAGAGGATCCTCAGCCTGACTGCTCTACAGAGCAGGAAAAAGTGAGAAAAGAGAGCATAAGATTTAGTGTGTCACTTGGGGCTGAGGGGAAAAAAAAGATGCAGGTATCCTGAGATGCTTCAATGTTTTTGATGAATGAAATTATACTGTGCTTGAAATGCTTACAGAGAGAGAAGGAAACCATTTTTTAAATGTTTGCAAATTCAGTTTAGTAATTAATACTTTACATAGATATTAATGGGGGAACAACTAATGTTGGATGAGACTGAAAATACCTGTTCTGAATTTGAATTTTTGCAGGCAATCAGAAAAACAATTTTAAAAGATAATTTGCAAATAAGGGGGGAAGACAACAACTTGAAAATTCATTAATGTAAAGCCTCAAAGTCTTCATTTGCAGAACCTCTTCAGTACAATGTTTAATAACTTTTGCAACATTTCTAGGGTTTACAGTTAGACTCTGGAAAAGATAAGAGGTTTGTCCCTCTTTAGCAGTATCACGTATGAGTCTGAATATAAGGAAAAAAAATATGTAAAGCTGGAAGATGGAATTGCTGTTAGGATACATGTATGCATTTTTCTGTCACAGTAGGAATGTACAGATTATCAGTCTGGGTCACTCTGTCTCTGGGAGAAATTCAAGAATTCATCCATAGACCTTGTTTTCCCAGCTGCTTTTCTTCAAAGGTATCTAAGCGAGCTCTGTCAGCATAAATCTTATGATGAAAGAGCAGCATCTGCATCCTGCCCCATAATATGCACACTCTTTTTTCTGGGCCGTTTCATGGGACATTAGTTGTAATGTCTGATGAGAGGAATGTGTAGTGTCAATCGCCTGTTGCACGGCTGCTCTAAAAAACTGTATCCAGGATAAGATATTTCATAAACACCAAAATAACTTCTCGCTGTTGTGAGGAGTGTCTTTATGTTTCTCTGTGTCATCATATGAAAGCTGTAAAGTACTATTCCAAGCATATAGTTACATCTCTTTGGATACAGACCAATTCCTAGGATTTAGTAGAGTAAAACAAAAAGTTGAAATATAATTTATATTAAAACAGAGTAGAAGTAAATAAAGACATTACAGTTTCTTAAATGAGCTGTTTCAAGCTTGAGAGCTTTCTCAGAATCACATTCCAAAGATAGAAAATCCAAATCTTAACTTTTCACTTAAGTTTTCACATCAGTTCATATCCAAAAGGGATGTGGAAACCTTGAAATGTTTCATATGATGGAAATCCTTTTCCCCCACTAGTTACACTTTACTCTGGTACTCCTTCCCCTTCCCACCCACCTCCCCAAAAAACCCAACAAAACAACAACAAAAAATCCACCAAAAGAGAAATTCATAGTGTTGATCATTGAGGTACTTATATAAGAAGGAACCTCAGGCTTTTATAAAATAATTATGCATGCATTTCCTTTAAAGTCTGATCCTGTATTCACTGAGATCAAAGGATAGACCTCTTTGGGATGAGACTAGTCACTGATGAGATTGGATATTAGTCACCAAAATGAAGATGCTATGTTACCATACTCTGTCTGTATTAGGAGTCTTAGGTGAAGACCCATTATTAGTTTGTGCTTACATCAAGCTTTACAAATTACCACAGTATTATTCACAATTACAGTGGTATGTTTTGTCTTTAATGTTCAGATCGCTTCAAAATTCTCTGTTATTAAGAGCTGTATGTAAAAATACTGTTAGTTCATAATCAGGCTGCAAAATTTATACATTAAAAAAGGTTTCTCTTTTTTGACAAAGCTTACAGTAAGTTGTAAAAAAACAACAAAAATCTGTTTACCCATAAAATTGACACAAAACTTTATTATTCAAAAGAAAATATAAATACAGAAACCTAAGACACTTGCATAACTCAGACAAGAAACTTCACGTAACCCACTGGCAGTTTTAACAGTGTTACGTTAAATGTTCCTTTTCTGCATTTGCTTCGTTGAGCCCTAATAACATTTGTTTTTCTTTCTGAACTGAAATCATGTTAGCATGACAAACACTAAAAAAGAAATCTGCTGGGAATGATTTATGAGGAACTTGGTAGAGCAGCTTTTAACAATACCTAATCCTGAAACCTTAGATATGACCTACATTAACCAGAGAAATATTGCCAATTATTAAAAAAGATGAACTTCAAGTGCCAAATTTTATTTCAATGTAGTAAAAAAAAAAAACCCAAAACCAAACAAAACAAACACCAAACAAAATCAAAGAAAGGCAGGTTTGGAAACAGGAAATCTGCTTATAGGGGAGACAAAAAAAATTTCCAAACCAGAGCTAATTACTGAAAGCCAAGTTCTGGATGCCAAAACCAAGACAAACCCCCAAGATGTGACATGACAGGCAGTTCCCCAGAGGTCATGTCATCAACAGTGCCACTGTGCTTTGTCAGTTGGATAGCATTCCCTACTGAGCGCTGAAATCAGGAGGTGTCAAGTGGATCAGAAGCATTCTGTCCTACCAGGTTGCTCCAGCTCCCTGCGGAGTACAGACTCAGATCTCATAGATAATATAGTCCTTTTAGATCAGGGCTATGAAAGAAGAGGGGTTGTGATAGCACCTTTTTGAGAGGCACATCAATAAACTGGAGAATGCAAGGGTAGCTGGATCTGTTCTTCTATATGGTGGATAGGTACATTGATACAATGAGACTTTAAAGCAGAGCTGTGGCCCACAAAGTCTTTGCAGTAAAGAAGGGCATTTCTTCTCCTGCAGATATTACTTGGATAAAGTCTGGTGAGAACACTGGTTATAGTAATTTTAAGCTCTCCCTCTTACTGCAAGACAAAACCACTCCTTATCATGCTCTGTGCTGACAGCCTGTGCTCCCTTGAGGACTTTCAACAGGAAGCATGTACATGGATACAAATCCAAAGCAGGCCCTCCCCCTCTCCTTTTGGAGGAGGCATAGAACAGATGAGACTATGGCTGCTTATTCGTTGGCTGTGACAAATTTGCACACTGTCATATACTTGCTGGGTTTGGTTGTTTTCATTCTATCAAAAGAAAGATGTTTCAAAACCGTTAAAAGTGGAGTACAAATGAATCTATACTCCATATGTCGCTAGTTATATTTATATACTCTTAGGGCACCCAGTGGATCTGGTTATGGAGCAGGTGCTTTTTGTGTTCAGTGACTATCCTGCTTATAAAGACTTAACGGCAAACAACTAGATATCGTCCTGTCTGCACTTAAATTGCTCGTTGTAACTTCACATCACCACTTATTCCATATCAATTTTCTGTGCAATGTAATTTATTATCTGCTCATGTATTTTGTGCAGACTGTGTAGCAAGAAGCTTAATCTAAAACATCTGCAGCAAGACAAGATGATCGCATAAACATTATTTCTTGCAGAGTTTCTGTCCATAAACTATACTGAAGTGTGTTTCCACTGCATCAGCACAATCCTACCTTTGTATTTACCTTTTATCATCAAAATGGAGAACAAAGGAAAATAAAATACAAGGGGAAAAGTCAAATTCCTAGGCACATAATCAGTGTATTCATACAGAAACTGACAAAGCTCTGAAAATTATGTCCCTAACCTGTAAACCTGGTCAATAAACTGCATTAAATAGCACTGCTGAGTATCTGTTTATGTGCCTAAATTCCCAGTAAGCCATATGGAAAATTACTTTCAAATGTGGAATCGCCAGAGCTTTTTGATAGCAAAAACTCCACACGCATGCTAAACTGTTCCAGAGTAATTCATGTAGTCAGAGATTTGCAATTTTCAGAGCCTAATGGGTAGAGTAGACACTTAAGGGAATCTCAACTTCAGCAGCAGCATCATGCTCCATCATATTACCCTGCAATATAAAGCAATGGCACACAACACAGTTCTCATAAAAGATAGTATAAATTATCCTTGTAGTCGAGATTTAACCTTGAAGGTTGGTCTCCATACTCAGGTAATTTCATTTCAATCATGTCCTTTAGGTACTTACCAAAGGACAGAAAAGTTGCTAGGTATCAAATGTGTTTCAGCTCTAGAGGCACTCACATGCAGTCTCATTTGCGAATAAAATATAATGAGGATGCAATTTGCCATGAACACACAAACAGCTTTTGTCAGCAGACTTGCTAATTACAAAAATACGTGTTCCAAGACTTTCCATGTCAGTTCCTTAATGGACACATTAGCTGTTTTCTCATTACATCATTCTGGATATGCGAATGAATGCAAGTCCCAACACAGGTTTCCGGCACTACAGATTGCAGATTATAAAGATTCACCTAATAGTTGAAAATTTTCACAAACAAAAGAGTCATTTTTACACAGGAAAAGGCTCTGAATGGAGTATCTATTAAACACTTCAGACATGTCCATTGGAAGTCAGTGGAGCATTTGGATCTCCTCTTACTTTGTAAGATTTTACTAATTAAAATATAGTCAGTTTGCATGATTTGTAGCCTCATATTTGATCTTTCTAGTTCAGAATGTTCCTCAGCATCCTCAGTGGAACTTCTAGATGCATACTTCCTTTTACTATGATCCACCAAACTGGAGTAGGATTCAGTTAATAAAACATACCCTTAACTCTAACTGCCTTATAACGTGATCAGTCAGAATATCAGAGCCACAGATGTAAATGCAAACATGTCAAAACTTGAGTGTCTAGAGACACATAATTAATTGGCTTGTATAATTTTAAGCCAAATAAATGAATTTTGTGGGGGCAATTTCATAAGATTTTTCTGAGCAGATTATAAGAAAATAATCTGCTCTGGCTCCTGATGCAGAAGTAGTAAAAGGAGTAAAAGTGACATTTACCAAACAGGAAGCAAATTTGAGGATAGAAGGCTCATTTTCAAACCTCGAAACTTGGCTCTTCATACCAAAGTAAACTGAGTACTGTTAGCCACTGGTGAATTCTCTTCTTTGAACTTTCAGAAGTCTGGGGATTAAACAATAAAAATTCATGGACAGCCTTTGTAACAGATGGTTATACAGGAGAAGAAACACAGCCCTATGGTACTGCATTCGATCTCAACTCAGACTGTAATCAACCCTCCTGTACTTAGTGCAGAGCCTCCCTGACAAGGAGAGGTTCCTACATGCACAGGCACCAACATGTCAGCAGATCACAGGTATAATCACTGTGTCTTCAGCGGGGGGAGGAAAGAACTGTGAGAAAAAAACTTGAAGCCAAAAACTGCCTAAAGCCTAAACACTGGCAATGACTTCATTTTTCTATTCAGGACAGAAAGGAAAGTAGGAAGTCCCATTATGTGCAGGGAAGGAAAAAAGTCCTTGAGGCTCATTGGTGAAATCTATGAATTGAAAAGTACTAATTTAACACATGAGTTCTAAGTGGAATGATGGCATCTCTTCAAATGAATTTATAAATTAGAAGGTATTTCACATTCATAAGGGAACATTTTTGTTGGTTATAAAGAAATTATGAAAACTGAAAACCTCTGAGTAATACCTTGTAATTGAATTCACAGGTTATCGCTGAACGCTTGTTTTAAATGAGGAAAATAACATCTACAAAGATTTTGAGCTTAAAATGAAAACTGTAGCAAGTCATTCTCATAGACACTTCAGTTCTTGGCAACTCTTCTAAGAACACCATTGACTGATCTCTGCCCACATAAAAGAGTTATACTTAGTGCCTTCAATAAATTGAAGGTTTGGATATTCCAAAAGGGTGTGGAGAATATAGGGAAAATGTAGATTTTTTGATAGATTTTTTTAAAATGCTAGGTATTTTCTTCTGTATGGTTCCTGCCCTCAATACAGTGAAAACTGTGTTTAATGCACAACATATGGAATAGACATCAAACTAGGTGAGTTCTTCTGACCTTAAAATGGAGATATAACTTAACTGACTTCTGGACTCAAAAACATAGACATCAGACCAAAACAAGTTTTGTGAGAGTGTTTCTTTTATGGTTGGGCATTTAATGAGACTTCACACTTTTACTGTAAATTAATATCTGTATCAAATTACTTTCTGTATCAGGTTGTTTCCTACCTGCTTCTTGTTTGCTTTGCTTCATTTTTTTTTTGCTTCATATCCTTTTTTCCAATTCCTTGTCCTTTTCCACTTTTCCGTCCCCAGCTATTTACTTTATTTCAGTTTTCACTTACATATCACAATCCATTTCTCTCCTGGTGTTTTCCCATCATCAGCATCATCAGAAAATAGATACTGATAATGTCACGTTTTGCTGCTTTGCCTGCATTACTAAACATATCTTACAGCTAGGAGGTTGACACAGGTAATAAATATTTTGCTGGTTTACTAGTGCACCCTTAAAGTACCTGTCACCGTTAAAAACAGAACAGAGATCTTCTCCTGGACAAAGTCCTAACTTGAACATTTTTCTTCTTTTTTACAAAACTGAAATATGCCTTGTTACAATTACAAATATAGCATACTCTTTCAGAAAGAGATACATGTACCATTTCATCAGCGAGAAATCTGATAGAACACTTTTGGAAGGCCTTTCTGTCACTTCCCATCTCTGCTTCCGAGAGGCAGCCATGTTAGATCCTCTGGCCATGCTCAAGTTAGTCATTAAGCACGCCGGCACCTCTGCCATTAAATGGAAGTTCTTTTACAAAACTACAGCACTTCTAAATCCACTTCCACCTTTTTCATACATCAGCTAGGTTTCGTTTCTGTGGTTTTGTCTTCTGCATTAGCTTGTCATGCCATGCCCCAAATTGTACGTTGAACTGGCTTCCAGTGCAGACTCTACAGAGGATGCAGAAGACACAGAAGTGTCTCACAGAAGTCGCTGATCACGCTGTGATTTATTATGAGATAATGAAGAAACTGACTGGCATTAGTTTCAAAGCTTTGAATTGGGCCCTTTGAGAATGAATGAAATTGGATTGTATGATATTATAAGCTAGCAGATTTAACGAATCCTTTAACTTTGGGTAGTATTACAAAAGAATCTGAAGATATTTAGTTGTGTCTTTTTCTTTAAATCTAACAGCCATTCCTCTATTTGAGAAAACAAGGAAAGCCAGGCAACCATTTTACAAAGCTGAACTATTACACTCCCAGCCAGCTTCCTCATCTATTTTGTAATGAATTAAATAATTGTTTATACATGTGACATTCTCACTACAGGATTAAATTCATAATTATTCATTGTACAGCAATTCAAAATAGAAATACTCATTGAAAATATGAAGGCTCTAATCAAAACTTTCTATAAATAATCAATACTAAACCAATTTTTCTTTATCAAGAATTTAGCAGTGTGAAAAAGGAAAATAAATTATTTATCACAACATGATTAACTAGTTAAATAATAATTAATTTGCTTCTGTAACTTCTATTGCTGAGAATTAAAATGCATGGATATTAAGCAGAGTCTTGTTTCATGGCAGTCACAGACTTTACAGTGCATAAGAAACAGTTGTGGTTTTAGTTTAAACTTTCAAGATATCTAACTTTTCACTTGAGCCTGTATAGGATCAGCACTTTTTTTTTTGTATGCTTCTATGAGATTACAAAAAGAAAGCTATTTTATTTTGTAAATGAGCATATATTCATCTTAAAGCAAATGGCTGAGGGTACACCTTGTTCATTAGCAAATTACTGATCTAGCCAGAATTAAATGAACTCTGCATTTAAACTAATACACTGTAAACAGCCATGAATAAAAGCACCAAAGCAGCAATTTAAATGCATCCGTTTTGGAGGAACAAATGTTACAAAAGAAAGTTCATATTAGAAATAATTTCCTGCCCAACTCAGCATCTTTATATTATCTCCTATGCTTATAGACTTTTCATCTCATTACTGATGTTGCTTTTCCAGATCTCTTTTTTTTTTTAATGATAACATCAGTTTCTCTCATCCAAGAATCTTATTTTCTATAATTGCTTCTCATATTAGAACTTTTCAGAAATTAATGGCAATTTAGCACTAGTTGTTGAGGTGATGCTGAGGACTTTCTAGACATTCAGAACTAAAAATACATTTCCAGAAGAGATAATGGGAAGCAGTACCACAACCAAATGTAGGTTCCTAATTTAGCTGGTGATGCTGACCAACACTAAGCCAGCAAGTCCATTCAGAGCACCTCTGAATTCAGTGATGAGAGAAAGGTTCTGTCCATTATTGTCCTCTGTGCTTAATTTAGGCATTCCTTCTCCCTAGCAAGACACTTGTGTGCTGCTCAGTACGGTTGATTCTCAGTTTATTTATGTTTTGTTTCCATATGATGACTCCTTAAAAAAATAAATTTCTTGTAAAAAGTAAAGGACAACGTTGTCTGAGTTATATAATACAGAGACTAAACTGGGATTTCCCAGAATGGCATTCGTAATACTTTTGCAGACTTTTCAGAAAAGAGATCAGTTTAAGGCCAAATAAGGTAAGGAACAGTTATTTTGCATTTTTATAACTGTTATACTCAATATTGTCTTTTTTTCATCCTCTGAACAGTCAGAATTCAGTGATGAATGCAATCACTTTTCTTAGAAGTTTAGCTTAATCTGTCATTTACTCTGTGTAAAATGGAAAAATGATCTCCTTATACTTGGGATGGGACAGATCAGAGTTGCACAACTGTCACAAGTCATTGCAGATTCAGAAAGCTGATGATGAAAAATCACTATAGATGTGGAAGGTAATCCTAACATCTTTTCAGAGCTGTGCAAGGCTCATCGTAGTCCTGAAGGTGGGCTGGAACACTACAGTTGTAACTATTTAGTCATCTCCTCTCCTGACTGTCCCCAGATTGCCTCCACCTGCAAATATCCATGAAGGTTTTAGAAGGTATCTGTGCTGGTTTGGGCTGGGTTAGAATTAATTTTCTTCATAGTAGCTGGTATGGGGCTGTGTTTTGGACTTGTGCTGGAAACAGTGCTGATAACAAAGGAATGTCTTCATTATTGCTGGGCAGTGCTTACACAGAGTCAAGGCCTTTTCTGCCTCTCACACCATCCTGCCAGTGAGTAGGCTGGGAGTGTACAACGTGTTGGGAGGGGACACAGTTGGAACAGCTGACCCCAGCTGACCAAAGGGATATTCCATACTGTATGACATCATGCTCAGCATACAAAGCTAGGGGAAGAAGAAGGAAGCTGGGGACGTTTGGAGTGATCATGTTTTCTTTCTTCCCAAGTCACTTTTACGCATGATGGAGCCTGGCTCTCCTGGAGATGGCTGAACACCTGCCTACTGATGGGAAATGGTGAATTAATTCCTTGTTCTGCTTTGCTTGCTTGTGCACCTTTTGTAATAGAGTTTTTACCTATTTAATTGTCTTTGTTTCAACCCATGCATTTTATCACTTTTACCCTTGTAATTCTCTCCCCGGTCCCAATGTGGGGGAATGAGTGAGCGGCTGTGTGGGGCTTAGTTGCCAGCTGGGGTTAAATCATGACAGTATGTTATCTGTTCTCCTCTGAATGAGGTACCAACAGGCAAGTTGAAGCAAGTGAACTAATATGAGCAAGTATCGTTTAATTTTGCATGGCATTGCCATGAACTCAGTTCTGTCCTCAGTTACATCTGTATAAAGCTAGAAAAGTTCCACTTAAAAGAATGTGACTACATGCAGAATTTGATTGGTTATTTTTTATATCAAGTTAGGAGGAAATGGCACAAATGTGAAGTTGGAAATTGGTGTTTCCAATGGTCTTTTCCCCACACTTCTTCCTTACAAACTTACAAAATTTTTAAGCCCTACTGGGTATAAACTGGAGGCTGGGAACACTGAAGGTTTCTGGATTAAAAGATGGTGAAGAAGGTTTAGCAACTATTTAGGAGCCCTCAGAAACAACACCTACTGAATTAAAATATTATCATATTGTAGTACCAAACTGTATGGGACACCAGCTGGGAAATGCACCAGTTCATCCTCAGAACCAAACCTCCCTTGAACCCACATTGTGATTGCATATTCATGGTCAAATGCAGCCTGTAGGCAAGCTTGAGTACCTGCTCCCAAAAGTTTGATGGGCATGCTACCTATCATATAGTCCATATATTCTCTCTTATAGCATCCACTGGCCAGTATCAGGAAGAGAAAATATCCTTTCCTGGAGAAGAACTTGGCATCATGTGCTGCAGGGCATATGAGAGCTCTGGGTACCTCCAGTTCAGGCTGTGGTTACAGCAATGTGAAATGAGACATTAAAATCACCCTTCTTAAATTAATATTAAAATTACCTTATATTAGCATAAAATCAGTCAGATCAAAATCTAATCCAGAAATTTTCTCTGGCAAGACTTTCACTATGATTGCACTTCATGTTTAGGTCTGCTGATCTATGCTACAGAAATTGCATAACTGTATTTTGGGACTTTATTAGATTATCCAAATTTCCTCAGAGCTCAGATGTTGATTCTATAAAGTTATTCACATATTTTAGACATCATGATGAGAAGCTCAAATGTAGAGGCTAGTGTTCTGAGGTGGTCTATAAACATTGGCAGAGGGTGGGAGCTAGTATAGGATGTGGTTTGGAATAACATCTAAATCAGGTTTAGATGGAGCAGCATGAATAACATCCTTGTAGGTAAACTCAAGAAATGTGGGATAGATGATTGGACTGTGAGGTGGATTGCGAACTGGCTCAACAACAGAGTTCAGAGGGTTATGATCAGCGGTACAGAGTCAAGCTGGAGGCCTGTGGCCAGTAGTGCTCCCCAGGGATCAGTACTGGGTCCAGTTTTGTTCAATATCTTCATCAACGACCTGGATGAGGAGATAGAATGTACCCTCAGCAAGTTCGCTGATGATACGAAACTGGGAGAGGTGGCTGACACACAGGAAGGCTGTGCTGCTGTCCAACGACATCTGGACAGGCTAGAGAGCTGGGCAAAGGTGAACCTCATAAAGTTCAACAAGGACAAGCGTAGAGTCCTGCATGTGGGGATGAATAATACCAGACACCAGTAGAGATTAGGGGACATCCTGCTGGAAAGCAGCCCCATGAAGAAAGACCTTGGAGTCCGAGTGAACAGTAAGTTGTCCATGGGACAGCAACGTGCCCTTGTGGCCAAGAGGGCCAATGGGATCCTGGGGTGCATTAAGAAAAGTATGTCCAGCAGGTCTAGGGAAGTTCTCCTCCCCCTCTACACTGCCCTGGTGAGACCACACCTGGAATACTGTGTCCAGTTTTGGGCTCCCCAAATCAAGAGAGATGGGGATCTACTGGAGAGTCCAACGGAGCGCTACGAGGATGATTAAGGGACTCTCCTGTGAAGAGAGACTGAGTGAACTGGGGCTGTTTAGCCTTGAAAGGAGATGGATGAGAGGGGACTTATTAATGTCTATAAATATCTGAGGGGTGGGTGTCAAGAGAAAGGGGACAATCTCTTTTCAGTGGTGCCCAGCAATAGAACAAGAAATAATGGGTTTAAGTTAGAACATAGGAAGTTCCACCTCAACATGAGGAGAAACTTCTTTATTGTGAGGGTGACAAATGGTTCAAGGCAGGAACCCCCAGAAGCACAGTCTGACTGCAGAGAACCTGCTATGGAACTTCCACAGGCTATAAATAATCCTCACTCCTTTGACAAACAAAATTGAAGGTCACAAAACAGCTCTGCTGTCCATATCTCAGGGAAAAAGACAATGCTCCACTGACAGTATTTTATAACCTTTGACAAGACGGATCTCTACAGTCTCAGTCCTGCTAGTTGCTTCATGTGGTAGAGTCCTTGCTAGACTGCACTAAAAGTTTAGTGCTTGGAAAGACAGGGCACTTGCCCAGAAGAATCCTTTGCAGTACGTCAGTGACAATGCTTTTGTAAGCCTGTCTCATTTCAGCCAGCATTAAGAAAGGGTCTAATATATTTCATGGCACTGTGTGTCTTAATGGCTTGTATCTTTTTTTCCTCTGACTCTCAAAATGAGGAATGTACTTTCCATACATCCTTGAAGGCTATATGCCAGTAATGATCTTCCAGGCCACAGCCATATATTTATCTCTCCGCGTGATTTCACACTGTCTCTCTGCAGTCTTTACTTTTCAAGTCATTCAGTCTTCTCTTGAAAATGTGAATGAGGCCAGCTGATTTGTTCCCAAAGATAATCAAATTCTCCAAGAAGTGTCTGTGCTCTTTTTCATACACTACTCTTGCCTCTAAGGACAGAAGTACTTTTTAAATCTAAGTGTTAAAGCAACTCAAAGGCAGGAAGGTGAATCAACTCGGCACTCATATTAGGCTGAGCTAACGTAATGCTTTCCTACTGCAGGATAGCTATTTCATGATATTTTGCTTGCAAAGGGAAACAGCAGTTCTGATTAAACGCTATTTTATCTGTGCTCTAGTTCAGTGAAGATGACAGTATGATATGGCTGAGTTTTGAAGGCTTGTGCTTAAAAGACATATATCTTTAAGGCTAGTACCTGACGTGGATTCTCTCCTAATTAAGAACACCTGTAGAGGCCTGACCAGGCCCTGTGGTTCGGCAGCAAAACTGCCGAAGGGCTCTGAAAAGGCAGAAACTTTGTGTTGTCTTTTAACCTAAATTATAACAGGGTTCAAGCCAGTGCCAAGCAGAGTAAAGCTATATAATTTATGAGCTACGAGGGCAGTTCTGGGCCCCTCTGAGGTGATTTTTATCAGTATGGTACCATAAACAGTGTTTTACTTGAACGTTGGGAACGGGGAGCACTGGAAGGCCTGCCGTATAAAGGGAACCCAGCCCGTTCTAGTATCTGTGTAGCCCACGGATATTCAGGTAAGTGTGTTTTCATTCCTCTTCTTTTTTGAGCAATGGCTGAGGAAAAGTTTATGCTGAGTTCTTCTGCAGGGTGCTAGAGACTGAGCACAGGCTGTATGCTGCGTGACTCTATGAGGTGCAGTTTGAAGGTGATGATCTGAGTCTTGCTGTTAAAGTTCTAATCCTGTAAAAGAGGATCTTTTCTAGTTTGATTCATTGTCTGCCTTTGTTTTTTTGCCAAACCTCACCGGTTGTGTAATGGGACTACCCACAGCAATACAAACTGTACTCAGCTGTAATGATAGGTTTGGGCCCTTGCTTTGTCTGTGTTTTGAAGAAGTCATATTCCTGTGCACAAGCAGGTGTTACTTAAGGACTACTCCTTGAGTCAAGTGGAACTTTATTAGATATAAGCAGAACACATAAAAAATTCTTTCATTTGTTTGCTATATATTATTAATGTAGTTATATATAACCATAAAAGATGGTTTGTAATAAACGCAAAATGACTGTATAGAACAGAACTCACTGTATTACATTTTTTTTCTGTCAGGTTTTGAGGGGCTTTAGGAGGCTTAAATAACAAGCTATTACTGCAGCTGCATGTTCTTTTTAGTAAATACTAGGCAAGAGGTGAGAATAGCCTAAAAATATCAGCTAACTGGAAACAGAACTAAGGCAATGTCCAGTTGACCCACCTCCAGAAACAACAGATGGGCTCCAGGAGCATCTGGTTTCTGTTTCTGTCTCAGAAGGTTGGGGTTTTTTTTGTGGTACAGAGGTTGAAGGGGGAGAGTGTTAGGGAGTTCTTTGTTTTAATTTTTTAAGCTGTCATTTTTACTCTAATTGTTATAGGACAAGGTACATCTTTAAAATCTTAGTGCTTATTGTTACTGCATTTATTTCTAGTTGCTTTTGTTCCTGCATTTGCATCCCCTGCATAGGAAGTTTACGGTACAGTGAGAACTTTGAAGTCTTGTGTTGTTTGAAAGTGTATCTTTAAGTATATGTAGCTAGAAGGCATGTACTTCTATCTGAACAAAAGGGTAATCTTGAGAAATCTTTCTTTATACTAGCTGTTACTGGGATATTGATTTTCCTTGGGCATCCTGTTCTGAAAATTTACTTCTGGCCTAGCTTCTGCAGGTAGTCACATAAAATGTGTGGCCCATCCACCACTATGAGATTCGAGTTTAACTTTTTTTTTCCCCAGTGCTTACTTTAGGAGGAGCATGAAAAATCTGCTCTTGAGTAATAGATCCTGGACTTTATTCAGTGCTTTCCTTGCTCAAGGTTTTCCAGTTTTTTGGAAAACAATGGAATCGGCTCTCGGACAGCATAAGCACAGTGTCAGGATATATCAATGGGCTGTTAAGGTGCACAGGGTTGAACTAGATGATCCTTGAACCTGGTATGCTGTGACAGATGTATAGCTGCACTTACAGCTTACAAGCAATATAAATAAACAGAATTTCACTAATTGCAGCCTAGTGCTGGAGATCTACATTCTACCTTCAGTGGTGCACAAGCAAGGTCAGCTAGAATAAGTTGCCCAAGTCCACATCTGAATGGCTTTTGAGTATCTCCAGAGATAGAAACTTTACAGTACTCTTCTGTTGTTCTTCAAGTTGTAATATGTTAAGTTTCCTGAACTGACTTAAGAGTCACCATGTTTCGAGCATGAGCTCTCTTTCAATCTCATGTTGATTCTCTCAGTGTTTTGTCAGTTTAAAACCTTAGAATGTTTGCAGTTCTGCCTGGATTCAATAGACAAGGGAAATGGGTTATCTAAATCGTCACAAACTTTAATTGCCACAGAAGTTCCCTAAATAGTTGCCCTATTTTTTATTCTCTCTGTAATGTTACAAGCTGACTTCTCTAGCAGGAGGGGTGAGGAGACAACATTTCAAGGTCGGTTTGCTAGTTGCAGCAGAAGAGGACTCATTATTTAAAAGGTTTTTCTTGATGAAAAGCTGAAGCTCTGCCCTCATTAAGCGCTGTCAATTGGAATAATCACAGAACCACAGAACCATTTAGGTTGGAAAAGACCTTCAAGATCATCAAGTCCAACCATTTACCCTAATCTGCCAAGTCCATCACTACACCACGTCCCCAAGGACTACATCTATATGGCTTTTATAATTATGCTCTGCTACTCAGTTATGCCCTATAAGTCTGGGATAAGAAACACTTCTTGCTAAATGATTAAGAGGGAAACTCTTAGAAATGTTTCACATTATGTAAGAACTGAATCAGGCTGTAGGTTGTCCTTGGATTTGAAATAACCAGGGCCACAGTTCCAGCCTGAACATGAGTTCACTGCT
This sequence comes from Baryphthengus martii, assembly GCA_013396935.1. Classification (NCBI taxonomy): domain Eukaryota; kingdom Metazoa; phylum Chordata; class Aves; order Coraciiformes; family Momotidae; genus Baryphthengus; species Baryphthengus martii. The sequence continues at coordinate 47,290 of VWZK01006779.1, forward strand.
CTTATCTTGGAGTTCTTCAAAATGTTAAGCCATTATGGTCTGTGAGTAATTACACATCTTAGATTGGCATAGTCTCAAAGCAAGGTAGTTCCCTGCATCTGGAAAAAAGTGGATGCAGTTAATGGCCGTTTAAAGCACGCTGCATGAAAATATACAACAGCTAGAGGCATCATGTGTAGGTCGTTTAATTTCTTCAGGATCATTATCCTTTTAATAGGTGTGTGCAAGTACCACAATTATTCTTTCAGAAATCCAGAAGACTAAATGCTTGACTAGTTCAGGCCAATGACTTATATGGGATCTGTACTGTTCTTTCTTGTTTTAGTGCAATGGGGGTTTTTTTTGTGTAAACAGAAGATGAAGGTCAGAATTCTCTTGCAGGGTCTGAGCATCAAGAAAAGTTAAAGTAGGTTTTGATTAAAAAAATTTAATATGTGAATTGTCCTATCTAATACTCATAGAGTTGTTTATAGCCTGATTGAATAATAGCATAACTTTGCACAAGCAACACCCTCAAAATATATATGAGTGTATAAAAAAAACATATGGGGCTAGTTTCATTGGGGGATTATGCTGGTTGTAACATCTACCATGGCTCACAAGTCATTTTTGTTGTACCTTTCTGCTCATTGTGAGTCTATTTAGCTTTGATCCAGAAAGAAAAATGAGCATTTGAAATAGCAACGTGAAGAGGGAAAAATATTATCGAAGGCAGATTGGAAGCTTCCCTCTCCCCTGTTCACCAAGACTAGATCTGAGATGGATATTCTCTTTTGAAAGAAGGAGCAGAAAGTTGTGCCTTAGAGCAATTTAACACTGTATCAGACATGCTCTGTCCCTAAAATAAGGTGTGCAAGTTGTTGTAGTTGAGATAGTCACCTTTTTTATCACTGTGAACAAGCACAGAACACTGGCCAGATGAACCAGGCAACATTCTCCTCAGATATTTGAAGGTATGTTGCTAGCTATGGTGTTCTTTTCTGTAATACCTCATGGGATATCTCCTAGAAATAAAAGACTGTAGAATCTAATTCTTATGGTTTTTTTCCTGTGTTGTCTAGGTTTTGCCACCTGATGGGTAACAGCCCTTTTTATATAGGTTATCTGTTGCTTTGTATAGATCTTCATTAATCTGTTGGTCAGATTCCAGGGTATGTATGGGTCAGGAATATTTCATACGTATTGTCTAATGTCTGTGTAGACATTATCTGTTTCAGGAGTCTATTCTTTTTTTATTATTCACATCACTGCTCATCTGACAATTGCAGCAGTCTTAGCACCTGACTGAGAAGCATGTAAATCTCACTTCTCAGCTTATTTTCTGTAATATTTGCATTTAAGACTCACTGCTGCTAACAGAGAACTGAGTTGGAGTTGATCATAACTAAGATCACTATCTACCAATCTCTACAAAAATGCTCTGAGGTCTTTACACTTCAACAAAGCCTCTTTAAAAGGCTATTTTTGCTTAAAGCCAGATCGCTGCGTGAAACAGTTCTTGTCTTCACTTGACAGTGAAGTTTGCCAAAATCCTTCACTTCCTTCAATAGCTTCTGTTGCAGATCCTCTGTCTTCACTTAGTGCTGGGGACACTGCATATGTTGTTGGTCATTGCATTGCTGTGACTCTTCTCCAGAATAGGCAGCATAAGCACCTCCCCAAACTCAGCCAGCAAGCTCAGAAACACTATAGGAGATCTCAGATCAGGATACGTACCACAGGGAATACACACTCTGTAATGTGAATGGCCAGCACTTAGATAAGAAAGTAATATCTAAACTTAAGTGCAATACGTTGGTGAGCACAGAGGCAAACCCACCCTGGAACAAAGCTGTACATGGTGGGTTAGTTGCTGAAAGCCTGCTGATAGCAGGCATCAGGAATGTATCTTCATGAAAACAAAATCTCTGCAAGTGAAAGTAGTGCCATGGCCTAAAAGGCCAAGAAGTCATACTGAAAAGATACGAATCTGACAATCATCAACGTTAATCAGTCTACCCTTTGAGGCAGGAAGAGCAGCAGGCTTGGGAAATCTGAGCACTGTGTGCTCTGCCATCCTTGTGCTTTAAGGCCTTCAGGGGAGGGAATGACTTTGTAAAAGTGGAACATAATTTGGATGCTTCCTATAATGAGGTTGTTCTTGGCTACTTGAAGAACTGACTACTACAATCAGAGCAATACTGCACTAGTAAGAGTCTTGAAGTTCAACAGCACAACTACTAGACAGGCACGGTATATCTTCTATTAAATATCTGTACCCTGTTTAATCCTTAAGAAAATGAGGTTAAATATAGCAGTGTTTTTTTAACTGAGAGAAAACAAAAACAAACAAACCAAAAAAAAAAAATCCTGCTGCTCAAACAGGTCTTGCAGTAGTGAGGTATCATCAGTAAGGTGCATAAAACCGGGACAAGCTGCCAGAACAGAGCAAAACCTGGTGGTGGTGCTGCTGCTGAGATGGGCAGCTGCCTCTGTAAGGCAAAGGGAAACATGTAAGCAATCAGTGGATGACTGGGGTTATACATGTTCCTAGCATTAAAACCTGAGGAAAGAGGGCAGGAAATATTTGGGAATATGGAGGGAGGCAAGCCCATTTTACATGGAAACAGCATGCTTGAAGAGCAAGCCTAAAATGGATATTGTCATGCATGGTCTATGCAGGCATGAGAAGGCATAGGTTCATATAGCACTCTAGAGCTTTGGGCATTCTTCAAAAGAAAATAGTAGACATCTGCCTCTTGAGCAACTGTTGAGGAGACGGGAAAATGGCGCCACAAGGACTAAAAAGAAGGAAATCCAAAGTATGGATTCTGGCTGTGCACACTAAACTCACAGTAAGCAAGAAATAAAAAATGGCTTAAGTTGGCAATCTTGCGTAGGGAACAGGAGTTACTGTACTCTTATAATTGACTTCGAATGCAGCTTGGCTGACTGTAATGAAAGGACTAGGAAAAATGGGGAAAGTAATTGTATTTTCTGTAAGAATTCTGTTACACTCAAGACAAATATTTCAATTTTATTTAAAATCTATTTATGCCTAACCCCCTTTACTTAGGTACTTGTATAAAGCTGCTACAACTCTTTTTCTTTATCGGTGTAAAAGTCTAACCCTGCAAAATTGCTAGAGAATTGTTTTAACCATTTTCCTTTTCAGCTAAAGCATAAAATTCCATGTGCATGAAGTAACTTGTGTGCTTTACAGCAACACCACGCTAGTGACTTTAGTCTCAAACTCTTCAGTACTGCCCTGGTCAGTCTTCCTCAGACCTTTCCATTGATGAGCATTGCTTATTCACAGTAAGGTGCAGCACAGTTCAGCTGGAACTACTCTAGTTCTAATCCATTATGCAAACAGAAATGTCAGTGTACTTCCTTAAATGCTAGCTTTATGATTTCTTTGTAATCTGTGCTAATTTGGGGGCTACCTGGCAGTAATACATAGCTTGAAAAAGAGCATTAGTGACTCAAATGTTGTTGCCAGGTTTCTGTGATTTACTTTTACCCATACCAAGCATTAACCAAATTAATCTCAAGATTTAAGGCATAGCAAAACAAAACACTCTCTCAGATGTGGCTTACTGTACGTTTGAGAACTGTCATTGGCAACGAGGAATTTGAAAGAAAGAACAGAATATTTATAGACAATAACTATATAACAAAATGCTTCTGTAAGCAGATGCTAAACATCTGCAAGATTTTTAGCTGCTTTCTGAATATTCTGAAGCGTAGGTAAACTGATAGGTCAAACTAAAGACCTTGTATGAGTTGTCTAAAGTTTTTACACGTACGTTGTTATAACATCTTAAATTACATGATTTGTGTTTTCTTTAAAATATTTTTCTCCAGTTGAGACAGTTTGATAGACATGCCTCAGGTTAAAAATTGTCTTTGAAATTGGTACCAGGTATTGCACAGATGAATTAAATTGTCTATAGCAAATCTTGAGTGAACAGTAGGTGCGCAGCATATGGCTATCCACACTTAATCAAAGTGATTTTTCCTTTAGTGATTGTAGATGCTGCATGGTTATCTACAATGTTGTGAACATTTGATGAGCCATATGATGGTGCATAGCTAAAGTACTGTATTGACTGTGTTTTTTCATGCTATGAAATGGGAGAAACTCACTGTAAAACAATAAAGACCAAGAGGATTTTCTTTTTCTTGCTATGCACCACCTTAACATATTGCATATTTTTAATTATTGGCATATTTGTAAGCCAGAATAAACTAGCTGCAAAACCATGTTCAAAGTATTGCATGACAAAGGACAGCAACTACTTGCATATCTGGACCAGGTATGAACTTTCCAGCATTGCTGCATGACTTTTTTAAAACCAGGCTAAACTGTGGGAGTCAATACTTCCCAGGTCCACTAACAAACTGTGCACTGCGCTGAGCTCTAATACTGAGTCTACACATGAGTGAAAAACATTGTAAAACACTCCTCCTGAAAAGCCTCTGAGCTGCTCACCGCTGGCTAGAGTGAACAGTTGGACTGGAGCCTGGCTGCACATGAGTGCCTGGCGCATGGGACACAGCACCTCTCACCTGAGACACATAAACCAAGGGCTGAGGATCGCTCAAGTGCAGTCAGGTTCCAGCCTCAGCTATGAATTGCTGCCCTGCGGCTGCACTGTGCCCTGGTCTGGCAGCACAGCAGTCAAACACCTCAGCCTGTGACCACAGGTGAACTGGGTTGGAGACAGTCTCCATGGCAAGCAGCAGATGCTGCAGCCTCTGCCTTTCAGTTGACATTTATGCTGCTTCAGCCGTGATTAAGGATAAGGGCAGTCACTCGGGAAACAACTCCATCTCTTCCATGTTGGCTGCTGAAGTAAGTCTCTTCAGCCTTCATTTCACCCCTTCTTTGGTGAAATCCCAGAACTCTGCCTGAGATCGTGCTGAAGCACGAAGCGTGGGCATCACAAATCTTCATGTACCAAATCACATCAGCCTCAAGTGGCTTTTTCTGATAGGTCAAGATGACCAAGAGCATGTAGAAGCCTACAGATACACTGGCCAATGACCGTGCAAAATGCCAAGGCTGCGTGGTCAGAAAACAGCTCTGGAAAAGCACTTATCTCTGATACCATTCTTTGCTGAGATCCAGGATGAACTGTGAGTGTGTGTAGGTCACAACATATAAAACAAAGTATATTGAAACCACTGAATTACTTGAAGCAAACAAAGATTTTGATACAGGTTGCTTTAAAAACTACAGCTGTGCCTTCAACATAAGTACAAACCAGTCCTAATATTTCTCCTTCCCATCTGTCTAGGCATATATTCTGATTTCATGAAGGACTGGAAGGGTTACTTGGTTTTTGGGTTGGGTTTTTCTTCTGAGAAATGAGTGGGAGTTATGGAAAAATATTTGAACAATACACTGTTGTTACTGGAAAGTTTCTTAATAATGATAGTTCAGAGAAAGCTTAGCAGTGCTAGCAAAAGTGTAAAAGGAAGCCAGGTAAAAATGGCCTTTTCAGAGGAGGTAGCAAATGTTTTTGGATTTCCTGTCATGAGACATGCTTTCAAGGTCTTGAAGGGGGAAATCAAAGAGTCGTGAGAGGAAATATATCCATTTGCAAAATATTTTCAGTATTTCTAACAGGTGTGCAGAAGGAACATAATCTCTGCTACAGCTTTTGCAAGCGTCATTAGAATGCAAAGTTGAAACCTAAACCAACCAAGGTTTGCAGGATTCTATTGTCTCATTTTTCCTCAACAGCTTTGGAGATGGTGACCATTTCCAACCAAATTTGACAGGAGAACTTTTAAAGATAGGGAAGTTCACTAAAGTTTTATGAGAGCTGTTATATAAGCAGGGAAGGGTTCTTACAGCTAGTGCTAGAGAAGTTGCCCATGGATATGTTAGGTGCTGCCCATGCTGATTCTTGTAAGATCTGGGCCAAGCTTCAGGGTCTTCTCCCAATAAGCACGGTTTGGCACTAGAAACATGAAGTGGAATAGGAGTAGCTAAGAGTATAAGTCCAAGGGTAAGAGTATGACTTTTATTTTCCTAACAGATTTGTTCTATGCTGCTAATGAAGTAATTTTAAACCAGCTTTTTCCAGCTTTTTGTAACAGCTCACTAATGTACCCTGCCAGTGCTGCAAGTACCCCATTAACATTTTGGAAGTTGTGAGGATTTGGGACTATCACTAAGGCAAACTGTCATGAGCTGAAGATAAGCCTTCTCTCCAGAAAGCAAGAAACATAATTCCTCTGCTGGGGAAAGAACTGTTCTCTCCTTCTAACTGTTCTGCTACTGTTCAACATAGAGGGAGAAAAGTGAGATTTCTGCTATATGAAGCAATGGATCCTGTTTTCTTACAGTCTGTCTGTACCACCACTTTCCAACTTAATACATGTAACCAAAACAAAGCTCAGCTACGTTGTTCCCCAAAACTCCTTCCCCTATCTTCATGTTATTTATTATCATCATCGCATTCATTTTAGATTGTTAGTCTCTAGAGTTACCTCTTACCTCTATCGCCTTAGAGGTCCTATCTGTCCTACACTTGTAGGCACATTTCCTGTTCTCATGAGCCCTTGGAGTCCTTTGTGCCTTTCCATGTACCTGTTTACAAGCTACTTTTGAGGGCCCAGCTATCACTATAACACTAAAGACTGAATCCAAAGTTAACTAAATATAGCTGTTCTACATGGAAGAACCTTTACTGATAAGGTTATCAAATTACAGGAAAAAAATAGAGATGTAGAACATAAGCCCTGTACAGCCAAGAGCAATTAATAGTATTCAAACAATGGCTAAACGAGCTGGGCAACAAAACAAAGTTCAGTGTATCCAGGAAAAAAAAAAAAAAAAAATGCAGCAAAGCACTTTAAGTAGTGCTGTTCAGGCAGCCTTGTCTTGTCTCCTAGCAAGGTAACTGAGACATCGTCTGTGCTTTTGCCTGCTGCCTAAAAGGCCTGATTATAATGGGGGCTCCCTCAAGGAAGGCCAGCACCACAAATGTTGTTCTAGCAAACCTACAATGATGGTGTGTATCTGCTACAGATTGGACCAGAAAGATAGCTGCTTCAGGAGTGGGCAGAAACTTGGACATTTTCCAAAAGACTAGGCTGTTCCTTTCTCTCAACTTTTACTCCGTGTATACCGCAGGGTCTTGGGCTGAAAGGAAGGGTTGAGGTAGTCCATATGAGGAATCTGGCTACATAGGTAACAAGCATATCAGTCCTTGACAGCAGTGCAGTCACAGTAACGTAGATTGTCAGGGATCTGTGGAGATCACCTTGTCATCAACACCAGGTCAAATCAGCCACGGCTTTGTCTACACAAGTCCTTAAAATCTCTCCAGTCATGGAGATTCTGCAGTTTCTTTGGATAACTTGTTCTTGTGCTGCATAACCACCCTCCTTGTGAAGCTTTTCCTAATATCCAATTTTAATCTTCAAGACTGCAATTTGTGACCATTGCCTTTTGTCATATTGTCTGCCACTATTTAGAGTAGTTTTTTCAAGAGTGGGGGAAAAAAATACTGGTTGGGATAGAATGGATTCAATTAGTTACTGTGTATTTAATTTTAAATGTAGGCACTCACTTGCATATTGCTGAGGTTAGGATCAGATTTAGAAAGTAGAAGTCGGTACAACGTACGGTGCCAGCCTTCTGCAGTAAATGCAGTTTGTCAAGGCAGTCTGCAAGCTCCCCTGCTCCTCTTGTATTATGTGTGAAAAACCTTATTTCTCTGATGTTAATGTCTTTAAAATGAGTGACCTCTACACTGGCACCTTGTGCCCCTTTCCAACAAGTAGTTGTGAAGGTACTCGGCCAGTCCCATAGATTTTTGGCAGTATGTTGTGTCAGGGAGCTTAGCCTGTGGGGTGTTTGCAGCACTGTGGCGTGGTAAAATAGACATACCGGAAAAAAGTGACTGCCTTAAAACTGGCCAACAGGCCCAAATTCTACTGGGTCTGATTAAGGCCAGGATTTCACTTCCTCCTTTCAACTGTCTGGTTTTAAAAAAAAAACCACCTTTTCTCCCCTTCCATGCCTGTGAGCTTGGGGAACTCCAGATCTGAGTGAAGACAAGGGTATATAACCAGTTTGCATTCATCTTGCTGAGTGTGACAGGTTTGCATGGACCTGGCTAGTACAAGTGCTAGCTTGTTCACAATCAAATAGCTTCTGCTTGCAGACCCTTCCTTGACTTGCATTTCATTTGAATCCTCTTCAAAATATTTTCTGGTCTTCTGCCTTAAAACTGAAAATCTCTTTTTTGCTCTTCCTGAATGTCCATAGAAAGACAATCTTCAAGAGTTTAGGAGAAACTGACAGGCTGCTCCTGCTTTCAGTGCCTGCCCTGGACCAATGTTAGCTTCACTAGGAATGTCCATCTTTCCCTCTCGAGTTAAGGATACACTTACTAATCTGAAAAACTATGAATAAACCCAATCGGTAACACAAACTATAAGGAACCTCGACATAATCAGCAAGTGTAAATCTATAGCACTGTCAGATTCTAATATGATGGGGCAGGGGTATCTGAGTGATTTATGAGCTTCCATCAAAAGCTTATAGCTTGGCCAAACGTGGGCGGGTTTGTTTTTTTTTTCTTCCCTTGGAGCAGCATCCCTGACATGTTCCTCCTCATTCCATTTTCATACGTATAGTCTACTGCATGAGGCATAGGAAAAAAAAAATCACCGTAATTCTTGGTAAATTGCTAGAATTGACAGCTTTCCATATACACATTTAAAAAAAACAAACCACAAACAAACAACGCAGCCAAACTTATCCATGCATGGGCCATGGCATATTTAAGCCTAAATGGTTGAAATCTTGCAAATTAATAAGCAATTGTAAATACATCTTGTGAGAAAGGAGTGATGAGCTAGCGTATTAATACATATTAGTGTTACAACATATGCCATTGACCAGTACAGATTGCTTTATCTGTTATGAAACTGGTCAAGTGAGAAAGACAAATGAGATTTGATTCTTTGAGGGTTTAAATCTTAACATCTGAAGTGTAGGAGGCTTTTGAGGAGTGATTAATACATACTGGAAAACATTATAAAACACTGTATCTGTTTCTCTGTAAGTTCCCATCAAATGTGATTAGTCTTTTAAAAGAAAACCTTATTATTACTATTTTAAGTGCTAAGCTTGAACTCAGTCTCAGAGTTGAAAGCCAAGGTGGGTTCCTTCATTGTGGTTCATCATTAATAATAAAATCTACGTAGGTCAAACTAGACTTTCATTGACAATTGCATATGTTTTAGAGGTGCTGCTGGCTGAAAATAAACAATTATCCTCCTAGACTCCATATTTTTGGGAGTTTTTCTTTTTCCTTGTTTTTAATTAAAATCTTCATCGTGTTCTTGGCTGGCCTTGTAGACCTGAAAGGTAAAATGACAAAGCTTTTGTATATAGTAAAGGAAGTTAGTAATCTTCTAGGATACAGAATTCATCAAATGCATGAGCTGAATATAAAAGTGAAAGAAAATGAGATGGAGTACCAGACAGTCTGAAATGTGCTATTGCTATTGATTGGTGTTGTTGGAAATGCTTACACCAAGTGGTGCAAAGGTAGTGCAGATGGTGAACAGCCTGGCATTAGTAAGGTATAATCTCTTCATGTTTTAGAAGTGATAGCATAGAGGCAAAGACCGGGAACGCAACTGGAAGTAATGTACTAGCTGTGTTTTTTCCCTGCAGGTAAATCAATAAACAACTGAATTTTTCCTAAAAAACACTCCAAAAGGAATCCTACTGGTCTGCATAACTACGCTGCATATAGTAACAGTAAGACTCATGAGGCAAAACGTGCCTTGCGTAGTTTTCAAGCCTCCAGTTATGATTTGTGTTGATCAAAGAACATGGTTTCTTATATAGTCTGTCAAATCAAGAGATTACAAAAACTCTAACCCTTATTGTTTAGGAAGTAAACTTTCATCTGCAGAAATGAAAACAGGATGTAAACTAGCACACATTCTGCAGCACAAAATGTGCCTGCAGGAAAGATCCCCCGTGGGACTGTGCACAGCATTGGGCTAGAGGGAAGCTTGATAGATAGAACAGCTAGCTTCCCTTTCTCTTGCCAGTTTCTCTGTAGGGGGGCAAAGCTTTGAGCAGTTCTATACCCTATCAGATGCAGTAGGGAGGAAGGAAGATGTGGAAGAGATGTTTATTATAAGAACTGAGTGTAGCTATCTTTCTTAATCTCTAGCAGTGCACTATCTCTATGTGCTGCATTCAAATATTTATTAGCATTACAACTGAGCCACACATGTTCAGATTAAAATTGGTGTCTGGAAATTGGGGGCTGTAGTCAAGAAGCTTCCAATTCACAAGTTTCAGGGAAGTAAGTAAGGGATAAAGAATGAAGAAAAATTAGGCCAGTACAAAAGAAAGTACAGAAATCTCAGCATACAAACAACACTCCAGGAATCTCATGCAAAGCAGGAAGTTGCCCTAAAGCTCTCAGGGCTCTGTCTGCTCCAGTGAAGTAATGGAAAGGGACATGGAAGAAGCGTTTGATCTCCTTGATGTGCAGGTGGTTTGAACCTTGCTACTACTTCAGCTAGCAATGATCTAGTGAAAGCTTGCAGAAGATGCAGAAACATAGCTATGATTCCAAGAGAAAGTAGACTTCTGTAACAGAAAGATAATTAAATTCTTAAAGGGTGGCAATTGATGGTCAAGTAAAGGACAGAGAGCAAAACATAAGACAGGTAAAGGAGATGGCACACTTGTCCTGATGAAGGGAAAGGCAGTGCTCTAGATCAATGGCAGAGAGTCTAAATGAGTAAACACACCAGTGAAAGAAATCTTCTCCATGTCCCACTGAAGAAGCAAAAGCTTTAATCACAGCCTGAAACAACTACAAGAAATGGAGCAGTCAGAAGGGAAGTGTTGGCACGTGAAATCTTGAATTGTTCCCTCTTTTTCCACACTCCCCAGTCAGATTGCTTTTCTTTTGTTTTTGCATGCCCTCTCCTCTCCGCAGCAAATTTCCTCTGTGGTCACAAATGATTACTCTGGTTTCCTTAGTATAATTTCTCTCATGATCTGATATTCTTTTAATCTCGCAGTTGAGAAATATGAACATAGTGGGATATCAAACATGTTTGAAAAAACCCATACAAACAATGCACATGCAGACTATCCTATCTCACTTTAGTTCTGTTTGGTCCAAACCAAAATATTTAGCACTAGGTAGTGACCTGATCTGTACATTAGTGTGTTTAATTTGCTTTTGTGATTCAGTGTCAATGTGACTGACAATAGAATCGGCTTCTCTCCACAGATGCATTTTTAAACCATTAGCATCTAGACAAGCTAGCTGAGATCAGAGCCCTGTTTTTCTAAATACTGTGCTCCACAAAGCAAGACTGTAAAACCTCTGCAATACTAAGATTAAGGATAATCAACCCTTATATAACAACAGTATATATACTCTGTTGGGGAGTAGGCTGCTAGTTGACAATCTGAAATAAGCCTTGGAAACAAGCCTTCTTCATAGACTGGCTGAACTGTGATTTCTGCACACAATAAAATAACAATATTTTACAACTAGCGACCTGACAAGTGAATCACAGTGACAGTCTGTGTGGAGACTCTTTATCTGTCCCCATAGTGAGGTAATGCAGCTTAGACAGAGCTTGCATGAAAAAAAATACACAATGTCTTTGGAAGCTATCTACTTCAATGTAGAAACACTGACGCTATCAAGGAAGCTGAACAGACAAGAAGTCATTTTATTGCCTCTTTGATATAAAACTCAAAAGAGAGTAGAGAATCTCAGAGTATAAACTCTGGTGGACTTTTGACTAAAAGTCAAATATTGTGGCAGAACACGCAAGAGAGTTCTGAAGGTTTCAGACTTACGGCTTGAATTTTAGGATCAGAAGATGCGTACAGTGAAAACAGAAAGTCATCTTTTAAGCTGAAAACAATTAGGTGAAGTTCATTTCACTACTTCTCTCTCTAGTGAACAAGGAACATACTGGTTTACACTCCATGTGACAAATTTGAGGCCTTTAAAAGGAATGGAGTGTGCAAGGGATTGGGTAGTGAAAATCTAACTTGCTTAGCTGGGGAACAGACAGGTAAAAACTTGAGTCCACAGCCTTTGAAGACTTCCATGTATGCTTATTTTATGCACATAAATTGTCTTTTTTTTATTTCACTGGAGTACCTCATATGTAAAGCTAAGTAACCCTGTTTACACAGGTAAAATGCCTTCTGCTGATCCTGCAGAGAGCGACTGCCTCTGCTGTAGAGCAGAACTTGCAAGCCTGTATTGCTGTGTTTAATCCTCTGTGTGTGTGCATGCATTACGTGACAGTGTTGTGCATCTCTGTAAGCATTTCAAAACGTTGACCCATTTCTGAGAACACTTTACTACTGCCTTAATGGTAAGCTTGCAGAAATGTGGAGAAATGAGCTGCTGATCTACAGGTTAAAAGATTTAATACACAGGAATTTTCACAGTCAAGTTACAACAAATATTGTGGGTCTTCAGTAACAGCAGACTGATCTTATTCTGGTGTGAAGCCTAGCTGCAGTGTATTTTATCAGTATCACGAGCTATTATCAGCAGTAAATTCTTGCTAAAGTTGCACTGAAAAAGGTGAATAAACTTTAGTAATTGAGCCTTTACTTGAAATGTAAACATATGATTTAACAGATTGCTGGAACAGATTATATATTAAAATGAAACTGAATTGTGTTACTACTTTAGAACATTATCTGAGGTTAACAAATGCTGTATGAAGAAAAATGAATTCCCTGGAATTCCACTGTCAGCAGTTTAAAATGCATTCATCACTAATTGTATACGACAAGCATACAAACAACTAACTCCAGTTGGAACAGATCTAGAAAATGGATTCTTGATTGTGTTGGCAGGTATCTAATAATGAATTCTAAGCTGAATTTTTTTAATGAAATCTGAGCTCATCTACCCAGTGTTGCCATGCTATTATAAAAGTAAGGGCAATTATTATATCAAACTTACAGAATATTTCTCATCTTAGGTTTTAAAGAGTTTTAGCAAGTGATTTGTTAGTTTATGAATTCAGGATGAACAATGTATGAGCTTGAAATTAATTTATTTGCAAAGTACCGTCTTGCTTTTTCCTTCCAAAGAACTTAAAGCAAGGAAACGACAAAAATGCTATCACATCCTGTTTTGTCATTTAGTCATGTTTAGTGACAATAGCCACTACCATTCCTTCAGCCTTTCTGTCCGTATTCCCAGCTATGCTAATCATTAATTAAGCCAAACATGATGGCTAGTATTTAGAACCTGTGCAGGAATGATTCAACCCTTAGCAGAGATACTTAATCATACCTTCATTCTTGAAACCAGTCTGTCCATTGGAAATTGGAAATTACCATTGGAATTGGTAACCAGACCATACTTGTTCCTTCTGCTCTTTTCTCTATCTATTATATATATCTATAGTTTTGGTTTATTTGTTGAGTAGTGATACTTTACAGATAACTTTTACTTTTTAAACCCTATTTTAAATGTCATGCAGAAAAAAATTTTATTTAAGGAACTGAATTTGGAAACTTAAATACTGCTTTGTTTTCATTGTTGCGAGTATTAAAATGACCCCATAATGTTTGGTTTGTTTTTCTGTTTCACAGCTAATGTTTTACTGAGAAAACTTAAGAGATCCAAGAGCTTACAAAAGCATAATGCCCAGCTCTACTTAGAATTGCTTGTATCTGTATGACAAAGCAAGAAACTCAAAGGGGCTAGTTTTCAAGTTAACCACCCGAGCCATGTGATCTAGCAAAGCTCCCCAAGAATGAAAAGTATGTTTAATCTGGTAATGCCTTGTTTGATCTTTTACTACCAAAGCAACATAATCGGTGTTGATTTCTCAGGAGTTTCTCTCTCAAATCCTTTATTCTCAATAACCTGGAAAAAATCCCCCATACCCTTCTAAAAAAAAAAAAAATCTAAGGCTGAGATTTCTCAGAGTCCAGTGAAACCCAGGTGCCCAATGCCTATTGAATTCTGCTAGAAACAGAATGGATCTTCCAAGAAGGCTCAGCACAATGTGTTGTTTTCCAGCTGTTTCATGAAAGACACATTTGACTTTACCGTGGCTGTAACTGCCATGACAGAAAGCTCTGATGTTTGAAACGGATCTCAACAATCTAGTTATCTCAATGTTGCATCTTTCTGCCACCTTGATGTTCCTCTTGTCTCATGCCACCCCAGCTGCTGCAATCTCTGGAAAAAGAGTCAGAAGGACATATGCAAAGGGTTGGCAACTCCAGCCCATGGCCCATCTTGGGCCTATGGCAAGTGACTATAATTCAGCTCTTCTCAAGCTACAGTGAACTGGGCAGGGTGCAATTGTACAGGTGCACGTTTCTAATGCTGCACCATACTTCTGTCTAGGCCTGCCGAGGTTTGGGGGCTTTTTGTTTCTGTGGGTTTTTTTGCCATGTGGGAAACTTGCAGCTTGGCAGTCTGGGGGTGACATCATTGGTATTGCAGAATGTCTTGCAGAGAATGGGTAACCATGGTTAGTCAGTGCTTGTAGACCTCAGTCATGTCATGAATAAGAACTGGGGAAGTGGGGAGGGTTTCCTTTGTACACTTTATCTAGCTTCTGTTTTGAAACTTACTGTGCATTATAAGTGTTAGCAGCTGTGGTGTTGACATCTTCTGCATCATAACTTATACTGCCAGTGAGTTGATGTTCTGAGTTATTCTATGGTGGAGTTTTTTGGGGGTTGGTTTTTTTGTTTATTGTTTTTTTTTCCCCTAGTGCTATTGGCTTGCTCTCAATTTCACTCATGCCCTGTAATTACCTGTGTATTTTCAGTAGCTTTATACAGACCTGTAGTTAGCCTGGACTCTTTCAGCATCATAATTCAAAGTATTCCATCCTTTGCTCTCCTACTGATTTCTCACAAATGAGTTCATATATATGTCATTTAATAATTATACATAATACATGTTGTGTAAAGCTGGTAATGTAGCCACTCACAGTTTCTTCTAGATTCTTCATTGAAAATAGATCTACTCTTTGTAGTTTTGGGGTTGTGGTTTAGAGGTTTTGAGTTAGCTTATTTTTGGTTTATTTTGTTTATCCTGGCAATCTGTTGTTGTTAAGTCTAGATGACGCTGGTACACGTGACAACCTTTGAATGTTAGCGAAGCTATTTCTGTGTTTTTATTTTACTTCCTTTCAGTTCAACATCACTAAAAGCTTGTAGTTTTCCCACTTACGATCAAAAGCATGTAAAACCTTTAAAATCTTTCCTGCTATAGGTCCTGCTTAGGTCTGAAATAAGATATGCTGCCATCATAATGGTGGGGTGTTTGGGGTTTTTTTATCTGGGGAGACAAAAGGGCAGTATTCCACACCAATCCTTTCCCACACTCTCTTAGTTTCCATTTAATTTGCTATTAAAGGCCAACATGAATCTGAAACATGGTTTGTTGTCAAATAATTTAAAAATACTTTAAGTTCTATTCTTTCCTATCTATAATAGCAAACAGCCCCATTTTAGTTGCTTGTATGCCCTCCTTACATACAGCTGTTAAAACATTTGTCATGAAGATTCTGCTGTTTCCATTCTGAAGTAGTGCTTAAACTCTGGCTCTCTGTAGAAACATTGGTAATGCCATTGTTTTTCTTCAGAAGAATAATATACCAAGAGATCCCTTAGAACAGCACATTTCTGGTGGAAATAAGGTGATAGAGCAATTGCGGGTTTGTTTTGTTGTTTTTTCCACGCAGCTCCTTTTGAATAGTAATATTGCAGTAATAACTAGACTGCAGCAACCATTAGGATGCGGCCCTGAACAAAGTTGACTTCTCCTCTACAAGATCCTTGTTGTAGACACTCCACGAAGGAGTGGTGGGAGTAATCACTTTTGTACCTTTTTGATGCATGAGAAAAACTTGCACTTCACTCCTTTCCTGCACACAGTACCCTCATCTACAAAATTATGAGGAGACAGAGGGAGGAGGTGAGAATTGTCTTTGTTATCCACATGTCCTTCACCAGTACTGCCTCCGTCCTCCTTTGCGTCTGTTCTCAATTGATAGGATCATCACCATTTGTAATAAAGTTCAATAGCCACTGATGTAGGCAGTGAACACAATACCTCTGTACCTTCAGATCTGTAGCTTGATCCACCTCACAGGTGACTTCCCATATGGTAAATAGTGCCCAGCTCTATGTAGAGCACTTGTCTTCAACCCATCACTTGGAACAACTGCTTTGAATGATAAAGCTGCTTCTATGAAAAGAAATCAAGCGTGTGGGCATGTTTGTGTGTGGCTATAGCTTGTTTGCTGTCTTGCAAATGCATATGTATGCTATTTTACATCAGTTTGTATGCTTAAACATACATAAAATGCTTGGTTAACAATAGTCATGAGCTGCAGAGCTCTGATCCATAAGATTAAACCACCTCATAGCTGAAGAGTTGCTTGGATTTTGTTTGGGCCTATCTCAAATGAGTCCATGCTAATAGAAATTTTCTACCTTTTTTCTGCTGCCACTCCCCCAAAGCATTTACAATACTTGCTTACCTTGAGGCTTGGGAGGGAAGCAGTCTTTCCAGCCAAAATGCTGTTAGCCTTTAATCACTTATTGGGAGGAGCCAAGGTTAAAACTTACTTTTTTCCTAGATTGATGACTTCCTGGCTTTCCTTCATTCCTTGTTTCTTACTTACAATCCCAAACCTGTGCTTTTGGATCCAATGAGCACCAAAGGTACATGGGGCTTTGGAGGCCCACGCAGCAAAGACTGCTAAAGGAGCTAGAGAGAAACGCAAGAGCTAATCAGCTGTCTGACTAGACTGCTTTTATCAAAATGTTTCTAGTCTATTTGTAAGTGGAGAAAGTCTAAAACATATAAATTGATCAATAGTTTTAACAGCCTGATGGATTCTCTTTCTTTGAAGCTATCTCCAAAACTGCCTTTTCCAAAAGCACAAGATAACTTGGGAAACTGCAGACCTGCTCCCTTCAGGCTTGTTAGAGCTCCATTCAGTTTGCAGCAGAGCTAGTACTTGGGCTTTTTTCTGTCTTCTTTCTATTTTGGACATATTTGAAGGAGACTGAGAGCCTAAAGAAGTGGCATCTCAGTAGAACTGTCACCAAAACTTTCTGTGCTCCAATGGGGCTCTTCTACTACTTCTGAAACTGCTTCCCTGTGAGTATGACACAATTTTAGCTCCTGCTGTCTCTTATCAGTACAACAGGCATGACCTTCCTATTGGCAGGCACTCAGACTTAATAAAAGAAAGGACATATTCCATAAAATAAAGATGATAGTCACAAACTTTGGAAAACAGCTGTAGGGGGAAGGGAAGAATGTCTTCTCCCCTGAAAGATGTTTTCAAACTTATCAGGAATCATCTCTCTCTTCCTAATCATTAGCCACAGTACCCACAACTAAAATCCATTGGCTGCACTGTCCTCTCTGTCCCATACATCCCTTCACAACCAAAAGAAATGAGTAGCAGCTACTAATTTGAGTCCTACAGAGCCATGTTTGCCCACCTACACTGCCTTCTCTTCTGCACAATGTTCTAGTATGTAATGTAGACAAGTCCTCAAATCATCACACTGCCTCATCTTAAACAGGAGACTTTTCCTGATTTAAGATCATTGCTTGCTTTTTCCTGAATCTGTCTTTCATAAACTGGTCCTTTTTCCTAACTCAAAAATTGGAAATGTTGTCAAGAGTACATTGCTGCCGAGGGCAAGATAAGGTGATATCCAATGCCACTAGATTCAGTGGCCTTTGTAAACTTCCCATGAACACATGCAGTTTGTAGTGACTGCTTTTTAATTCAAGTGATTAGCTTGCAAAAAAAATAGGTAACACTTAAACTGTGTGTGTGTGTATATATATATATGGCTTGTAACTTTTAGCATGGAAGAGAGCCTTGAAAATTCTTAAACTATACAAGCTTTTTAACTCAGCTTCACAAATTATTTTCCCTTTGGCCTTAGGCCCAGTATACCCATACTATGATCTCTTGGCATGAAACTGTGTCTCTGATGGTTTCATTTTTCTGTAAATGACTAACACTTCACCAGAAACTTTATTTAAGCACAGAAGAATGGACGACCTTCAAATAAATCATTTTTCAATACCTAAGAACCTGGCTGGGAACTGTGCCGGAAGTGTGTAGAGCTGGGCATTGTACCATGAACACTGTCACCTCCTGTCTTGCACCTCCTCTCGTCCTTAGGTACTCTCTGATGGGTGTCACTGCAACAAAGTAGTTCTAGCTTATTCTTTGTGAGAACAAAGGGCTTCACAACCTGGTTGCAAACCAGAATACTTCTTGCAGCCTTTCAAAGTGGTTCACCAGGTGGTAGTTTTCTTGCCAAAAGGGAGGCAAAGCTCAGCTCTTGAGTTCCTGTTGACTTCCAAACTCACCAGAAGCTGGATGATGCTGAATGCCCTCTGAGTTCTGAGTAAAGCAGAAAGATGCATCCTTGGTTACCAAACAATTACTATCCATCATCACATGTTAGCTGCTCTTTGGTAAAATATGTAAATGGCCATAATGCTTGGGGGGGAATGCCGAACAGGAAAACAAACATGTCTGCATTCATGCAAGCTGTTCCCTTGCTCACAAAAGCCTAAGTTCCAAATAAGCTGTTAGTACGATCTTTTGATGCTAATGTTGCTGCTTTCCACACAGGAGTGAGTTACTCTTTGCATTACTGTGGGGAAATACCTTTTGCCTCTCTTTCCAGACCAGACACGTATCAGCTGAAACACCTGCACAATTCAGAAACTCCATTTCCTCCAAACTATCAATAATCATGCATGCTAACAGCTTTCTGTCAAAAAATTAACTTTTATACGGTTGGCTACTGTCATCAGCTCAAACCACATAGCTGCCGGATGAAAGGAAGTATATATAGCATATATTCTCCTTGAGAAGCTGCTGAAGGCCCCAGATTTCAGTATGGTACCATTGCTGGGCATGACACCTCTGTTTTGAGTCCACTATATGCAATGAATTACCCTGTTCCCTTCCTTCAATGCTAATTACCCAAACTGAGCGAAGCAGCTCCAGGTATAGGCTCTGTGGAGATGACTTTGTCTTCAGAAAATAGTCCAGATTTTAATAGCACTATGTAGGTGAGTTAAGGCCCCTGTGTTGCTAATTCAGGTGAATAATATGGCCTACTTTTAGTTACCTCAGTGGGAGACATTTCTAATAGCTTGAGATCTTACTGAACCTTAGTACTTCTGCTGGCGAGCATCCCCATGGAAAAAAAAAACAAAAAACAAAACAAAACAGGGAACATTTACAATTTTGGGATCCTTCAACACTGGTTTTCCTGGTTGTGAAATGCAGAGGCATTGCAAAAGGTGCACTTGATAATAAACATGTTAACTAGCAAATGCATACCCTGCAGCATGATCTTCTTTCCAATAAAACAAGCGCTAACAAAAACAGATTGCACTGGATAGGGAGCGTTCAACAGCCCAAACTGGATTTTGGCAGGACGAACGCTACAAACAGTAACACACCCCCTCTTGCGAAAAAAAGAAGAAAAAAAAAAAGGTCAAAAAAAGATATTACATTGTTAATGGCCATTTATAATCAGAACTTTGATCTTGATTCCAAGAAAAGGCACCTCAAACCATTAATTCATATCTCAAAAGCAGGCACAGGCATTGGTTTACTAATGGCACAGAATGAAGCTTAATGAAGCTGTCTGCTGCTGGTTCCCCCACCATACTTAGTCTATGCATACCTATTTAATACACAAGATCTAAGAGGCCATTTGGTTTTCACTGATAACCAAAGATACTTACGGTTTTTAAATGCATTCTACAAAACAGATTATAAGCCTCTGTTCTTCAAGCAAGGATGTTCCTTAATAGTAAGAGGCAGTATGGTTAAATTAGTGTAAATACTTGTTTTCAGTCCACTTCAGTACTGCCTTTACTAAATAATGCCTGTCTGACTTGGGCCTGAGAATTCTTATTGTGAGTATAAAATCAGCAAATGATAAAAACGCCGCCTTAGTTTTTAGTGAATATGGAGTATTCTATAAATAAGCTTGGAAGTACTTCCGTGTACTTTGCAGAAGCCATATCGGAAACTGATGCCATATGTAAGAAGCTGCAGAATATGAGATCAAATAAATCTGAATGCTTACTGGTATGAACATATAAATGCTGTGTGCCACCAGGGATGGCGGGGGGGGGAGGTAGTAACAAGAGCCTCTTGAAAAAAAAAAAAACAAACAAACAACAAAACCATCCTGTGCACAAGCTAGGATTTCACTGAGGACAACAACAGAGAGGGATGGAGAGAAGGGGCAGTGGTGTCCACAGCCTTCTGAACAACCCATCAGGCGTACTGCAACCTGTACCTGAGAGGCTCAGTCCTGGAGGACACTGTTCAGCCAGACCAAATCAAGTACACAACCTAGTTCAAGTACCTCTAGCCAGAAGTGTTGGTGAAGGCTAAAAAGGGAATGAATGTAAAGCGAAACCTGCTTCTTTTCATGAAAGCTCAGAAGAGAAGAGGGAAGAACAGTGAAAATAGAAGGAACACTTTGATTTTTATAAATATTAATAGATCTCACCAGCTGAGCCATCCCTGTAGCAAGTAAAGAGCTCATAGGAATTGGTGGGGAAAAAAAAGAAAAAGCAGGTATTACCATATTCAAAGATCATGATCCTGTTCAAGTTAATGAAAGCCAAATGGCTCAAACTGCATCTGAAGAGTGAAAATTTAAATGCCATTACAGCTATATTTAACATCTTGTGCCAGATCATATAATGACATGATTAACCAACTACTTCTGGCAATCTAAAACAGTAGCTTGAATAGAAAAGCCATTCAACATGTATTTTTTGTGGGTTGGTTTTTTTAATTCCATGCACACCAAATACATCCAGTCTTCTTCAGTCAAATGTGCTGTGGGGTTTGGGGGTGGGTTTTTGTATGTGTGTTTGGGGGTTTAGGGGTTTGGGCATTATTTAGGTCTTTCCTAAGAAAATGTAAGATCAAGCTCCTGTAGTTTTCACCACTCTAAAACTAAGACAAATTGCTAGTGCTTTTTATGAGTTAATTTTCTTCATTCTTTGTTTTGGTCATAGGGCTTGTCCTACTGATTTTTACAAGATACATGCTGTGTTCCTACTGACTCGTTCCCTTTGGAAAAAAAAACGTAGCTTATGTCCTCCCTCTCCTTACCTATGGGATGCATCCAGAGTGATTAACTGCAGTTGTCTCTCAGCCATCGCTCCCCTTGCTTCCTAAGCAAATCTGAAACAATTATGCTGAAGTTTGCTTTCAAATAAGGAAGTTAAAGGACAGCTCTGTTTGGGGATGTGGGGGTTTTATTCTTTTGGTGACATGTTACATGTGAAATTCTAAATCTCCAAATCTGACCTTCATCCCTTTTGCTCAGGAGTATGGTTTTGCTTAGGGATGTGGTTTAGTCAAGGTCTTGTCAGTATTAGGTTAATGATTGGACTAGATGATCTTAAAGGTTTTTTCCAATCTAGGAAATTCTGTGATTCATGAAAACAGAATCACAGAATGTTAGGGGTTGGAAAGGACCTCGAAAGATCATCTAGTTCAACCTCCCTGCCAGAGCAGAATCACCTAGGGCAGGTTGCACAGGAACGCATCTAGGCAGGTTTTGAATGTCTGCAGAGAAGGAGGCTCCACAACCTCTCTGGGCAGCCTGTTCCAGTGCTCTGTCACTTTAACCATCAAAAAGTTTTTCCTTACGTTTACATGGAACCTCCTATGCTCCAGCTTGCACCCGTTGCCCCTTGTCCTATCTCTGGATGTCGCTGAGAATAGCCTGGCTCCATCCTCCTGACACTCGCTCTTTACATATTTATAAACATTAAAGAGGTCACCCCTCAGTCTCCTCTTCTCCAAGCTAAAGAGACCCAGCTCCCTCAGCCTTTCCTCGTAAGGGAGATGTTCCACTCCCTCAATCATCTTCATGGCTCTGTGCTGGACTCTTTCAAGCAGTTCTCCGTCCTTCTTGAACTGAGGGGCCCAGAACTGGACACAATATTCCAGATGCAGCCTCACCAGGGCAGAATAGATGGGGAGGAGAATCTCTCTCAACCTACTAACCATACCCCTTCTAATGCATCCCAGGATGCCATTGGCCTTCTTGGCCCCAAGGGCACATTGCTGGCTCACGGCCATCCTGCTGTCCACCAGGACCCCCAGGTCCCTTTCCCCTATGCTGTTTTCCAACAGGTCTGTCCCCAACCTATACTGGTACTTGGGGTTGTTTTTTTCCCAAATGCAAGACTCTACACTTGTCCTTGTTATATTTCATTAAATTTCTCCCTGCCCAGCTCTCCAGCCTGTTGAGGTCTCGCTGAATAGCAGCGCAATTTGTTCCACTGTTATTTCAGACTGAGGAAGAAAAAACCTGGTGAAACTGGAGACTCTCTGACCATACTTCACACCGCTAAAAATTACATCCATGGCTGTACCTTTAGGGTATGTGGGGTTTTTTTGTTAAACAACTCCTGTGGAACTCCTGTCAGGTGGCAAATGCAAGGTGAATTATCAGGGCAACTGAATGACAAGGAAGAGAAAGACTCAACAGGAGCAAACTCAAGTAGAGAAATGACTGGAATTACAGTAAAAGTCAAGAACTACGTGTCTTCAGAATTCAGGCCTTAAGTTTGGATTTTGCTGTAAAGGTTTCCTTGTACAGCTGCTGTTTTACTTCCTAAGCATTCTGAAACATTCGCATCTTAAGTCTGATTTGTTTTTTATTTCAGAAAAAAAAGGTCGTATTCAAGAAAGATCTAAAAAAAGTATAAAATCAGGCCACTGTTGCTGTTTATTATGTAAGAGACAAGGGAGTTTCTTTACCATAATCCGCCCTCTTTACATAGTGATGTTCTCCCTAATCGCTTTGTCCATTTTAGCTGTATCATGAACAGAAGATGCTTCTAGTTTTATTTCCCCTGCACTCACATCTGTTTGTTTCTTTCTTATCAGCAAATATCTATTCATTGGTCCTATCTCATTCTTTTACATTCATCTGCATTAAAATGTCTCACTCATTACCTCAGGGTTTGAACATAAATTAAAGGCGCCTGCATCTAGCAGCTTTATTCTTTCTGGTTATTGCATCACCTAAAATTATTTTTCATTAATAGCAGATACTTTGATTTCTATCCCTTAACTACTTCTTAGTTCAAGAAGTCAATTTTCAGAATTAGATTGTGTGGAAGTCATGTGAGTTCGACAGAATAATTGTAATCAGAAGGTTCTTCTTCCAAACTTGAGGGACCTAGAAACTGGAGAATTATTTAGATAGAAAACTCACAGGTTTACAAGTCTGAACTGTATCAGCCTTAACCTGTAATAAAAGTCCACCACCTAGAAGGCAGTTCATATTTGAATGTGAATTTCTAGTGAGATACTTGTTTCTGATTTCTGTCCTAGGAATCTACTTGAAAGAAAACCTTTGAGCAGTTCAGCTAACAGCTCTCTAATCATAATGATTTTTTGACTTCTTAGAGTATTAAAATACACTGTATGTAGGTATATTCACATTGATTTTTCACATAATTAAAAAAATCTTACTACACATGATTTAATTTTTTTGTAAAAAGATGTTCACAGCAAACTCTTAAATTACACAGAATGCATTAGTGCAAAAATGAAAGGTAAATATGATTAAATTAGTTATCGATAATATAATATTGATCTGTAATCTTTGCCTAGTAGATAAGTAGTAAGTCTTCCCAAAAGAGTTGCATCAGATTTCTAACACTTTATCCAGCTAGGGAAACCAAATGCTACTATTATTTGACTCTATAATCATATGATAATACAACTCCAAAGCACACTGATGGCTAGGCAAGTTTCTCAAACCTGGTACTAAGACCTTCCTGGACAGAGGAACATCCTTTCCTATGTGCCTCTTTCCTGCCTAACAGAACCTGTCCCTTTTTGCCAACGCAGCTACTGCTCCTCCAGACTGACACTGCCCAGTGGGTGCATCGCTTTCCACTGGCTGCACCTAATTTGACAGGTGTAGATGTGGGAAGGATTGTTTATTTCTGGTATGAATAAAGCACTGCCTGGTGCTTGACTGGTAATAGCTTCTGGGGATGACGTGAATTAAATGGTGAAAACAGCTTAAAACTAGATTGGGAAAATTTGAAAAAAATGACATGAAAATGTGGCACAGAATAGCCTGACTTTAGTTGCCAACTACATTGCTTTTCAAATAAGTATATAACTCTATCCCAATTGAACAATTAAATATTTAGCACTCAAATATGGTTTCATAATGAGGAGAGTTTAATATCTTTCAGTTACCTGTACAAATAATTCTAATCTTCAGATCAGTTGCCCTGGTTTGAATAATGTGCATGTTTAGCACAGCAAAGGGCATGTGTCTAAACTTAGCTTGCAATATTGAAGCAACTTATTAAGACAGATGGCTATTTGACATATATTTGCTACCTTAGATATGTTCACAAGATAACTAAAATTTATCATACTAATTCTATTTAATTAAATGTGCAGTTCTTCCAGCAGAAACACAAAGAATATCAGCATTATGTCTGAACAAACTACCTGTAATTACTTCCTGTCTAAACTGATGTAAAAGCAACAGGAAATAAGTTAACTCTCTTAATTCTTTGATATTTGATGTTCTATTGTCCCATGCAAGGGAAAGAAAAAAAAAAAAAAAAGGAAATAATTTACTATTACCATAATCTTATTTCTGTAGCACAGAAATTACTTCACAATTACATAACCACGTCCTTTGCACACTTTCGTATCTTTTGTTTGTAAATCCTCTCTAGGGAATCCTCAAAGCCACTACTGGCAGTCAGAGACACAGGAATTTTGAGTAGCTTTCGTGACAGGCTTTTCCCAAAAGTGCCCTGTTTCATGGTCTGTTCCTGGTAGCAGTGTCATTTCATAAACATCCTCCACATGTTTTGGACTTCCTTGTCCTTAAATTGTTACCCCAGTAGTATTCTGTGGCACTGCCGTGGGTATGAGGCTTAGGGAACACTTTACATATATTACAGTAAACTATCTAGTCTCTTTTCCCTTCCCATGAAGACAGTCCAGCCATCTCCAGGACAAGCAGTAAGTATAACAGGATAATTCATTTCTTTCTGTTATCCTAGCTGAGCAGACAGTACGTTACCAGACAATTTAATGGTGAAATATAATAAATTTCTACAGAATTGTTTAGAAAGTTGCAGATGCAGAGCAAGAATCCGAGTCTGGTCCAATCTTCCCAACTCTGCGTCTGTAGATGTAAACTTGAGAGCAGAATGTGGTTACTTTATTAAACCAGGAGTTAAAGGAAGTCAGTTTGGATTCCCTGTCCCACAAAATGTTTATGAAATATCACGGGAGCAAAGAAAGAGAAATATTCCTTCAGCTTGTGAACAGAAGCAATGAATCCGGAAATTTAGGTATATATTTTTAGATTAAAACTTATTGTGTGCATAAAATATTCTGCCAGGAAGTTAGTTCACAAGTGAGAACCATGGTATCAGATGTAATAATGGCATATTGGACCATCTCTTGTATTGTTTCAGAAGATTGCAAGTTTTGCAACTTCTTCACCTAGGAGGGTTGGGTGTTAAAGTTCTAAGCATGATGGAGGTCGTATGAAAGCCTGTTGCACACTAAGTGCACTCAGCAGCTTGATAAATAGTTGGGCTACTAGTATGTATTGTTTACTTTGTAAAATAGGCAGTTTGATCTTACAGTAAAGACCTAGTGGATGATCAGAAAAAGAAAAAAAAGCAGACCCATATGGACTAAGTGAAGAATAGTGCTGGATCAGATGTGTTAAGCAGTAACGAATGACAGGAACGTACTGTTTGTGTGTTCATCACCAGTCTTTAATGACACATCATATTTTCACACCATTCACTTCTAAAGTGTTAATAGCATGCACTCAGAAGCTCAAAAAGAAACAATTAAATTACATCATTTCCTCTTGAACTGTTCTTTAGAGTTGTTTTAAACATTAAACAGATGAATAGTAATGTGAAAGTGGTAAAGCAGAAGATTATTTAGCCGTCCAAATGGATTCACCAAACACCTGCACTTTAAAAGGGTTGCAGTGAATTTGTTACTCTCTTCAGACAATGAATGTTATATAATGTGCTTAAAAGTGGGGGCTTTTTGATTAAGAAATATGTTATATAATGGAAAATTTAATAGACCAGTGACAGATCATTAATAGCTAAAGCTAAGCAAGGGTTCGGGGTGCCACCTCATGTTAGATATCAAATCTAGCAAGATCACAGTGTCCCCCAAAAACAGTTTTTGGAGGGATAGAATTTAGGAGCAAAAAGGGTAGTCCTTCCAAACCCATTTTTACAAAATGCTGCAGAGTTTGATTTTGGATAAGATCTGATTTTGGAGAAACTGTGAGTAAACTGAGTTCTGCAATTTTATCAAATCAGACTGGCAGGTTACATATGCACATAAAATGTCAAGTTGCATAATAAGCTGTGTGGAGAAAAAAACA
The DNA here is from genome assembly GCA_013396935.1 of Baryphthengus martii. Classification (NCBI taxonomy): domain Eukaryota; kingdom Metazoa; phylum Chordata; class Aves; order Coraciiformes; family Momotidae; genus Baryphthengus; species Baryphthengus martii. Next base: position 73,808 of record VWZK01006779.1, read on the forward strand.
CATGATCCTGGGTCTTGAATTGCTTGAAAAGAAAGGGTATTTTACATCACAGCAAGTTAAAATTTTATTTCAGGTTCCGGAGCACCATTAGCATGATCCATTTACTGTTCAGGCAGATGGTGATTGCTCCTGGATAGGCCTAAGGGAAATGAACATTTTGAAAGCATAGATGGGCACTCAGGGGAAAGGAAGGAGGAATTCTGAAGTTACTTGGGAGTGAATGAATACTAAGAAATTCTTCTCAGCAGGGTGTTATCTCTACTGGTATGCATTCCCATACCCTTCTCCAATGTCTTATCACTGGTTGCTAGCTCTGGAGAAAAACACCAAGAGGCAGGACTAATGGGAGAGTTAAATTAGCACACTTTCACACACCACCTTCAGTAAATCTGCACCTGAATAAAAGTCTTCAGTAGCCAGAAGGAAGAATAGAAGGTAGAAATTGTAGCTCCAAAGAGGAAATTTGTTTATGACTCCTCAGGTGAAGGACACTGAAGATATCCCCTGCAGGGATGCTCTGAGTCCATTTCCTCTCTCACTGTAGGGGAATGTCAGACCTAATGCTGGATCCATCCACATCTCTTTTGTGTAATTATTGGCTTAACCTCAGACCTTCCTCTAAGAGAGGACCTTGGTATTGCAGTCCTCTACAGTGAAGCACTTGCTCCTGTTACTGCAAGAAATCTCATGCAGATAGTGGAATTCAGCTCATCTAAAAATACAACATCCAGCATCTTCTTTTTAACAGAGAAAGACAGATCACTGCTGGAATTAAAAGCCCAACTTTACTGCCTGAAAGGGTTTTTCTTTTTCCTGCATTTCATTCTGTGCCCAAAAATTCACCTGAAAAAACTCAGACCTTTAACAGCCTGCTGTGATGACCATAATAAAAGCAAATTCTGTGTTTCTTTTTCAGTGCTAAATAAATAAAATTTCTATTTCTTCTCTTTATTCTTGAAGTGTTAGGTAAGTTAGTATTAACCCAAATCACTATGTTTGAAAACATTAAATCATTGTCTCCTATAAGTAAATGGAAACGATCCCGAAGAGTTTACAGGACATTGCAATGGGAAAAAAAGCAGTAATTATTGTTATAGTGTACATTTGTACATTTTGGAGAGTGCTCTAAGCAGTATTCTTGTATTTCTTGAAGTAATTACAAGTACTTAAAGGATATTTTGGAGGTCTTTTTTCAACATTGCAATTTTAAATTTGCAAAATCTTCTTGGTGCCTAGCTTAGAGCTGAATGTAAGAATAAATGTTCTTAGTAAGGAAACAGAAGAAAATACCAACATTAATTTTGATTAACATGCAACCATTGAGGGGAACCCTAAAACAAACCAGTTACTCCCACAACAGATATCCCACTCTGGAAAGAGCATGGTAATTTATGCTTGACAATACAAAGCTAAATGCATGTTTCAGATTTATACCAGATAAACTGAGAAGCTATAATTTATTTTCAGGTTACTGATCATTAATCTATCTGGTAAAACTCCAAACTTCTAATAAAAGACTTGAACATATGAGAAGTATCAATCAGTTGAGACAGAGTCTATTAACAAGCTGAATGCTGTGTACATAATTAGGTTTGCCTGAGCTAACTCTCTCTGAACGTGTCTGCCTGTGCTTCAGCTAGAAGACCATCCTCAGGGCACAGCTAGTTTTCTATTCTTGGTGTGCTGCCTTTAATGTAGTAAACTTCCATCTCTAAGCTCATTAAAATATTTTGTTTCCTTAATTAAAAGATGCTTGCTCAATTCTTCTGCAAGACCATTTACCTTGATTCCATCTCTGCATTAAATGTTTTTTAGATTTGGGCACATCTAAACATTAGTGAAATAGAATCAGAATCCATTTTGACTGTAGGAAGAGAGATGTAAGCCCCGGAAAAGAAGCTGTGCTAGTTTGAGCTAAAACTAGTAAGAACTCTCGTAAATCTACAGATATGGCTGCAGTAGTGATGACTTAGATATGAAAAAAGTGTTTTTCCAGATTAATATTTTTTCCTATCAGAGTTCATAGAAGTTGCCTTGAAGCCATTAAGCATACAATTGCCATAGTTAGGCCTAGTTCTTTTTTTTACCCAAATTGAAGGGAGTGTCAGGTTTTGGAATTAGCTAACATCATGCACTGTAGCAGGAAAGTGGCAGCAGGCTTTGATTCTTGGTGTCAGCACTCTTTGGATATGAAAGTCTAGTGGTTTTGGTCTTCTGTAAATAGTCCTGACTTTGCTTACTACGCTGCGTAACTTGATTTAAAACACATTTTAAAGGTTCCCATAAAAACTTGCAAAGGACGGACTAAAATGGCATAATCAGTCAAGTGAGTCAGCTTCAAATATTCTGCGATCCAATATCTACTGTCTTGGCTCAGGAATTCTATGGAACCAGTATCACTGGTTTCCATTCAGTGTGCTGTGCTGCTAGTTCAAGCAAGAAAACTGAGTTGCTGAAAACTAAATAGTTATATAACAACAAAGAGACTTTGGTGAATTTGAAATTTAGCAAGTTGTTAACATTAACAGAGTAATCATACGAAAATTATCTAAATTTCTACAAGAAATAACAGTACCCATGCTTTGGACATACCACATCTCCCTCTGTATTTAGGTAACGTTTGTTCTCTTTTATGTATCATTTTACTTATAGTGGCATCTGGTTTGTTTATTTTACTTTGAACTTTTAGGGGAAGGGGCCTGTGCTTAATTTATTTGTTGAGAATAGGTTAGTACATGTGGCTCAACATGTTCAGAGCCTCGAGCCCTGCCTTCTTGACAATTTGTATGGTAGAAGCTTTGCTCACCTGCTACCCTTGCCAATGACAGTTAGACTTTTCCTACAGCTGATCTATAGACTTTTTCTAGAGCTGATCTGCAGGAGTGGGCCCCAAAACAACAACGGAAAAATTTCTACTAAGTGGCAAAACAAGAACAAATCACTCTTAAATTTAAATGTTTTAACTAAACCTCCTCAGCACAGAAAACAGAAAGGTGTTTTTTTCACACAGATTTGTCGTTATGAGTAAAATGGACTTAATAGTTATAGGCTAATAATATGAACATGAGGAAATGAAGGCAAAGCAAAGAGGCAATGTATTAAGGCAGACTACATAATTTTTGGAATATCTTTGCTGCATACGCCTCTGTGACAACTTTGGGCAGTTGAAAGCAGTGAAGCACCTTGCTGCTTACAATGAAATACACTCAGAAATTTTCTATGATGGCTCAAAGAAACTAAAAGCTGAAACAATTTTCTTGAAGGGGTGGTGGGGAAGGGAGCCTTCCTGCATGGGCAAAGATCTCTATAGGAAAGAAGGCAAGCCATGCCCTTTAATGAGAGCTGTGCTTAATGGTAGGTGCTGGTTTTATCTTTTATATTTTTCTCTTCCATTGTCATTTAGTATGCTGCATTGCTCATAGAGCCACATAATATTTGGGATCAGTATACATATACTTCTCTACATACTAGAGAGGCCTATATTGTTAAATGTTGTCAAATAGAGAAAGAAACAATGTCATTTTGGTTCATACTGAACTCAGTGTGCATGAAGCATTTCATAAAAAAAGTAGGTTTGTTACGTTGTTATGGTGGTTGTTACGGTGTCACACACCTGCAGAAATCAAGATTTTTTTTTTTTTTTAATGTGTGTGCAATGTACCTAATGAAATAACGTGGCCTTCAAAACATCTGGCTTCTAGCATCCAGGACTTCTCCAGAAAGAGTAGAGTATGGAAAAGAGATAAATGCTTGGTGATCTCTGCAGCAGAAAACATTCCCCCTGTCCTCCACTTTTCACATGCACACAAGTTTCATGTCCCACCAAGCTCTACCTTCCACAAAGTTCTTGTCCTAATTTGGTGTATAGTCACAACTGCATTTTTCAATAATGAGTCTGACACGGAAAGGAAGTGATTCAGCAAGACCCTAAAGCATGTGCCTCAATTGTAGCACATTTACATTCCCATTCATTTGAAAGGAGCTACTAAGCAACTGAGTCAAGGTAAACACTTGCCTGTGTAAAGCCAGCAATATGTTTTAAACTCTTGAATTCCAGCCTGATATAGGGCAAGTACCATGTTCCTTCATAAACTTGTTGTAACATCATTTTCAGGGAAAAAAATAAACAAAGGAGACTTCCTCTAGGTTCACTAGGTGACTACTGGAAATGATTGCTTCAGGGTAACAGAAACCAAATAATCTTTTTTTCCACATTCTCTTGGAACTCCACCAGCCGAGAGCACAATGCTGGGTGAAGGGAGGAAAGACTTGCATCCCATTGTCTCCGCAGGACTCGCTGTTCCCTACTGAATATCAGTGTCAATTTTTCCAACAGCTTACAGATTTGCCAGATGGGAAGCAGCTTTCTGCCAATGATAATGTGTATGTTTTGAGTGTACAGGTAGAGAAGAAAATTGTCACTCGCATATGGCTTGCTTGTTTTTCAAGCAACAGCAATAATTCCTACTTTGCAGTTTGTGGATGCTTTGCAGTACTTAAGACTAAGTTGTATTAAATCTTTCAAACATCTCAACAAAGTAATATTGCTATAAGTATCTCAGAATGACATACAATGTTTTTTATATCTTTTTTAAAGATCAGTGTTGAAATAAGTTCACTGACAAAGCTCTGGCAGTCCCACTTTTTTTTTGTGGGAGTTTTCTGATGTCTGGTTTTGTTCCTCCTATGAACATGACAAAGTGAAACTAAAGGAAAACATTTTTTTGTCTCCTCTCTGAACTTACATTAACAATGTGCTTTTTTTCCAAAAACAAGAGAATTTCAAGATCATACAAATATTATTGCTAAATTTTAAATCCCTGAAAATAAAGTGTCAGGCTAAAGCAAACAAAGTCCATTGAGGAGAAGCTGGTTTTATTGGAGCATTAACTTCAGTGACAGTGTGAAAGGCCATTCCAGTGTGCAGCACTATGCAAGCAACAAATAGCAAAGCATTCTCAAGCTGCCTCTTCCTGTGTGATATTGAAGGAAAACTGGTTAATTCTGGAAAGATTATTCCGCATCAGTATCACAGGAACAGAATACATATATATTCTGTGTCCTCAAATTCACCAGGACATGGCTGTCTGAGAGAGAAGCTATGTAATAACAGCCAGTGATGAGAGACTTCAAAGGCCTGCAGTGAGAAGAGTGACCAGACAGTGAAGAGATACAGATAGCTTAAGTTTTACATTTGAGCCCTTATCAGCAACAGATTTGTTTCTTTTGATTCCTCTGTACTTGTCACTGTTCAGCAATAATTCGTCTTAGACAAGTGCTGCCACAGAGGAACCATCAGCACTATTTTAAGGACTATGTTTCCTGACCTTCAAAAAAAATCCTTCTAATTATAATTTGGTAGTATCCTAATACCAACATGACTCTTCTGGAGCCACATTGGTAATAGCAGTAGGAGGAACTGGAGGAGAGAAGAAAGTACAAAAGAGAAAGATCACTTCAGAGGAGGGAGTCTATTTTAGACCATCTCCCAGTTTGAACATGTTTGCATTTGTAGCATTTCAAGGCAGTGGTCTGTTGTGAACAAAACTGTCCCTATCCTGCACACACCTCACCGCCAGCACAGACAATCTGTGCATAATTTTTCCAGCATCATGAGAGACTGGTTTTGAGAAAAACAAAACAAAACATACACACACAACTAGGAGCCTGCTGTCAACCATTTCTCCTACTCTTCCATTACACTAAGATATTCTGGTGTCATAGACCGTACGGAAAAAAAAAAAAATCCACCCATAAGCCCCACCCCAGCAGAAGTTATTGAATACAGATGTAGTATGCTGCTCTTATCTGCTCCACCCAAAGGGTGGAGGAGTTATTATTTACATTGGCAGATGTTTCCTAGCTGCCTCAACAGCTGGAAATGGAACAGATTAGGCTCTGTTGAAGTATACACTGTCAGAAAAGGACATGGCAGTACTGTCCCCAGAGCAACAGAACTGCTGGCCTGGTTTCCTACAACTGGAAATGAGAATGTCTGTCTCTTGCAGGACATCTGCACAGATGAGAGTGTAAATGCTGGGAAAAAGAAGGTGGGCTCCTTTTGCTGAGATACTTGACAACTACTGTTTTATGAAGATTGAATCATAGAAATCATCTCTGAAAAGGTTTCTGTGGCTTAGTTATTTTGACTGTATCTGTCAGACTTTAACAAAGCACAATTTCTGAGGACGAGAGTTGTCTTTATTTAGATGGCATTGTAACCCAAAATGGCTGGATGATCTCACTGGTGGTTCCAAAGGGCTGAACAGAAGCCATAGCAAGACTGAAAGCTGTAGGATACCTGAGGAACAGAGGACTGCTCTGGGTACAATGAACAGACAGAGATGTTTTGGGGCAATTCCATCTGTCTCTGCCAAATTCTCAAGGTCTTATTTCCTCTTCGCTCAGCTTTCTGAAAGATGGCTGATCAGCTTATATTAATACAAACACTGATTGTCTCTTGCCCTCAAGAGACCACTGACTTCTGAAATGAATGCTGCTTCTGTGCTGGTTTGCACTGCAGTACAAGTGGCATTAAAAAAAAAAAAAAAAGAAAAAATTGCAGTAATTTGATCTATCCCACCCTCTCATGTAAAAATCACTTTTCTCTGCATTAAGTTTCAGATTGCAATTAAAACTATCAGCAATAACCTCTGAAAAATAGCCTACTGCTCCTTCGCTGTTCGCAGACACTGAGGCTTATACACTGCACACATCTCAGCCCTCAACAGTTAAAAGTTTTGTGCAGCAATTTGAAGTGTCCTCCTGTGAAAACAGCGGCTCTGGTTTTAGAACTAGAGCACTACCACAATATTGTTTTTACTAGCTCAAGGTTCAATTTCAACACAATAATAAATAAAAAAAAACCAAAACATTTAAACAGCTCCTTAAAAACACAGAAGATTAAAAAAGAAACTGCAGAGATAGCAACTATTCCTTTTGAGGGAAGTGACTATAGGCCATGCAGCCTCTCCCTCCCGCAAACGAGGAACAGGAGAAAGAGAGAAATGACAAGAATCAGCCACTGGTGTTCCGAATGATGAAGCTGGCACGCAACATCGTGTAAGTGGACTGATCTGCTCTGTGATGGGTGTGTGCTGCTCTCAAGAAGGGGGTGTGTGCAGTAGTTTTCAGGCACATTGTGGCTGACCGTTTTCTGATTCACTGCTGTTTAGAATCTGTATAAGCAAGTCTGGTTTTGTCTAATTAGCGATAGCTTTGTTATTATTAGTTTCTTCTGAGATAATGGGGCCAAAAGTTGTATACTTTTAGGGTAAGAAGTGTAGGTTATATTAAAACTGAAGGCCCTTTGAAAAAACAGCAGTGAATTCTTGTCATTCTTACGCTACGCATTCAACACACCCTGTAATATAAATAACGTTATCCCAGAATTGCACTGTCCAAGCTAAGTACTTTTCAGTCATTCCAGATAAACTTAAGTAAACCTCCATGAGCTGGTTTTGGGGTGAGAATTTGCCAGATTCTGGCCTCTCCTTCACGTGGGAATTCAACAATAAGCCAGCCCAGCCCAGGTACATGTGAGCCAGAGAGCCCCAAGCAGTCTCACTTCAAGTAACTGGCTTGCCTAAAATATTCTGATTCCAAGCTTCCTTTCAAATTATTAGTGAGCATTGACTTTAGTTTTAGCTTCTGTTTAGTTTTAAGAAACAATGTCTTGAAGCTGCTGTGTACAATTTCTTTCTTTTCATTATAGATATTGATTTGCCAAAGGATATTAAGTTGTTTTTCAGAAACCTATCCTCAGAAATCTAGTGAACTGAAAATCTGGTAGATTACAGGATTTCAAACTTCACATTTCACTTGCAATTAATCCAGTGGACTTTTCTCTCATATATTTAACATTTAATTAATAGAAAAATAGTTCTGAAAATGTGAATGAAATTATTTACCCAGCTACAAAAACTTATACTAAACTATCTGCAAAAAACAAAGATGTTTCTCAGAAGCAAATACTGGCTATGATTCTGGGCTCCCTAGGTTTAGGTAACTATGTAAACAGTCTGATAGCCAAAAAGCTACTGTGAGACAGCTTTCAGTGAGAATCACTGGCCACTCACTTTAATATACCAACAGAGTGAAACACCTTCATGGGACATTTTTTTTCTTCTAAGACATAGTTAAGAAACTTCAGCAGTAACTTACACTGCAAAACTATTCAGAAGTTATATAGATATACTCTTCACATGTCTAGAGAAAGCCACCTGTTGGAAGGAGTTCCACAAGCAGATATATTCATTGAGAAATGGCACCATGATTAAGTGAAAGAATAAGTATCAGTTCACTCCCAAGACTTTGAAGTTTGCCCCTGCCTGTCCAAAAGGCAGTAGTATTTGTTTTCTTTTTCAATTAATTTTTCATCCTTGAATTATACCACGGCATGCATGTGGAGCGTTTTGGTATGCATTCAATAATGTAATCCTGTTAAAAAGAACAGCTTTTGCTGTTCAACATTTTATTTTAAATATTTTTGGAATGCTTTTCTTTACCAACGAAAGGCATGAACTCATATTTGTATGTCTTTCTTGGGGAAGTCCACAATAACTTCCTTAAAGCTAGCACAGAGGCTCTTCTGAGTTTACCCTTTGTGGCTAGGGGAATGATTTTTTAGTTATATTTGTAAAAGTAAGAGACATATTATAAAGGTGAGAGGTAAGAGACAAAAGAAGGGAAAGTAATCTGAGAGGGGTGGAAAGACATAAAATAGTGAGTGAAATCAAGCATTTTGAAACATAACCTTTTTCCCTTTTTTTTGTGTTCCTTTCCAATTTCAATGTTGATAAAAAGGGCATTAAGTTTGTCTCAAGACTGATTTGCTTGCCCTGATTCTGATAGTCCATCGGTTTCCTCAGCCAACCCAACCATTGCAGAAATGGCTTTATTTTCTCTCTACTTACTAACTGACATTCCCACCCTTGAGTCTCCTCAGAGCTCTCTCACTGCTCCAATACATGCCAAATTTCATCACCTGATATGTCAGCAAGGACTCATAACCACATCCCCTCTTTCACAAGCAGTCTCACTAGTCCCACGCTTGCTTGAGGAAATGCTTCAGAACTTCTCTTCCTATCCTAAAGGGTAATGGGGTTTATTAATCACTGTATTACTCTCTTCTTCCTCTGCTAGACTTTGCTCTCTGTGGAGTTACTACTGGTTTACAGCAACAGGCATCAAGTGAGGTTGCTAAGTCAGGCAGCTCAAAAAATAGCAATGAAACAGGCCACCCTGTTTCTCTGCCTTTTTTCAGCTTCTAGCTGTGTAACTTGGGATCTCCATGTAATTCCAGGGGTATTGACCTCCGATTTTTATATTTCTTGTCATTTAGACTATATTCTGTGTGTCCCAATGCTTCATCTTTTTGTATATCAGCTAATATTACTTTCTTCTTCACAGCTGTTTTATGCTTAAGTTCACACTCCTACTTGTGTCATTAAAACTGTAATTACTATCCAACTGTGCAAAGCACTTTGCAGCAGCAACATGGTAAATAAAGTTGCAGCACCTAGAAATACTGTCAAATGTTTGTAGTTAAAGAAATGCAAATCCTCCCGGTGTCTATTTTCTGTAGAAAATGGGGTGGGAGGGGGGAAGAGAGTAACATACTTTTACATCACAGAATACAGAGGGAGCACATACAAAAATGTAAATTATGGGGAAAATCCAACTTAATTGCATGCCAGCATTTCAAAGCCAAGGTTATGTACTTCTGACATCAATGGCACCCTGCTGGCCAGCATCCTACCGCTCCCTCCAATTCCCATTTAAGTAATTACCAGACATGGAAGAACAACTACAGCTAAGCTTAAGCTAACTCCCTCCCTAAACTGTGGGCCAGTCATCAATAATTTTGATTTTGAGAGCCTTTCTGTTGATTTTAGATTTTGCTACTAGTACAGTTGTCTTAAAGCAAAGCAAAGCAAACACTCATTTCATAATTTGCTTTATTTCTGCAAACAGTATCTTTGTTTTCCCTGCTAGCGCATGTTCCTGTCCTCTCTGGAGGTGTTCCTTTGAGGCTTCAGATCCATGATAAAGGGATGAGGCTGTAAGACATCCTTGCCCACTCATTCAAGCATAAGTTATTGAACTATGTCCACAGTATCTCATATTGGCTCCCCTTTCCACTACTGAAATTCCACAGATGGTCAGTCCCTCCTGAGGTATTCAAAACAGGTAGTCAGTAACTTATGGATGTCTTGGCTTCCTGACTCTGCATGATGATAATGGAGGAATTGCAGGAGTTTAGAATTTGTCATTTCCACTTCCATGTGCAACAGAGGTGAAAGAAATGGGGAACTTCACCCCAGCTGCCTACTAAAATCCAGCTTTAGAAGAGCTACGCTTGTATTACTCAGCAAAGTCTAAGCTGTACATAAAGACTGCCAATCACAAAGCTAGTGGTTAAAAATTGGCAGGGACTGACATAAAAGATATTAATCTTCATTTTCTTACTTTAATCTGCTCACTGATTCTTTCAAATAATGTCAGGGACAGTATCATTAATTTTTTCCATGCTGTTTGAGAAGAGGGCGTAGAACAAATACCTCAGCATGTAAAGAGATTACATTAAATTCAGTATTTCCTCTTTGGTCAGGTGGGTCAGTCCTGGCATCGATCCATTTTGCTTTCATAAGCGTAAGACCTTAGAGGACTTTTCAGTTTACCCCACCCTAAACATTAAAACAAAGCTAGCACAGCTTTGTTTAATGTTTTGAAGCCTGCCTAGCTCCAGCAGAGTGTATCCCGTATTTATTGCTACCGAGCTCTTCTATGGATATGACCGTAAATTCTTTCTGCTCAGCGATCTCACCCCAGTCATGTGCTGGCGGAAGCAGCTGACTGGCCTATCCCTCCCATCACATCCTTTGGTATGGAGATGAGATCTTTCTGAAACCAGAGCATATAGAAAAGATGCCACGAGCAAACAGGTGTTTTCAACAGGCAGGAAGGAAGGGAGAAAAATAAATAAACCCAAGTCGGCAAGAGAGGAAGGCGGCTGTGACACACTGTCCTTGCTTTCTAATATCTTCCATTTTGAATCTTATTCCAGCCCTGCTACCGCCAAATCCTGTGTGTCTCAGATACAATGAAAGGGCTTTTGTCTGATTTAGACAGTAGGACTTGCAAGTTATATTTAAAACAAATAATAATAAAACAAAGGGAGAGTCATTCAATAAAGGAAAGTTTGCCCAGCAAGTTTTCCTGTGGATAACCTACACCAGTGTTTGCTAGCTCTGCAAAACTAACCAAAGGTCTACAAGTCACACGGGCTTTTTTCCATATTGCTAAAAAAAAAAAAAGCTTTGTGTTGAACAAATATTTCAGTTGTTGCTGCAGCAGCACTCCTTTTGTTTATGACCTTTGATGTATATTTATGTAACCTTAGGTCTAGAGCCAATGAAAAAGGGTTCGGGTTTCTTTCACTAAAAATTTTAGCTTGTATTTAAAAACAAAACCAAAAAGCCTAGCCCTTTCTCACAAAAAAGACTAACTCAAAAACTTGTGTAACAAAGATCTTTAAAATCTGTATCTTGTTTTAGCATGTTAAAAAAAAAAAAAAAAAGAGGTTCTGTTTAAAGTAATTTCCTGTCAATACTTACACTAGTATCATAATGAAAATTTAGCAGACTGCGTCACTGACATCAATACTTTTGCTTCAAAGCCTACACAAATGCCCACACATGTTCATATACTGTCTGAACAGGGCAGTATGTAGATGTTGTTGTAAGAGAAGGGTAAGAACTGTGGGTTTGTTTTTTTTTAAAAAAAAATGCTCAGATGGATTTCCCTTTTTGTCCCATTTTAGGAGTAAAGTAACTTTCAAATTATACTTTCCAGTTGGTGCAAAACTAGCCAGATCTACTTGGAATTATCATTGGAATTTATACAGTTGAAACCAATCAGAACTAACTGAATAACTGTGCCAAGCAAAGGCTTAAACAAGGTCACCAAGTTTAGCAGGAATGTGAAAGAAAAAGTGTATATGGTGTCTACTAAAAATACTGGTTTTATATACGACCTTGGAGTTCAATAAACTTGGGCTTTAAATTCATTGCAAGCCAAGTAGTCCTGAAGCAGTGAAATCTCACAGGGGACATGGCTGCCTATTTCCAAGCATGAACTTTACTCCCAGAATCACTACTTGCTCGTAGGGATATGCTGGGTCACCCTGATGCTTCAACACCTTCACTTCTGTCCGTGCCACAAGCAGAGTTTTTGCTGCTTCAGCACTCAATCTTAGCACCCTCTATACAGCCTGGAAATGAGTACATGTCAAACTACCGAACAGTGAAAGTACACGCCAATCTGTATGATACAAATAACTACATATGGTTATACAGTAAGGACATCAGGAAATTCAGAGCAGAAGAGAACTGTCAACAGGTCATATTTTGAGATCCAGATTCAGAAGTGATGTAATGAGGAAAGAAAAGGTCTTCTGCGTGATTCCCTGATATTTCCCTTCGGAAGCTCGTCAGTGCACTTCTGAGAAAAGCCTCCTGTACTCAGTAAGGCTCTTTCACTCTTAAGGAATTTGGAAAAATCTCTCTGCCTGGAAAGTCGGCATTGATGATAGCTGTGCCCTGTTAGCCATGCTCTCCCTCTTCAAGGTTAATTCTGCCATTCACTATCTCCAGGAATCTCTTTAGCAAGCTGAATAATACTTGTTGGCCATTGTCAAATAAGAAACGGCATTTCTGACTTTGATTCAGGCTCTCAGAATGAATGAAAGGCAAGGACAGAAGCTAGAAAAATGTTTTAAAGAACCAGAAAGAAAATATACATGTAACGTATACACCACAAACCCAGCTACGTTGGCATTCGAACTGCCCTAAATTCCGTTTAAATCTTTAGACAAAATCATTTCAAATAAAGGAGGAAGTTGATGTTTCGAGCCATTATCTTGGCTTTTTCTTGAGACACCAATATTTCAAAAGCAGAAGATGTGTGTACAACTTCAACTATCAGCTTTCTAAATTGATTTCTCCCAGTTAAAATCCTTTTCACTGTTATTGTTCCTAATTTCTGAAGAATCACAAGACTCTTACTTCCACTGACAGTCAGAGGCAGTATCAGGATAGAAGAACTAAATCCACGTGGAGAATTACTAATTGAGTATAAAAACACAGGTGGAAGCAAAACCTAAATTTCCCCCCTTTTTTTTATAATAGCAAGGAAAATGTTGCTTCTAAACAAACTACTTTTGTCTATACGTATATATGACAACCTTCTACCCCTAACATGCAATTGGGTTGTTACAAGGAAGAGAAGTCAGCATCTGAGATCTGTCAGACTGACCAATCTCACACATCTTCTCTTTAGGCTGTATCTCACAACTGAGGCACAACACACAACACTGTATCCTGTCTATTCCTTTATTGTCTTCTGTGCCGAGGCAGTCGGCTGGCCTAAGCTAGGGTTCGCTGACCGCATGCATCAGGTCCACCGGTACTGGAAAGAGGTCATAGCACTGTACTGGAGCTGGACAAGCGCCTCTAGACAAGATCCCATCTTGAGATGAGCCCTGCTGGAAGCCACAATCTGCTTCTGCAGCATTATACCAAAGCCCTTCTTTATTACTTGATAGGCTGTATTCCCTTCCTGAAGCCCAGAGTACCAGCCTGGCGTGTACTGTGCGATGTTACTAGACAAGGACGTGCCCTGTGAGAGGAGAGGGGAAAAAAGGACAGTTCCATTCTAACAGTATAGTTAACACATCATTCTGTTTGAAACTTGAAAAGTCAATCTGGATTTCTTTTCCTCAGTAGCAATGTGCAGGCAGTTCTTGTACTAAAATACACGGTTAATAACCTACCTGCGAGATACACTGTCCAATTACAGGGAAAATATTCTAGATACAAACATGCTTTTCAAAGGATCAAGAGAAAGCCTTCAACAGACTCACTGGGAAGGTTACAGCCTAACTCAAAATACAAAGGAGGCTGTAATTTCTTCACAGGAAAGGATAATCTACCCCGTGGTGCTGGCAGGCCTACTCGCCGTCCCTTCTGGCTCTAAACCACACAGATACATGTTAAGGCAGGTAACAGCTGGAGAGGAGGAACTTGCCTGCATAGAGAAGACACTAATAGATTATTTTTTTTTTTATTCTTATACCTTGCTCAGGTGAACCTCTGGAAAGTAGCTATGTAGCATCAATACCGTCACAATAAGGCAAAGTTGCCTTCAGAAAAGCTTCCTTACCCACCTACCTACACTTTCTACATTTTTGAAATGCACTAAATCTAGTACAAAATAAATCAAGCCTGAGATTTTAAAGGACCTTTCTGTATGAAACACCTTAATTTAAATTCACCCATTGGAGTGCTCTTACTGGAGTTCTGGATTTTATTTTTTATAAGATTTTTACATTATTTGAATTTTACCCTGGAAAGCTAAGAAACCCCATATGCCCTATTTTATTACCATGTACAATTCACCCAGAATAAACTCTGAATGAAGTAGATGGAAAACTTCACATTTTTTTTACATTCATTGCACTCAGTGGATTCCTTCCTAGACTAAACAGCAACACCCATCAGTCACATCCAGTGACCAGCAGTGGGTATTGAGACAGATGTCTGTGACCAACAGCAGAATCAGATCTGTATTTTATTTGCCGTACAAAAATGCAGAGAGATAAAGGACCTGTTCTGAGGCAGAAATCATTCAAATATAAAAATCAATGTGCAAATGATTTGGTGAAACAGTTTGGTTTAGAACTTCATAATCACTTTAACAGTCCCTAATACTTGACCTGAGCAGAGGCTGTCGAATTTTTCAACTAGAATAGTTTGTATTCTAGTGAGAGAAGGGATGTAGGTGGTGTTTTTTTCCTTACAAAAATAAATATTAAAGAGAGAAAAAGGTAAAAAGGTATTGGAAGACATTTGAAATTAGAAAGTCTGTCACAGAGACATGAAAATTGTGGAGGGAGAGGGGGGAAGGAGAGTAATTAGAAAAGTTCAGTAAAGATTCAACATCACACACCAAAAGATTAGTGCAGCATAACATACAAAGCTGATGTGGTCTTAGGTCCATAACCGCTTGTTAGGTCTGTGTGTCTTTATCAGTTTGTTACATTATTTGCATTATAATTAATTTTCATCTTATCTAGAGAAGTTTACTCCGGTTCCCTTTTGCACTATGCCTTCAGTTTTATGCTTATGTGTTTTTTGGAGTCTTAGACACCAACTTTCCTTTTGATTTCTAAACAAACACTATTTATCCTTTACAATTTTCGGTATTTTAAACTGGTTTTATATTCTGGGGATACATCACCAAGCAAAGATTCACATAATGACTTTGGGACTCTATCGGGGTGGATAACCATGGAGTAAGGCTTGGACTGAGATAGAACTATGGAGTCTGCCTCGGCCAGGCCAGATTGAAGGTAGTGCTGGTGTGAATCACCTGGTTTAACAAACGGACAAGTTAAGAACGGATTAGGTGAATTAGTTCAATTCAGTAACACAGGAGTATAGAGAATACAATGTATGCCTCCCTAACAAATAGCCGGGAGGTTGGTTTCTTTGTAGACTGAAGCTTGCTATAGAAGGATTAGTTATTTTTGGAGGAGCACATGATGAAAATTGTATGCAAGTTTCTCAGAAAAATGGTATATGATCTAAACTTACACGAACTGTTCGTACAACTGTACTTTAGTCCTTGAACAGACTTTACATAACCATTACAAAATAAGTTATTTTAAAAGTGTTTGACGTGAAGAACTCCCATATAATGGCGGCCTTATGTTAGAAACCAAGATGTCTGCTGATCCTCAGTGTTGTATTAGCAAGAGTTTAATTTGCATAGAGTTTTATTTTTCAGTTCTATAGCTGTTGTCCAGGAATGAAACGTATCATAACGAGGGCCACCACCTCCAAGAGCAGGGCGTTTAGCATCTAGATAAACAAGTTTTGCCTTTATTTCACAAGTAAGCCTGACAGGATTTTCTAAAAGTTAATAACCGGGAGGTAATACGCCTCTCGTCTTCGGAAAGGTACCTCGGTCGAAAGCCAAGCTCTACCCACGAACTACCCCTTTATTCCTGAAAGGCCCCTTCTCACACCATCGGGAGCCGACGGCTGGCGGCTGCAAGCGCGGCAGGGCAGGCCGGGCTCTTGGCCGAGCGGCCGG
>VWZK01006779.1:90708-105974 GCA_013396935.1 Baryphthengus martii
CGGGAGGCTCGGCCCGCTCCGCTGAGGCCGCTCGCCTGGCGGGGCCGAGCGCCGCGCTCCTCCACTTGTGCTCTTCCATTTCCCTGTCGCACCCTTCCTGTGCGGAGCGCCATGTGGGAGTACCCCGGCCCCGCGGAGCCCTGGCTGCGCGGCCACGTGGAGGCCTCGATTGTGGGGAGGGAGAAGGTGCTGTCCCTTGCGTGTCGCACAAGGAAGTCGCTTGTGCTGCAAGAAGGAATGGCAAACGGGGGTTGCGGGAGTGGGTGAGCTCTCGTGGTGTGTCCGTGAAGTATTTTGCCGTATTTGTTGAGAGGCAGTATGAGGATTGCGGATGATGACCAGGCGACACAATTAAATCTTGCTTGGCTTGACGTTCTTAGAGTTAACAACTGTAGAAATTAAATTCAGGCTGTAACCTGCAAAGGTTAACCTTACGCAAAGGTAACAGAGGATCAGGAGATTTTGTCACTGGCTGTAGTATACTGTACGCAGAATTGAGTAAAAGGAATTGATTCAGCATACTGCGTGCAGAAATGAGTGAAAGGAATTGATTGACTGTTCTGAAGTGTTTCGACCGCTTCTGCTGCATCCTTTGGAAATATATACTTAACGTTGAAACCTTGGAATAAAATTACCTTCAAAATCTTTACTTATCTTTGTCTTTTTTGGGGGGCTTCTGTAGAAGTGTTTATACTTGCTAGCTCTTAAACTTGCCTCTGAGCAAAAGTTGCCTGAGTGAGAAATAATTGTGGTTAGTAGCACTTTAAACACTGCATGTATTTAAGTAACAATCATCCGAGTTTTTTTATTAGGATGGGATGTCATACGATAATACTGAGGGAGCATGTGATCCATGAGGCCGTGATACAGCATTGAGAAATGCACACTGGAAAGCCTGGTTAGTTTTCAGAAATGTGGGAGCAATTGCCGTCTAGTTAACACTAAATCCTGGGATGCTTTGGGTAGTAGTAACTGATAAAACGACATAAAAATGGAAAACTGCGTACAAAACAGGTATCCTATTAGGATAAAACTTTAAAATTTAGTTTTTAACATTCTGTTTTCAGAGAGAATGCGTTTGGATTTTCTTTCACCTAAGAATTTGCTTTCCATTAGATGAGGAAGGGAATAGGTATTCTGTGTGGACTGGTGAGGCGCACACTCCACAGCAAGAATTAGAATTCGTAATGGCTGTTTCTTAGGCTGGTATGATAATGTGAAAAAATGGAAAAGTTCTGTGGTTCCCAAGAACACTGAGACCAGTGTGACTACAGACTTTCCTAACTAGATTTTGTCTCTAAAATGACCTAAAGTGGAATTGGTGGTAGTGTCCTGCAGTGCTTTCCTTTAAACTGCTTTCAACACTTACTTTAGAGAAGAAAAGGTAACGATTCATGCAGTCTGTTTCTAAAAGGGAATGTGGCCGGTATAACCTACATTAATTGTGTATGCTTTCTGAGGCTGATGGTGGCAGTTCCACAGGGAAAGGTGCCTTAATGCCCGCACAGAAGGTGGATGTAGGAGCACATGCAATTGCCTATCTGTAATAGGCAACATGAAAGGAAATTCTGCCTATATAAAGAAATTCTCCAAATGAGGTCTGTTTTAATTAATATTCTTCTTTCAGGCTGGTTTAAATACAAAATGGATATTGAGTTTGGAGTATGCATCCAGTCAGTCACAAAGTGGGCAATTACAAAAAAGTTGTGGTTTATAACGCTCACAGGCTCAGCTGTCTTAACGTTTGTTTTTCCCATTAAAAAAAATACCGAGCGAAAGGGGATCATCAGGGTAATTCAGGCACGTTCCGGAAAGTGAAGTTTATGTGAAAAAGCACAGATCCTGGTGCTGACCTTCTACTACAGTGCTTGGAATTACTCCTTTTTATATCTCAAAGAAATATTTCTGTGACATTGTAGTAATATCCATTTTACAGGATTGTATCATGAAAAGTCAGGATCCTGAGTGTTGAGTGTGTGTGCTGCCTAGGCCTTACGTCTTAACAAACCACTCCTTTTGAATATTCCATGGGACACCCTAGTATGGTAATACACTTTTTGTGTAGTTTGACTTAAATAAGATAAATGTAGACACCTGGAGAAAGGAAGATACCCAACCTGGCATAGATTTCCTTTTTGGCCTTCACTGTAATTGAAGCAATTGTGATGTATATATTTCATCATGCATTTTCTGCAAAGCAATGGCTGATTCGAGTAGGAAGAAACTCTGAAGTAGTGTGCAGATCACATGAACTTCAAACTTGGGTGTATGTAGTCCCAAAGGAAGTATGTGTGGACTTGTTTGCTTTAGGTGTCCACTTCTAACGTCGTTTGATCATGATTGTGCCTATTGTAATGACTTTTATTCCTGTCTCTACATTTTACAGACGTGGAAGTTTATTTTGAATGTATGATGGGCACTTGATAAATCAATGCTGAAATGAATCAGTCTGGATTTGGAAACCGTTACGTGTTTTCACCAGATGAAATTACTGAATTAAAATACACAAGCTACTTTAAACTCCATGAAAGTTTTGCTGTAAATTAAGGTTTGGTCCTTAACTATAGTGGAATTTACTGGAAAGATCATGGCATCTTTACAAACTATTCTACGGAATTGGGGATGGACAGGCATAACTGCGTGTGTCAGCAATCAGAATGATACCAGAACAAAAAAAAAATCCTTTCTCTCTTCTTGTCAGAGCACTTGCTATTTTACAGCTTGTTTTCAGAATTGTTAAATGAATACATCCTGAATTTTTTCTTAACACCTTTAAAAATGTCAGTACAAGTTTCAAAGGAAGGCTTAATTGGAGCTCTTCTGTTCTTTGCACAGGTATGCTTTTCATAGAATTGAACTTAAGGTACAAGGAGAGTTCTGTGAATGCTAAAAATGTGTATCTTTTGGGAAGCAAATTCTGTTCTCCGAATGTGAGGAAAATCTGTAACTTCCTGCTTTTTTGTGGGACTCAATTCAGAGAGCAATTACTTGAAACAATTTTGGAAACAATTTTGTTATCTGAGAAGTATTTATCTTTGGGGGTGGGCTACTGAAGTTGTCTTAAATGGGAATTTCCGTTTGCTGATTAGAGGCCCGAAGTAACACCTGATGCAGAATGAATTTAGATAGGTTTCAGCAGGTCTTCAATTGCAACAGATACTTGAAATACACCTAATAAAGTCTGGTAAGGAAATGTGTACCTATTAGGCACACACTTGTGTACATATTAGGCACACACAATAAAAACAAACCTTTTATTTTTCTTTTTTTTACATTTCAAAAACTGATTGAAATGGTGGAAACCATGTCCTGCCTACATTATAATCTAAAGGGATGAAAAGTATGCACTGCATCAATCCCAGCTATTGATAATATTCTATGTGCTATTGCGTCAGTGCTGTTTTGCCAGTTTTTTGGCATGATAGAAGTCTGAGGAGTAAAGAAGTAGAAAAACAGTTTCTTGAAGTCACTTGTATTTTGTTACCTCTTGTGGTAATCCAAACCCTCTACAGATCTTAATACCCAAAAAGCTGAAAGCCAGCATGAAAGACTGAGAAGATGATGGTTTCCTGATGTCGATCTCAAAAGCTTACGAGAAGAAGGAGTGTTGAGATTGTATGCAGGATGTTGTACCCGTGCTGGGGGACATGATTCATTACACTGGAAATGTTCTAATTTTCTAGGTATGGCATCGTGCTGCCTCATCTTTCCATTTTGTGACTTGCCTGTTGCAGCAGAGGAGGAATGACTCAGCTGTTGCCTTTTCTCTCTCAGCTTTTGATGCCCTAGGAGCTTCATTCTCATCTAGCTATCACCTTATCTATAGATTGCTGCTTTCCAAAGCAGTAGGATGAGTGAAGAAAATCTGCTGGGTTTACTAATGCAAAGTCAGACTGCTATTAAAATGGATGGACCTATTAGAGAGTTGATAATTGCATTGTCTGTTGGAGAGCCTGGACGTTGGTTACATTTCCCTATTAGTGCTGCTCTGTGAACAACAGAAACACAGTTAAGAAATATTCCTGAACAGATCTTGAACATCAGCGAAATTAACGTAGCGAGTTGTGGATCGGTTTGCTTATGTTTATTAGAAATTTTTGGCAGTGAAAATAAAATTAATATCCAGGTTTGTTGGGAGGAAGGGAGGCTTGTTTGATTTTGTTACTTTTTTTTGTTTGTTGTGGGCGTGGTGTTGGGTTTTTTTGGTGTTTTATTTTGGAGAGCAGTCAAAGAGAAATTTAATTTTTGCTTGTGCAGAATATATCTGTGTTTTTATGATTAAGTTTGCTATAGAAACCCACCCCTCTTCTTATGTTGACAGTCAGATCATCTGGATATTAAAGTATCAAGTATGTACAAAATTTCGAATATGAACTAGTGAGGAGTTAGAGCCCTGTGACTTCTGAATTCTTAAGAGGTACAAAAAATTGTCTTCTGTAAGCATTCAATTTGGTGCTTAAATGATAGAGACTTCCTTTTGAAAGCATTGATATTAGGTAGCTAAACTGATCTAGAATTGGGATAAAGTCTGCGTAATACTGTAAGTTAATGAATAACAAATGTTCATGTCTGAAATTCATTAATCAAATGAAGTCCTATTGAAGTATTCCTGTGGTTAGTCTTTTTGTGAGATAAAATGCACACCAGAGATAAAAAGCTCTTTAGGTTAAGAATATATGAAGAAGTTTTATTGCAAGACTGCAGGGTTTGCATAAAACGATAAGTTTGTGCAGTGTTTTCTGCGTTTAGGTTATAAATGCTTTAGAAATCATTTTCAGTCACAAGTCCTAGTAAGGACCACTATAATAAAACATGAATTCCAGACAGCTGCTGTCATACAGCCTATAGACACCAAGATAGATATCTCAAGATTACCTGACGTACCACATTTGTAAACGGATCTTTGTGTATTCTTATTGCAGCTGCATTTTATGACTGCGGTGTGATGATTATTAATGGGCAAAAAGAATACCTTGAATTCTGAAGGATAACTGTAAATGATAATTGATTTACAGCGGATGATTGAGTATCTATAAATAGCGCCTCTTTTAACCAAGGTAACTGCTGCTGTGTAGCCATGCTTAGGTTGGAGTATCAAAGCAAAACAAAGGAAGAATATGCATTATCTCCAAGGTAGTGTCCTCCAGTAGTCGTTACTGAATGTGATTCTTGATGTGGATTTTTTCTGAGTAGTATTTATATCTTTTTTTTGCATTGACTTTCCTTTTAATTAGAACTGAGTAGCAGTGTACCCCAGGATGACTGATTCTAAGGTGGTTCATGATAGTAAACACATGTCATTTGTACAACTGAAAGTTGAATTTAACTCGCCTTGCAAAATGACTAATAATACCACAACCAAGTGTTTCCTATAGGGGGAAATAATGAGCAGGTAGGAATCTTAAGTCTCTTATTTTGCCACTGTAGGCACTACTTCATTCATACCAAACACAGAGCAGTCCAAAAGACCTTCTTTATCACGGAGCGGAATATCGTACTCTGTTTTAAGTGATGATTATGTTGCTTCTCCTGGCTCTGTACAATTTCTATAATGTATTCATGTAAAGAAAGGCCTCTTTTCATCAGGACTTCGCTAGCTTGATAATACTTTCACTTCATGAAATGCAAACCGTATCATTTAGGCTGTATTTATTGGCTAGTTCTGTTTGCAGCACACAGAAGCATTTTACTTTTTGCTGACCTTAATGTCTGTGACTGGAAGACAGTATCTCAGCCTAGAAGAACAATTCTAAATTGTACTAGCTTATATTAAAACTTGAGAAATACACTGTTGGGCTGCAGTCCAAATAATGTGGACACACTGCTGCATTTTTATGCTAAAAATAAAATATTCCCATTTATTTGATGTCTGATACAATATGGTAAACAGGATAGACTTTCCATCACTCCTGTTCTGAACTGCATATTGAGGCAGTTGTCTTGCAGAGGCACTGTATTATTTTAACAGTGCTTGAATTGTCCAGTTGCTCTCAAGATTTGTGCCGTCTTTAGTAAATATGCAGTAGTTGCAGGAGGATGTATGTAGAAAATTCAGGTTTTTATTGTAATATGCACGTAGCTAATTCTTAATGCTTATAATATAGTCTAGACTTATATTTTATTTGCATGTTATTGAAGAAGAATTTCCTCCCATACTAAAAATTGGTATTTTTGCAGTTACTGTCTGTGTTCTACAGGTAAGGGATTGAGTTTTGTAAAACCTGTAGTCTAAATTCTTGCATCTGTATCTTGCAGAGAGTTTCAGAGTCCCAGCAGAAGTTCATTTTTATTGGCTCTGGGCAGAAATTCTCAAGCTGGCTTTTACTAACTATACATGCTCAATAGTAGGGAGAGGAATGTGAGAGTTTTATGCTGACTCTTAACAGATTAAGATGAGGTGTTTTAATAAGAATGCAACTACTGTAGCAAATGACTATTACTCATTTCTGTTTTCTTTGTATCAGACTTTATGGTTCAAATTAATTGCAGTAAACAGTTCTACAAGGCAATGCCTTTGAAGCCCATACTTCATCTTCTATTTCCCATAAAAACTCCTGTCTTGTCAGTGCTAAGTGGCTGCATTTGTCTAGTTAAAAGAGTGTCTTGAGGAGCACTTTTGTACCTTTGATGCATACGAACACCTGTCATAATAGAACTGCAGTATAGTTGGAGCCAAGAACTCCTTAAAAATACGGATTTAACATTTTAATATGGTGTTTTTTTTGTTAATTGGACTATGGACAAAATTAAAATGGTGTTTTGGAATAAGTGTACTGTTGTCAAGTTCTTAAAATATTAATAAATTTGAAAAAGGTAAATTGTCACTTCTTTAGGGAAAATTTAATGGGATTTTCTCACTGTAGCTTATTTGTTAACAATCAATTGAGAATGTGGGCACGAAAGGTGAAAGATTGATTACATTTTATAAACAAAATATTCTCAAAGTCAAACATTAAGAGGAGTATATTGTTTTTCAAATAAAAGGAATGTATCTTAACATAATTTTTTTTTTTTTTCTGAATTCTTCCCATATCTTATCAAGTATGTCACACAGTAGTTCCAGGCAGGGCTCAAATAATAGTGAAATACTGAAATTATACCTCACATGCTCTGCTCTTTTCTAACCTGTATATGCAGTTACCATTTACGTTTTTACTTTTCTTAACACGAAGCAAAGCAAGATCTTTAACATTTCCACCTCACAGTTCCAATACCAATAGTATGCTTTTTAAACATTGCCTTTACATTACAAAAGTTAAAGCTGAGTACTAGAAAGTACACGGAGTTTAATAAGAAATTTATAAATAGCTTATCAGACAGGAAAATATTTTTAAAGGATTTTTGCTTATTTGTTTTGCTTTGCTTTGAGGATACAGTTATGTTGGCCAAAGATAAGATCCATTGTTAGCCTTGCCAGATTTCCCCCTGTATTGAAAACTTCTCTGATCAAGGCCCGTGGTATTGCATTAGCTAGATACAAATGCCAAATACAGGCTTGAGTGCCAAATAGCCAAGCTACTTTTTGAAGTATTTCAACTCCTTAACCTGGCAATGAGGTGGCCTGCTAGGAAGCAACATGTTATTCTACTGACTAGATGCCATAAAAACTTAAGTGACTTTGAAGAGGATCAGAGGATTCACAAGAAACTCTGGTGTATCTACAAATAAGACCAGTAAAGCCTCAAACTCTACTAACAGCACACAAATGTTTAGCTATCTTCAGCTGTGGTTAGTTGGATTCAAAATTTGTCTGTTCTCAGGATTAAGCTCTCGTACTGTTTGTTTAATGATATTTTAAATTGAGCTGTTTTAAATGTTAAAAATAAGTTTGGAGGTGTAGATGGGCTGTAACTGTCTCTTCAGTAGATTTTAATCTTGCTGATGTACATCAGTGTCCTGTCAGTTTACCCTGGTGGTTAAGCCATCTTCTGCCACAGGTCTGGTGTGTAGTCTGTTAATTAGTTAAACATGTAATTTAAAATACAATAGTTTTAATTGGCTTGATTTTATAGAAAAGATGTGCAGGCCTGATCACGTAAGGCGTGTACTTTGGATAACTTTAATGTGATCACAGGTATTTTGTAATATGACTGTGATGGGCTCAGCGGACTCTGGAAGGGGATGATGTACTGTCAGGCACAGGACCAAAACGAGAGGGAAGGAAGGAGGGTATTTTTAGCAGAAAAATGTTGACTTTGCTATCCGTGGAATAATAAAGCGTTTGTTACAGAAACTCATGTTTACATTCCATGAATCTTACATATTTTTGATGTCGAACCTGTGAAATAATAGTCACAACTGAGTATTGACTCTTTGATTTTAGAGCCCGATTGTCATTTGGTTTCAGCTATCAGCAGCAGAGCATAAAACATCTTTCTCACAGAAATACAATAACTCATCATTTCAGCAGCAGGCTGTCAAACTATTTCTGTTTGTCGAAAAGAGAAAAACTTCAAATATCTTACATCACCCTTTGTGGAATAGGCCTTTTCATTACTTAGGGTGGTCATGTTCTTCCAAAACACTGAATTTGTTTTGAGATACACTTACTGATCACTTGTGTTAAAGGTTAGAGACAGCAAGCAGCTTCTTTTTTAAAAAAAAACCTGTTTTTGTACCATGGTATGACAGAAAATATTTTAAATATCAGTACTGGAAAGATAACAAGAACTTGGTTCACCTGCTTTTTAACTAAAATGCCATGACTTCTGTTGTGATCTTACTTGGAATGTGATGGAAGTTGCATATTTTGGTTCAGCTGGACATTTTCTTAGTGGATCTGCCTGTTGAAATCTATACGACTGTTTTATGTCACATGTTAGAATGCTTCAGTGTTAGTTCTGAATCTGCCAAGATGTCTTTACGAACGCTTTTTGCCTCCCACGATTATTGAGCAAAGACAGCTTTGAGAGCCCACTAACTCACTATCTGATTGGTTCCAGTAGCTGCTTGTTGTCTCCCAGATTTCCTTGACACCTACAGGAGAAGAAGCTGTTTTCTTGCCCTGTAAGAATAGTAATTCTCTTGGTTTGTACTCTGACAGAATGAGCTGAATGACATGTTGACAGTGGGCTTTATGAAAGTCTGTGCCGGTAGTTCACTAATTGCATCTCCCATTTAATAATATAGATTTGAATCAATGGTACATGTTGTCAAGTAAAAAATTTGCAATATCTAAATTCTAGAAATGGACTTTCATAATCACAGTTCACCAGACACTAATTTGGCATAGCGCATGTAAAAGAAACAGGTCTTAGTCCTATTTTTCCATGGACTTTACACTTGATAGCTTTTTAAAATTATATTTTTTTTTTAAATGTCAGTGAAGTCATCAACTTAATAGTAGACAAGCATCATTCCTTTTTGGATTGTAGCTGTGATAGAGAGTTTTTTATTATAGTAGTGTAGGAATGAAGCAGATATAAAAACACATGCCTTTTAACAAACTGCAAGTATTTTAACATAGCACAGGGATGAAATAGGTGTAGTGGTTTAAGTTATAGGAAGAGTAAAAATACTGCAACTGGTTCTAACACTTTATTGCAAAAACTAATGTAGTCTGTGTTCAAGGAAAGTTTGGAGAAAGTATTCTCAAGTGGTTTTTTTATAGGAAATTTGTCCACTGCTGTTTTTTCAATGTTATTAAAGTAGATTTTGAGTTGGCCAGTTATTTTATTTGTACTATACCCAAAATACCCTGTTAGGCTGCAGATCAACCAAATCTGTAAGCTGGTGTTGCCACCAAACGCAAGCTCCCTCTTTTTTGTTTGAACTGTGGTGTTTGTACAGCTGCACAGTGAACCAGATAGGAAAAGTTATCTATCTTGAAAATAATCTTTTTCTTTTTTCTAGGTGATTTTTCAGCAGAATCTAGTTGTACAGCTGCATGGTGAACAGCAAACAAATGTGCTCATATCCAAAAATGGTTTTGTGGGATTGGGAATGAATGAAAGAAGCAGATGGGGGAGGGCAGGATTGCTTTAAATCTTAACATAAGAAAAATATTTAAAATATTTGTTAAACATCATCCTTAGTTCTAAAAAAAACCCTGTTTCTTATTTTCAGCAGAAAAATAAACTACTAAAATGTGGGTGTAGCTGCTTCATGTTTTCAGGTATTGCATTCTTACAAGCACTGGTACCTTAGTAAGACCTAACTGCACAGTAGGATTATTGGCACAAAATCGAACCAGCTCCATTAAAACTTTTGTGCACTAATAGGTTTTGTATGGACTACATACAGTTTATATATGAAAGACTGAAAGTTAATTCTTGGTAAGCAGAACTAATACTTACAAAACTTTCAGGTGTTTTGATATTTTGTATTCTCTTGAGCCCTAAGAAGGATCTTGTACTCGACAATTTCTTGTAAGTGACAGTCCTTTTGAAGAAGGACTGTCCATTTTTTTTTTCCATTCAAACTAAAATAAATGCCCCTCTCTGCATAACTGAACTAGTAGATTGCTACTGCATTACTGTATTAGTTTAGGATCATTTCCTAGTGTGCTTTGGATCTGGCATTTCAAATACTTCATATTTCAGATTTAAAAAAAGTTTTCATGGTGTATTCAGTTATGCATGAATGCTTTCTGTACTATTTAAGTCTTATCTGGTATTAACTTAGCAAATATGGCTTGGATCAATTAGTTAATGGCCTGTTCTTACAGAGTGCCCCTCCTACTGGGCTGTAGAATTTCAAATGAATGAGTTTTACTTAAATCCACAAACCTGTTTCACTGAAATTGAAGAGGGAAGAAAATACAGGAGATGGGTGAGAACTAAAGTTAGAAATTGTTAACTAACTTTTTTGAACTCTGGCATGTTTTCCTATTTGTACATTTAGAAATTAACGTCAGCTAAGACTGGTAAAAAGTGATTATTATTTAATTAAATGCTTTTATGGCTTTCTTAAAGTGTATTTTGGTAACAGCAATATATTAAATTCACATTAATAATTAAAAAATAATTTATCTTAAAAATATGTGCTAGATTAATAGGACTTTATATTCTGGCATTTGTTAAAAACTTGAAATGTAAGAATTAAAGAGTAGATTCATTTGCGTTTTCAGATTCTAGCCTTTCTTTGGACTGAGTATTAATTAGTATGAAATACTACACAATTGTTGGAGTGGAAGTGGTGGGGGTCTGCAGTCATCTCTTCTGCATGTATGGTAGAGTAAATACCCACAACGTAAGAAAGAATTTTAAGTTTTTATGAATTGTAAGAAAAACTGTTTATGTAGTTAGTAGCTCTGTTTCAAAAAGGTGTTTTTCCTCTCCTCAAAAAATTCCCATTTCTCATAGAACTGTTAGAGCAGTTCTTAATAGAAATTAATTACTTAAGTGCTTAACTTTTCAGTGCTGAACAAAGAGAGCATCTTAGTTCAGTAAGAATACTGCTTTGTCTTTAACACCTTTTGTCTTTCTCAGTTGTCTCTTACCTTAGCTGAAGGATTTGTTTGATATTTTTGTTTGTTGTAAAACTTCTGGTTGCTCATGAAGTCTTGCTAAGGCACTGCACTAATTGTGCCATTCAAGCTGAGTAACTGCATAGAGGAGTCAGAGGTATTTTACAAAGATCTCTTCTGCAGATAGGAAAAAAAAAAAGGGAGAACATTCTTCAGAGAAAGCAAGGAAAGAATTTTGAACAAAAAGAGAAGCTAAAATATCTTGAGAGAAGCACGGGAAGGTGAGAAATCCAGTGCATTTCTGTTACAAATATTTCAGGTTATTAACACTGTTGGGAGCAGACAGGAAAAAGTGAGGGGAAGAAAGCTGGTCGCTTAAAATGTTGTTAGCATTGTACATTAACAAAAAATGCTCTAGTGTGTGGGTTGCAAATACTAAATGGTAGATACCACTTTCAATCGAGTGTGAATTTTGTATGACTACATTATTTGCATTGGTGTTCATTGTTTTAAGTAAAGCCTATCAAACTAGTTTTCTAGTTTCAGTGAAGCAGTTGGTGATAAACAAAAATGTCCCCCAAAATCTTGTTCATATTCCAGGCTTTAAATGAAGTCTTCTCAAAAATAAAGTGCTATAAAAGAACAACAGATGAAATAGTATGCACTGTGGATGGAAAATTTTCAGGAATCCAAGGGAAACTGAATTGAAAAAGGCTGTAAAAAAAACAACCGTCTATTATCAGAGGTACATTTAGTTTTTTAGATGAAATATCATAGCAGACAGTGGTTTCCCATAGAGATACTGTCAGTTTTCCATACCGAAGAGAACTCTTGACTGCTGCACTGCTCAGGTACTTTGACCTCAAGTCTCCGATTTAATACGCAATCAGTACAGGCTTTAGTACGAACGGTTTGCTGGCCTTGGTGAATGAGGAGGGGAGGGGATGCATCTCACAGCACTGCCTGCCATTTCTGGGCTGTCACTTGGTGTGGCAGAACTAGTTCTCTTACCCCACTCTAAGTTTACATGTCTGTTCTAACTGTGGCTTTGCTTAGGGGAGAGTTGTCCCACTGCCTGAGGGCATCCTGAAAGCCTTCTCTCGTTCTTGTTTGCAGTTTAGCAAATAGAGTAGGTGCTGCTACTTCCAGCTCTGGCCTACAGGTACCTTACTTTTTTACCCAACCCGTAGACTGCTAGGAGATGTTCTCCCTCCTGTGTGTCCCTGTTGGGTGCCCCACAGACACTGAGCTACAGAGGAAGGTGGGGGTGGGGGGGGGTTGGAGGGAGAGGGCACAGCAGGGAATCAAATGAATGAGTAAAATAAGGCAAAGGCTGATGGCAATAATGGGCAGAAGCTTTTTCGCCTTTGGTGTAGCCTTGTCCTCAGGCTGCCCTTCCATATTCCTTTGAAGGGATTTGAGAGTCTTAATGTTCATATATTGAGATCAGCTATTTATAGTTCGTCTGTGCCACTGAAGCATTGAATTTGGACTTCAGCTTTCTGCTATTTTACACATACAAACACTGCCTGACAGGTTAAAGATGGCAGTTATAATTGGCTAGAGAATAATGAAGCTTGTTTAAAAAGGAACAAATAAATAATCAGTTCTTAATAGTTGTTCTGTTTGAGACTCTTTGAGTACTTTTTTTTTTGTGTCTTTGTTCTGTAACAAAAACTACAATAGGAGATAGAGAAGATTATATAATAGAAAGTTAAAAATACTGTGCTAGGATTATTACTATTTAAACTGAAAATAGTGGGACATCTAATTGATTTTGAAATTGATCTGATAATACTCAGCTCTTTTATTTCAGCAATGAATCATGGTCGTAGTTTACAAATTATTTTAACCATTGGGGCATGGAGAAAAGGTACCATTCAAAGCTAAATTCCACAATTAGGGATGCATGACTAAAGTTTCAAAGTAATGTATTAGTAGTATTGTATGAGACAGTCACATGAAAAAGATCATGAGGTTGTGAAAAGGATTATGATCATGCTTTAGTCATGAATTTCCTGGTAGAGATATTTTAGTCTGGATCCTGCTTGTTTAAATGAGAATAATTTGACTTCGCTTGTTCTGATTATATTACCATTATGTAGCAAAGGGGGAGAAAGGGTGTCTTGCATACAAAAGCAGTATCCTTTGAGTAGCTGAATTTTACCTAAACTTGAGATGCTGTTTTCTGTACTGAGAAACTGAATTTAAAAAGATACTGAACAATTTGCTAGAGCATTACAGTATAGTGCATGTACTTACCTGCTGCGGCTGTCTTCTATGCAAACATAAGTAAGTTTATCTTTCTCCCGGGGCTTTCATTTCTCTTGCATGTACCTTAATTGCTTCTTCCAGATCCTGAACCTGCTCTTCACATTAATTAACATTCAACGTTGTAAATCCTCAGTTGATGAAAATCAGCATATTCCTATAGAAATGTGGAGCTTTGTTGATCTGTCACCAGCCATACTCCTGATCCAGTACCTTTGCTTACTGCCCGAATGTTTCTGCTTCCTGGGATGATGTAAGTCACAGAGCCCAGGTTCTCAAGCCTGTGTGAGAAAGACCGTATGTTCTTTGTTTAAAGGTTATGGAATGAGTTTTCAGACTGTTATACAGTCTGAGGGTTGACTCAGTCCAGTGATTCTTGGATAAAGATTTGCAACCCGTTTCTTTCCACTCCATTAGTAACAACTCTGTACTTGCCAGTTTCCTTGAAGAAGAATGGAAGAAGCTTCCGGAAGGTGCTTTGCGGTGCTTTTAACATTTCTGTAGTTAACCCAGTGATGCATTTATAAGAACACTAAGAATGCCTTAAATAGGGCCCATGAGTGAAAAAGATTACATGAAAATAGTATCTCAGTAAATTTTGGGGATGAACTCATCGTATTAAATTACTTGAAATGGTTTGTCACAGCACTTAAATCAGTAACTGGAAGGCTGGAGACAAAGTGCAGTCAGTCTAGACTGATGATTGAACAGTTGTTTATGGAAAATAAAAGATTGGTATTCAATGATTACCCATTGATGTATCCAATGTCCCTGGAATCAGTTTTCACAGAATCACAGAATTGTTGAGGCTGGAATAGACCTCCCGAGATCAAGTCCAGCCTATGACCCAACACCACAACACCTAGCTAGACCATGGCACTAAGTGCCACATCCAGTCTTTCCTTAAACACCTCCAGGGATGGCAACTCCACCACCTCCCTGGGCAGTCCATTCCAGTGCCTAATGACTCTTTCTGTGAGGAAGTGCTTCCTAATATCCAACCTAAACCTCCCCTGGCGGAGCTTCAGGCCATGCCCTCTTGTCCTGTCACTAATTGCCTGGGAGAAGAGCCTGACCCCCACCTGTCTGCAACTTCCTTTCAGGTAGTTGTAGAGAGTGATGAGGTCTCCCCTGAGTCTCCTCTTCTCCAGGCTGAACAACCACAGTTGTTCCCTCAGCCTCTCCTCATAAGACTTTCCCTCCAGTCCCTTCACCAGCCTCATCGCTCTCCTCTGGACTTGTTTCAGCACCTCAGTATCTTTCTTGAAGTGAGGGGCCCAGACCTGCACACAGTACTCAAGGTGAGGCCTCACCAATGCCGAGTACAGGGGGAGAATTACATCCCTACTCCTGCTGGCCACACTATTCCTGATACAAGCCAAGATCCCATTGGCCTTCCNACTCCTGCTGGCCACACTATTCCTGATACAAGCTAAGATCCCATTGGCCTTCCTTGCCACCTGGGCGCACTGCTGGCTCATGTTCAGCCGGTTGTCAGCCAGTATTCCCGGGTCTCTCTCTGCCTGGCCGCTCTTCAGCCACTCATTCCCTAGTCTGTTGCACTGCCTGGGGTTATTGTGGCCAAAGT